>OZ022578.1:0-370000 GCA_963669155.1 Arbacia lixula | reverse complement strand
GATATCATATTTAGGCTTCATTAACTCCCTTTCACACAATTGTTGACTCTCTCCCTCTTCGAAGTCTTTAATTGTTTGATCATGTTTCGGTTTCATGCACTCTTGAACATGAGATATACCCCAATCACTATCACATTTCTCACTCTCTCTCTCAACCCTCTCTACCCAACACTCTATCGTCTCTCTGTCTGTCTGTACAGTATGTATGTCTGTCTGTCCACCCCCCCCCCCTCCCCCTTCTAGTTAACCTCTCCCTGACTATAGCTATGTTATCTTCCCCTTTATACTCTCTGTCACGTGCTTTCTGTATAATCACTTTCCATTTTCCCTCCATGACCACATCATTACTCCTTTCAGAGCAGTGCCATGGTTGAGATAAGTCCCTGGTGATAATTATGGGGACTATATGAACTAGCGCAAGCACATGGAAATTCTAGAGACTTGGTTGGTAGGCTTATAGTTGCAGTCTTTAAATACACATCGAGTCGGACATTTGTCCTTTGTATTTTCATGACGCGAGGAAACCTGAAAATGTGAAGGAAAAATATGTGAACATGATGTATAGTCTCATTTTGCATCTTTATATCATGATGTGCTAATTTCTCATTTTAAAGACATTAGCCTATCGTGCTTTTTTAACACGCGGATTTATTGTGTTTATTTCCTTTATCTATCTGATATCAGGCTATTTGGTCTAGAAAGGGGGATATGTATGGGCTAGGGTTAATGTAAGGGGTCTATATTTGGGTTAGGTTTTAAAATCATGTCATAGGGTTTTGTAAAGGTTACTTAAAGGGATAGTCCACCCTGAAATAATTTTGTTCCAATAAAAGGACACACTTGAAAGAAACATACTGGTGAAGGTTTGATGAAAATCTGTCAAAGGAAAACAAAGCTATTTGATTTTAAAGTTTTGATTTTGTGACGTCAAGTGCGAGGTGCTCTCCCATATGTTGTGTACTATTTTTTCCCATAAATTGCCTTTTTATGTTTGTTGATGAAGGAATACATTCTTTTAATAGCTATATGTGTGTAAAAACATGTGTCTAATGATGTATCAAACCCATAGATGAAATGGTAAATACCCATTTGAGAATATAGACATTTTCCAAACCAAAATGTACACAGCATATGGGAAAGCACCTTGCACGTCACGCTACAAAATCAAAACTTTACAATCAAACGAGACATACTTGGGGACAAGTATACGGTGGTCTGTATGGCAATTTTTTACACGGACATTGGATGATAAATGCTCGGTGACACCATGGACCTTCCATGGTGACATCACCTATTCATTAGAAATCAAAGGCAGCACACGAAAGACTTGCCTAAATGGTGAAATGTATGTGCTAACAACATGTAATAAAATAGTCATTTAAGATAAAGGGGCGAGAAGAAAAAATAGGAAAGAAAATCTCAAAGAGAATGAATAAGTGAGGGATTGTACAGAAGAAGGTCGCAAAAATCACATTGCAAAAGAAATGAAAAACTGATCCTACCCTCACCAGGATCCGAACCGGGGCCCCGCCTTCTTAAAACAGCGCCTTACCCATGAACCACAAATCTTCCAATTCACTTAACACGTGAAGCAGAAAAAAGGGCTATAATGATTTAGAAATCAATGTTCGAGCTGACATTTCGCCATGATCCCGACATCTGATGGAGACCATGCCCCGAAATCTAGTAGACTCAGGTACAACATACTAAAATTTCAGAGTAAAAGATTCAAACATATGCGAGATACAGGAAATAAAAGATTGCCATGTCAGTTCATGATTTGAAATAAATCGGCCTCTCCCATTGACATTAAATATGTAAATATGACGTAAATATGTGAGAATTTGACATAATGCATTTCATCAAAATATACACCCTGATGGCGTAATTAAAATGGGTATAAAGACATTTTCTACCATGGAGCAGTGTCTGAGGCACGACATACTAAACTTTTGGAAAAAAAAATGATCGAGGATTACCGAGATACGCTCAAACGGGTAAAAAAAATTTCATGACGTCAAACATGAAAATTCATTTTTTCGAATCATATGTCAATATGATGACGTCACGATGTACTTACCGATAAAATGACACATGAAATCGCATCTACATTTCATACTCTGTCCAAATATTAAAAAAAAAATGGGGGTCATTAGCCGTTCTGAAGAGCTATGGCCGATTGAAGGTAGATTTTTTTTGCAATATTTGCACACTAAAACGTAATGACGCACGCGCAGACTTTCAACTTTGACGCACACGTACGACCTTGTTATTGCATGGAAATAATTCAAAATGACAGGATGTGATTTATGTAGTGTCAGAAACATGAAACCAATAAAACAACGAAATTTTGACGCTGCATTCGCGTTACGTACGGAAAAACGCGCGAACGCGCGCGCACGCGCGGGAATTTTTGAAATGCTGGAAATGGCCTGAAATATGATTATGCAAAACAATTTTTAGTCGATTTGAAGCATTTTTTAGATTTTGCCCGCGCGTCATTGCACTGACGTACGCGTACGCGCGCGGTTTTATTCATTGAAATTAATCGTCCTATCACTAACTTTAGGTCAATTTGAGTAATGAGTGATTAAATCACAAATCTTCAAAATGTTCGGGCCGAACGTTTTGAGGATTTAATCATTAATCATTAATTACTCCCTATGTGGGTCATTTGAGGGCAAATAACTTTCAGTAAGCTTCTATAATGGACAATACATGCATTTAAGACCATTGGCAAGAAGATTGCTAACAATTACATTTTGAAGGCTTTTTTGCCTTCCCAGTACAGTATATGCCCTTTAAAACTTGATAGACCGGATGACATGGATGACAAGCAATTTTGGAAAGGAATGGGCTTCATACATGGCATAGATAAAGTACAATAATATCAATTCGCTAAACAACTGCTGTTAACGCTCTAAATATAGTCTTAGGCCGCTGCTGACCTGGAAATTGTTGATAACACGAAGGACGAGACTTGTTTAAAGCTAACAAGAATAGAAGAAGAAACAGGTACCTGGCTCCATTTTGTATAAATCATTATTCGAAACTGGACTGGTGATGCAAATAGGTGTTAATTTTACAAACCTGTTTCCTCTTCCTTCTGGACTGATTGTTAATCTTTACTATTCCACCTTCTGATTCTCCTTTTTCTCTCGTCTCAGCTTTGTGTGAAGGTACAATTTCCACCCAGGGACACGCTTCCATATACTTTTACCGAAAGAAGAACTCAGATAACATCAAGTGACACGCCCACTTTCGGAAACAGCATGCACTAAAAAATTGATTGACAGACCGTCATTCTGAAAATGAAAGCTACCTATTAGAGAAACAAGTTTCGTGCAAAGAATATTTATTTCCACCATTATCAAATCACTGCGATGACAGAGAATCAGACATACATAATACCACCTGTCTGCGGTATAGTTCATGGAAGTGAAATTCTGTGTAGTAAATTTCACCTCCATATAATGTATTGAGAATTTGTTTTTGGCATTGTCTAACTCTTGATTATCCCTAGAATACAAATATCGATATTATGTATTTTCCTTGCTATAAAGAACGGACTTGCTACTGAACGAATTTCCACAGATTTTACTGAATTGCCGTTCTGATTCTGAAATGTTCTCTTCCTTAGGTTTATTCAAACTAACAATGAAATTAAACAATAAAAATGTTCAGAGAAGTCATATATGAACAATAAATGCATTCTTTGATCATAATTCTCTTAACATTTTAGATAGACACAAACGACAGTACTAAAAAAGTGATTTATAGGCATGTATAATATTACTGACTGTTCCGTCTTTCTCATACTATTGGCGGGTTTTTTTTTTTAAATATATACAGCTTGCAGTTTCTACACAGTGCATAAGTATGTCCTTCATTAAATGTATGAATGGATAGGCTCTGACAATCACAGTATACGTATCGGAGCTGACAGTATGACATATAGTAGAAGGTGACAAACTCATTTCATGTGCAAAACAAAAGGAAAACATAAAATGTTGCAACATTTAATTGTAGACACTGCTATACAATATATACATATTCAGAAGGTCTTCGCATTACAAACGGTACATCATTGCAACGATAAATAGTGAAGCTGTATTATACTACATTTATGTACGATAATGAAGCAGCTAAAGATAAATGGGCCCTCAAACCTGAGGTGCAGAAGCTTTTTTGACAGGTTTGTATTAAAAGTTCATATCAATAATATAATTCTAGAGTAATTACTACGGAAAGAAACATTTACATTAGTACACTAGCAATAAGCATGAAAAGCGAACACTAAGCTTGTAACAAATCAGGAGCGGTCTTGCTACTGAACGAATTTACCCACAGGTTCACTAAATTGCAGTTCTGAAATTTTCTATCCCTAAGGTTTAATTAAATTAACATGAAATCTTAAATGGACTATAGTGCATTTTTTTTTTTTTTTTTTTTTTTTGGGGGGGGGGTTATAGTACTCTTGACATTTTAGACACATAAAAGAGTGTTAAACGGTTGATTTGTAGCAGGCGTGCGTAATATTATTGACTGTCGCATCTTTCTCATACTAATGGCCTTTACAAACATATATACAGCTTGCAGTTTCTACACAGTGCGTAACTATATGTCCTTCATGTAATGTATTAATAAATAGGCCACGACAATCACGGCGTACGCATCGGAGGTGACAGCATGACAATTAGAGACATTCGAGTGGTGCACGTTCTGACTGCAAATACTGTATTATATCACAATCTAAAAGTCTCTAACAAATATAAATTTACAAGACTCGGAGTATCTTTCTTGCTTGATCATTTCGAGAAGTCCAATTGTATATCAATATTGTTGTACTTTTAAAATTATGATGGTAATATATCAAAGGTAAGATGTTACTCTTTGCACATTATAGCCCATATGATCTTATATATTTATCTTGTGCTATTATCGATGTAGGTGCTATGTTGTCATGCACAATTTAAACAACGTGACCACACTTCGATAAAACGGATCTCAACTCAAATTTACATTAAAGGGGAATATACGATTTCTTACATATAAAAAAGAGCACAGAGGAATATGATGTCTTCTCAGTAAACATTTGTGGATTATTGATATAAGTTTGAGCACAATTCTGGAAATTATTTACATTACAATAAACGACCGTATGCTCATATTCTATACAAGCTTCCACTGTCAGTCAAATATCGGAGCAGTAGTTGTCACTTTTGAAAGTTACCAACTCAAAATGACAACTTACTCAGAACAGAGCAATATCCTTACCACACTTGCTTATTTCGAGAGTCTTCGTGAATTATTCATCATTCTTGGTAGTATTGGCAAATTTTCCTGGAGTTAGATATTTGGAATATTTGAGTTATTTCAGCATTAGTGCGACAAATGCAAATACCTACTGACATAGAGTGTATGAATTACTTTTAGTGTCATTTAAAGTTGATCACCTCCTTCCACGTCTAGCTGATAGGTGTGGTGGAGTGACAGGTGCGTTGCTTAATGGCATTGTAAGGTTTTAAAGTAATCATATTTTTAAAATCTATCAACAAGTGACAAATAAATTCAATATTTAAATGTATGAAACACAGTCAATAAAAAATGCAAAAATCTACGCCCGCAGAATGACACATAATTTAGCTTTACACTGTAAAGTTTGCAACCTTCTTTTAGTTGTAACATCTGAGGGAGGCTCAATCAAAAGTGTGTTTTGGCTTTTTATTACACATAGTATAAATATGACTTTATATAGTGTTCTCGGATTAATATATTTAAATGACCCAATAACGAGAATTTACATCTTCACCATAAAGGCGTTTTTGCTTTTTGCTTCTTCACATTGCGATAAAAATCATTATAATACGTAAACGCATTAATGCACTTACAGGCAGAAACGCGGGCTTTCAGGAAACCTAACTTGAAGATATCGATCAACAATAAACGATGCCTAAAAAATTGATGAAATATTATGGTAGTTTATATAATGATCCTGTATGTCTATGCTTTATAAAAATTAATTTAAGATTAATTTTTTCGCTTGACTTTATTTCATTTTTTTCTGTGTATGATAAAAACGATCTCACAATATACATTTTCCCCAGTGAGTGTCGACAATGTCTTTAGGAAATCACGTGCACTGATATTCTTAAGCAATTGTTTTCATTGCTCATGACACAGATCATGACAGCGATATTATGTATAAACGATTCAGGTGAACTACAAAATGACGTTACCATCACAGCAAGTAGTAAGCTCATTCTGTTGGAGGCAAAGTAAAAAGACACTTGGTTTATTCTTACTGGCAAATGATTTCATTCCCATTTTATCAAAACCATAAGTTTGTTGTCTTAAATGCCTTGCGATGCGCAAGTCAATTATATTTGCCATTAATTGCGCCAAAGATCAGTAATGCTTACACAATATATAAGAAAAGCCGTTTGTAGTTCCTGCTTACGGATAATACACTATGATAACTGAAGCTCAAGTCTACCATGAGCTAATTGCTGCATACCTCATGAACAGGATTTAGGAGTGCATAGTCAGACGAGTCAAATAAGAAATCAATTAATTTATCTCCTTCTTGGTCATTCTTAGCAACCTGACGAGGACCCACTACACCGGGAACAGACTCAGTAGATGCACACTGAGTTGCATGTTGAACCTTATGGGGTTTTGCGTACAGGCTTTCGACGTCCAGATCCCGTTTGCCTTCTTCAGTGGGGAGGCGCACGGGGTTGGACACCGCTCCTAAATTGACCCTCGCTTCTCCCGCTGTGGCTGGACACGATGGAGAGTGGTCTTTATCTCCTGGTACTGGGATGTGTGACAACTTACTTTTCTTGGTCGTGGCTTTCTTGTTAGGCTTTGCATAGAGGTCTTCACGATGAACATCAGGACTATGCATGTGAATATTAAAAGGATTCATATTGATACTCTGCACTGCCTCTTCACGATATTTCCGTTGTTTCGCTGTATGAAACACAACTTGTTCTTCGGTGTTCTGGAATTCCTTGCCAGCAGAGTTCGATCTAAGCTCACACGAAGTCCCGGCCTTTGAGGCACCAGGGCAGGAAGTATAGCTCGAAATATTTTCGTCTTCAATCGAGCAATAAACATCTTCCAAACTGCTGTGTTTAGTAGTACCATCCAATGTCTGATCTATACGGCCATCGACTACTGCCTCTGTCTTAACAGTTTCTTTGTCGCTTGGTGTTTTCTCGCTCGCTCTATTAAGCTGTCTGCAACATCTTTGATTTGACTTACTCAATGCCGACAAGGAGCCAGTAGAAGTATGAACGATATTAAATTCACGTTTGTTATGTTGTGAATCATCTCCGGCTAGTGCACCTATCTGTCGTGTTTCCATCGAACTATGAGGCTGAGATGGTGGGTACGATGGCGAGGAGGTTGAGTCAGATGCATCATGCTGTGAGTCGAAGACGAGAAGAGCACCCATAGATACAGGGTTAGCACGCTGGGGTTTGTGAGTGCACCCTCGGTATTTCTTACAAAAGAAATTGAACAATCCACATGTGATGATAAGTAGTACAAGGCTACTTGCACATACTGCTGTCACAATTATGAACGCCTGTCTACTGATCGGAGTTAAAGTAAGTGTTGCGTTGTCTTCAACATCATGAGACAGGGGTTTTTTGGTCAATTTTCCACTGGCGAGCGCTGGGGTTGTCATGACTGTGTTATTCAAATTAATAACAGTCTGACCCATATTCGTGGCAGTTTCTGTTGTTTCCGGTGGACTGGTCGTCAAACCCCTCTCTGAAATCGTAACGGTTACAGACATAAGTTTACAGCTAAAATGCGTGGATTTGACTACGTACACCAGATTGTAAATTCCAGAATCACTCACATCGGTATTCACGATGCTCACATCAAACGTCACATTGAGCCACGATGTCACAATCCACTCACCAACCATTATAAAATGATACCGGGAGTTTTCCGGTTGATTTTGATAACAAGTTTCTGCACTGCACTTCGCTAGCCATTTGCTGCACGTTACCCATCTTAACTCGTAAACATCAGAGAAGTAAAGTTCCTTTGTGAAGTGTAAAGTGACGTTCTCTCCGGCTACCGCGTTGATATCCAATTCGTTTGGATCATGATTACAGAAATAAAAAGCGCTCAAGGGTGACAATAAGCCTAAAAGGACAACGCTTACGAGCAGAGGAATCGAGAACATTTTGATCAGAGATGTTATCCAAGTGACTGAATGTCTGTAAGTCAATACTAGTCTCCCTGTCGTAATTACTAATGCGTAGACAATTTACTGGCAATTCGGCTTTTGACGAACCTTGTCAAAGTAAGATCGGTCCATGATCAGTAAGGAAACAAGACGGACGCCAAAGCAATTCTAAGGTTCGCCAATCACGTTCTTTGTTCTTCTCTTATTGGCTGACGTTGTCATGTGATATTGTTATCTGATAATTTTCAAGCGTTACCTTCCTGTTGAAGATAAAACTATTAGTAGGCTGGCAAGTTTCTCAAACAACGGGAGAGGGTGTCCTAGTGTGATGTTCTAGGGGTTAGGTCAAATGCTGTATTCGTGTTTTTTGTATTGTTCATTTTCAATACGTTCCAAAGGATGTAGTAAGCCTTTTTCTCCCTTTGTAAATTAATGTCAGTCAGATAATTGTGCTCTTCTTGTCGATCGAGTTTTGAAACCATCTACATTTATTGCAATACAGCTTGTTTACATAATTATGACTTTCGGCTTGTTCGGTGCTGTGGTCTAGGTGTATGCTTGTTAAGCACAACAGTTCATGACTACTTATAGGATCAATGATTATGATAGGGAAATCATTTTGGAAAGCTGATATCCCTTTGTGCAAATGTATACAATATTGTAAAGCATCAATGTACATCGCGGTAAGTTTGATGAGCAAACTACACCTGTTTTTCACAAACGTACCCAGAGAATTTCAAAACATGTACAAACAACTCACTGTAACCTACTAGTAGCCTACAGACATTATGAGGTGCTTTAATGAGTTACTCTTCATATTAAGTGCCATCCGGGTATCTGCAACAGCATTGGTTCCAATCATACCAATGTCACATTCATCATTACCGACCTTGTCCATTGCCTGATATATATGCTCTAGCCGTTCATCAGATACTGATATGTTGGTCTCAACATGCTCTTTTAACACTAATGTGTTCACTTGCTCAACTTTATCGGTATTCACTATGCTCACAATGAACGTCATTTCGAACCACGATTGCATTCCAGTCAGCCCAACAACCGTTATAAAACGATACCGTTTGTTTTCCGGGCGATTTTGAGAACAAGATTCTAAACTCACTCGTGTCGGTTTCAGCTCCATAATGCCATCCTTGTAACGGAATAAATCCTCACACTCTCCTCACATCTCCCTCCCCCTATCTCTTCCTTTATCTCCACCTCTCCCCCATATGTATCCATTTCCATCTCTATGGCTGTATTTGTCCCTTCCTCAGTCTGTCTTTCTGTCTCTGCTGCCCCCTCCCCCCCCCCCCATTGTACCAAAAAAGTGTTATTATCGATATCATATATCGATACATTCATCTTTCATCTTCCTCATCTATGACATCACAACATTACTTATTAGATAATGATAATTATGCTTTAAGTAGCCTTCTCCCCCTTCTCTCGTCTTACATGTGCCAATTGGTCCAATAGCCACTTCGTCCACAATCATTGCGTCTATTCCCATTTGGTCTAATAGCCAACTGAAGGAAAATGGTCTAATAGCCACTTGGTCTACTTTCATTTCGTCCATGTTCCATTTAGTCTAACAGCATTTGGTCTATTATCACTTGGTCTAAACGCATTTCGGCTAACAATCATTTGATCTAATCACCAATTGGTCCAATTGCCATTTTGGCTAATCACCATTTCGTCTACTAATCGCACTGGTCTACTGCTGCAGAGCGTGCGGATTTTCTCTTCCTCGAGAACGTGCCGCGCGCGGAATCTCTCACACGACCGACGGCGCGTCAATCTGTATCGCTGTATTGTATGTTTACAATGGAACCGGTATGTGATTTGGTGCGAATCATGTCAAGGTCAAGGGTTTGTTGTGGTAAACATTACGGGACCCGGAATCAGGGTAGATCTGTTTTCATCACCACCAGTCCGGATCCCGTTTAATTTCTATTTCTATTCCCCTTGAAATGAAGATTAACGGTTTCTCATGACCATGGCGTTTGAAAACTCCTATTGGCCAATTGTCATCTCTCATGCGAAATTGATAGACTATGCTAATGCAACTCTCCAATGTAGACAAAGCGGGACCACTGTAATAGTTTTACTTTTCTAAATGATATTCATCTTAGGAAAGCACATTAAACTTGAGCCTCACTATCTCCCTTTCACATAATTGTTGCCTCTCTCCCTCTTCGGAGTCTTTTATTGTTTGATCATGTTTCGGTTTCATGCACTCTTGAACATAAAATATCCTCCCACTCACCATCACATTTCTCACTCTCTCTCAATCCTCTCTACCCCACACTCTATCGTCTCTATGTCTGCTTGCAGAATATGTAAGTCTGCCCCCCCCCCCCATCTCTACTTTACCTCTCCCTAACTATATTTCTGTGTTTCTGCCCCCACTATACTCTCTGTCACGTGCTTTCTGTATAATCACTTTCCATTTCACCTCCATGACCACATTACTGCTTTCAGAGCAGTGACATGGTAAAGCATAGATTAGTCTCTGGTGATAATTATGGGGACTGTATGAACTACGCAAGCACATGGATATTTTAGAGACTTGGTTGGTAGTCTTAGTTGCAGACTTTAAAGAAATGTCGAGTCGGGCACTTGTCCTTTGTATTTGCATGACGCGAGGAAACCTGAAAATGTGAAGGAAAATATGTGAACATGATGGATAGTTTATTTTTAATTTTAATATCATGATTTGTTCATATCTCATTTAAAAGACATAAGCCTATCATGCTTTTTAACATGCGGATTTATTGTGTTTATTTCCTTCATCTATCTGATATCAGGCTATTTGGTCTACAAAGGGAGATATGTATGGGCTATAAACCCTCCCTCTATCCACTGGTTTTCTGTGTTTACTAAATGTCGGGGTGACAACTTGAACGCAAGAGATTGCTGTAGCATAATGTCCAGATGAACATCACGAACGTGACAGAGAGGAGAGAGATATCACCATACGTAACTCGAAGTATATAACATACAACATGATAGACCGGATGACATGGATTTTTTGTGAGGGAATGGGCTTCATGCATTACATAGACAAAGGACAATAAGGAATATCAAAGCGCTAAACAACTGCTGTTAGCGCTCAAAATATAGTCCAGCCGATGCTGACCTGGGAATTGTTGATGACATATAGGACGAGATTTAGAATTTAAAAGAATGGAAGAAGAAACAGGTACTGGGATTCTTTTTGAATAAATCATTATTCGAGACTGGACTGGTGATGCATATAAGGGTTAATTTTACAGCCTGTTTCTTCTTCCCTGTTGATTGATTGTTCATCTTTACTTCTCCACATTCTGATTCTCCCTTTTCTCTCATCTTGGTTTTGTCTGAAGGCACAATTTCCACCCAGGGACACGCTTCCACATACTTTTACCGAAAGAAAAACTCAAATAACATCAAGTGACACGCCCACTTTTGGAAACACCATGCACTCAAACATCGATTGACAGACCGTCATTCTGAGAATAAAAACTACTTATTAGAAAAACAAGCTTCATGCAAAGAATAGTTTTTTTCCGCCATTATCAAATCACTGTCATAAAAGATAATCACACATACATAATACCACCTGTTTGCGTTGTAGTTCATGGAAGTGAAATTCTGTGTAGTAGATTTCACCTCTGCTCCATAGCATGTATTGAGAATTTGCGTTTGACATTCTCTTACTCTTGATATTCCTAGAATACAAATATCGATATTATGTATTTTGGCCTATTTTCCCTTTCATTTCACGCACTTCAAAGGGACAGTATAAAAGCAAAAGAAAATTTTAGCACAGTCGTGGTCATTTAGTTTATTTTATTTATACAGCGTTAAAGTAGAACTCCATTGAAAATTCTAAATATAGTAAATTTTTACATCTATGGAAAGCTGGTTATGTAGAGATCACGAAAATATTAATTTCCAGCCTCACACTGCTATATGAATATAAAAATTAACGATTCTAATCGCCCGTGCATGATCTCCTCATCTACCGCGAAACTGTGAGTGGCAGACCCCCTTTGTGTAGACGTCATTATATGAACAGATCACACACTCAGGCACACTCGCCATACGCATTGTACACAAAATTCGTCATCATTCAAGAGCATCCCCTGTGCAAATGTTAATTCGTACCTATTGTTGTATGATTTATATTTATTAAGTATTTCCTTACAGTGATACACACATATTTGTCTTTTGAATATTTTCATTAATAATTAGTAATTCTGCCGTGAAATATGTCGATCTTTTTCTTGCATCTAGCTATAGGCATTGGGCGCGCGCCGCACAACTTGGCCATTGCAACATAGTACATGTGTACTCCCGTTCGTACGCTTCCCGCGAGCGCAGTACTTGGATTTGTGCACAGCTAACAAACGCTAGCTCCGATCCTGAAATTGTCCCTGCAGCCGCGGCCGTCTTACCCTTACGCACGTACGTCTCATCTCAGCGCTGCCGAAGCAAGGCTAGCTAGCTGGCGAGCTTGCTGGCGGCTGCGCTGGCCGAGTCATACAGCTGTATCACCGATCTCTACATAGGGATCAGTGCTCTACGGGCCAGCCAGACATGCACATAAGCACGTACTCGTATGTAGTGCGCTACCCGTACGGCCTGCTATGCAACTCCCACCTCCCTGCTCATACTATACAGCACAATTAAAACAACCACCGTGCCCATAAGATCGTACCCTGCAGTTGTTTGGAGGCGTAGCAAATGATGCGCACAGTATACAGCTTAGCGTTGAGGCAAATCAAGGCATGCATGCACCGATGATGCACGCTATCGTGTGTTCACAAACAACGTCCTGAATCTGGACTAGTTAACTCGCATGCTGTACTAATGACGCGCCTGAGGTAGCACAGCCGCTGTGCCTTATCCTCCGTCTCTGACTCTGTGTGTATGGCCGTCGTCATCGTCATTACTTTCTTTCCTTCCCCTTCCGTCTTCACCCCCCCCCCCCCCCTCCTCCCATCATCAATATCAGTATTGAAAGAAAATTAACCTGAATCATTCTCTCCAATGTCGATGTCAAGGTCTAGTGTGTTTCCCAACATGTTGGCTTTACTTTGGAGCAAGTTCGGAGTCTATCACTGGTTGTAATTGCGTTCAAAACCTATGCGTGAACGTGTATGTATCGGGAGCTAGCTAGCTCGGTTGCAGATCGTGTTCAAAGAATGACGTCATCATGCTGACAGCGTTCCGGAGAGTCGATAATGAAGAATTATGAAGTAGTAAAATTGTAAGTTTTGATGCAGGGTTACTCCGTTCTGTTAGGTCAGCGAGGTTGGAAAAGTCAATATTTGAGTACCCTATACTATCCTTTTTCATATGATACCAAAATATAGGCTATTTAAAATCAATGGTGTTCTACTTTAAACGAACTGGTACCAAAGTATATTCAGTGATGATGGTAACCATGGTTACAATATGTGTTATGTACCTAAAAGATGTACAGCCACATTGTGTAATCACATCAGTTTGACATCATCTGTGATGTATATAAGCTCCTCAAAGAAGTCCTGCAACTCAAGTTTGATGAATAAGACATGTGTATCGCTTATCGCCTCATTATCATGACTGGGGTATCATAAATAAGCTTCATTTTCCTCTTACATTGTTGATATGGGCAACGACACAAATCAAATGTTGCAGAATACACTGGTTTCAACAGCAAAAGCTCCATCTCTTTTGAAGATAAAATACAATGTGTTTGAAATTAACAAGGAACGTTCACGCATCACCGCATTTACATCATTCAAACTGTTTTCATGTGCAAAACAAACGAAAACATATAATTTTGCTACATTTCATTTTTATATTGTTGCATAGGTCGTCGCAATCCATGATTACGTTAGCATTACAAACGGCACATCATTGTAAACATATATACTCAAGCTGTCTTATGATACCGCATTTATGTACGATAATGAAGCAACTAAAGATAAATGACCCCAATAACCTGAGATGCAGAACTTGTATTAAAAGTTCATATCACTAATATTGTTTTAGAGTAATTACTACACAGAGAAATGTTTACATCGGCATACTAGTGATGTACATTACTAGCGAACACTAATCGTGTTAACAAATAACGAACGGTCTTGCTACTGAACGAATTTCCAGTTTCCACTGAGTTGCCGTTCTGAAATTTCTATCCCTTACGTTCAATGAAACTAACATGGAATTAAACAATTGTTCAGATAAAATAATAATACTCTTGACATTATAGACACATAAGAGAGTGTTAAACGAGTGATTTGTAGGCGTGCGTATATTACTGACTGTTACATCTTCCTCATACTATTACAAAAATATATACAGCTTGTAGTTTCTACAAAGTGTGTAAGTTTAATTTCTTCATTATATGTAAGAATAAGTAGACTCTGACAATCACAGTGTACGCATAGGAGGTGACAGCATGAAATATAGTAAACGGTGACAGCATGACAGTAAGAGATATACGAGTGGTGCCTGTTCTGACTACATCATTGTAACGATAAATAGTGAAGCTGTCCTATGATACCACATTTATGTACGATAATGAAGCAACTTAAGATAAATGACCCCTCAAACCTGAGATGCAGTACTTTTTGACGGGTTCGTATTAAAAGTTCATATCACTAATATAATTTTAGAGTAATTACTACGCAAAGAAACATTTACATAAGTACAATAGTATTTTACATGAACTCTAAACTTGCTAACAAATAACGAACGGTCTTGCTACTGAACGAATTTCTACAATTTCTACTGAATTGCCGTTTTCTTTAATCAAACTAACATGGAATTAAACAATAAAAACAATTCCTAAATGAACAATAATACATTATTTTTTCATAATGCTCTTAACATTTTCGAATAATAGACACATAAGAGAGTGCTAAACGAGTGATTTGTAGCAGGCGTGCGTAATATTACTGACTGTTACATCTTTCTCATACTGCTGGCGTTTACAAAAATATGTACAGTTTGCAATTTCTACACAGTGCGTAAGTATATGTTCTTCATTTAGTGTATGAATAAGTAGTCTCTGACAATCACAGTGTACGCATAGGAGGTGACAGCATGAAATATAGTCAACGGTGACAGCATGACAGTAAGATATATACGAGTGGTGCCTGTTCTGACTACAAATACTATATTAGTTCAAAACCTAAATGTCTCGACCAAAAATATGAATTTACAAGTCACGATTTATCTATCTTGGTCCTTTCGAAAAGCTCACTTTTATATCAATACTTGTGTACTTTTAAAATCATGATGTTAATATATCAAAGGTGAGATGTTAAACTTTGCAAGTTATAGACTATATGATTTATATTTATCTTGTGCTATTGTCGATGTAGGTGCTTTGTTGTTAAGGACTTGTGAAAATTCAAACAACATTATCACACTTCAATAAAACGTCAATGAACTTGCGTAGAAAATTTCCATTGCATGGGAATAGATAATTCGTTACACATAAAAAAGAGCACTGTTGAATGTGGTGCCTTCTCAATAACCAGTTGTGCATTATCTAGAAATTATTAACATTACAATAAACGACCGTATGCTCATATTCTATACAAACTTCCACTATCAGTCAAATATCGGAGCAGTAGTTGTCACTTTTGAAAGTTACCAACTCAAAATGACAACTTGAAAAAAGCGTAAATGTACTGTATAATAAGTTCATGGATGGTAAACTGATTAGGCGCCAATTATCTTTTAAATAATTATTACACTTTTAACTCAGGATCATACACCTTGTGTGTATCATATAGTTAATTCAGAACAGAGCAATATCCTTTATGTACCACACCTGGCTATTTCCAGAGTCTCAACCATACAGAGACAGCGTGAATTATTAATCATTCTTCGTAGTATTGGCTAATCTTCCCGGAATTAGATACCTGGAATAGTTGGGTTATTTCACCATTAGTGCGACAAAACCAAATGCCTACTGACACACAGTGTATGAATCTACTGCTTTGTGTCATATAAAGTTTATACCGTCCTTCCACGCCTAGCTGCTAGGTTTGGTGGAGTGGCGGCTGCGGTGTTTAAAGGATATTGGCAGGTTTTAAATTGATTATCTTTTTAAAATCTGTCAACAATTGACTAACGAATTAAGTATTACAAAATATGTTGCATGAAATAAGACACTTGGTTTATTCTCACTAGCAAATAATTTCACATTACCATTTTAACAAAACCATAAGATTGTGGTTTTAAATGTCTCGCGATATGCGACTCAGTTATATTTGCCATTAAGTGTACCAAAAATTAATGATGCTTACACAATATATAATCAGGCTTAGTGTGGTCAGTGCTTAGTGAGAATACAATATGATAACTAAAGCTTAAGACTACCATGCAATTGAGCTAAAAATTGCTACATACCTCACGAACAGGATTTAGGAGTGCATAGTCAGACGAGTCAAATAAGAAGTCAATTGATTCATCGCCTTCTTGGTCATTCCTAGCAACCTGACGAGGACCCACTTCACCGGCAACAGACTCAGTAGATGCACACTGAGTTGCATGTTGAAGCTTATGGGGTTTTGCGTACAGAGCTTCGACGTCGAGATCTAAATCCCGTCTGCTCTCTTCCGTGGGGAGGAGCGCAGGGTTGGACACCGCTCCTAAATTGACCGCTTCTTTCGCTGTGGCTGGACATGAATGAGAGTGGTCTTTATCGCCTGGTGCTAGGATGTATGACTGCTTGCTTCTCTTGGTAGTGGCTTTCTTGTTAGGCTTTGTATAGAGGTCTTCACGATGAACACCAGGACTATGCATGTGACTAATGAAGGGATTCATATCGGTACTCTGCACTGCCTTTTCACGATAATTCCGTTGTTTTGCTGCATGGTGTTCTTCGGTGTTCTTGAATTCCTTGCCAGCAGAGTTCGATGTAAGCCCACAAGAAGTCCCGGTCTTTGAGGCACAAGGAAAGGAGGCATAGCTCGAAATCTTTTCATCTTCAATTGAGCAATAAACATCTTCCAAATTGCTGCTTTCAGTAGTACTATTTAATGTCTGATCTATACGGCCAGCGAGTACTGCCTCACTCGTCTCAACAGTTTCTTTGTCGCTTAGTGTTTGCTCGCTCGCTCTATTAAGCTGTCTGCAACTGCTTTTATTAGACTTACCCAAGGAGCCAGTAGAAGTATGATCGATATTACCTTCGTGTTTGTCATGTTGTGGATCATCCCCGTGTAATCCACCTATCTGTCGTGTTCCAAGCGAACCATGAGCCTGAGATGTCGGGTGCGATGGTGAGGAGGTTGTGTCAGAAGCATCATGATCCCGCTGTGAGTCCAAGACGAGAAGAACACCCATAGATACGGGGTTAGCACGCTGGGGGTTGTGAGTGCACCCTCGGTATTTCTTCCAAAGGAAATAGATCAATCCACATGTGATGATATGTAATGCAACGTTACATGTTCCTACAACTATAATCACAATAATGAACGTCTTTTTACTGATCGGGGAGGAAGTAAGTATCGCGTTGCCTTTAGTACCGTCAGACAAGTGTTTGGTGGTTAATTTTTCACGGGCGAAAGGTGCTAATGTGGACACGTTGGAGAGCGCTGTGTTACTCAAAGTGATAACAGTATGACAAATCGTAACGGTTACAGACATAAGCTTACAACTCCAATGAGTGGATTTGACCACGTACACCAGATTGTAAATGTCAGAATCA
This sequence comes from Arbacia lixula, assembly GCA_963669155.1. Lineage (NCBI taxonomy): Eukaryota > Metazoa > Echinodermata > Echinoidea > Arbacioida > Arbaciidae > Arbacia > Arbacia lixula. The sequence goes on along the minus strand of OZ022578.1, from coordinate 352,091 downwards.
CCTACATCGGTATTCACGATGCTCATATCGAACGTCATATTGAACCACGTTGGCGTAATCCACTCACCAAATGTTGCAAAATGATAGCGTTGGTTTTCTGGGTGATTTTGAGAACAAGATTCTGCACTGCAATTCGCTAGCAATTGGCTGCACCTCACCCATCGTACCTCGTTATCATCAGAGAAGGAGTGCTCCTTTGTATAGTGTAACGTCACATTCTCTCCAGCTAGTACGCTGATTTCCTTTTCGTTTGTATCTCCATAACAAAAATCAAAAGCGTTTAAGGGTGACAATAAGCCTAAAGAGACAACGCTTACGAGCAGAGGAGTCGAGAACATTTTGATCAGAGATGTTATCCAAGTCACTGAATGTCTGTAAATCAATACTAGTCTCCCTGTCGTAATTACTAATGCGTAGACGATTTAATGGCAATTCGGCTTTTGACGAACCTTGTCAAAGTAAGATCGTTCATTGCCAGTAAAGAAACAAGATGTACGCCAAAGCAATTCCAAACAAGGCTTAGCCAATCACGTCCTTTGTTCATCGCTTATTGGCTGACACTTGTTATGTGATATTGGTACCTGATAATTTATAACAGTTACCTTCATGTTGACGATAAGACTATTAGTACGCTTGCAAGTTTCTCAAACAACCGGAGAGGGGGTTAGTTGGGATACTAGAGGCTAGGTCAAATGCTGTATTCGTGGGGGTTTTCTAGTGTTATTTTGTAATGCATTCCAAAGACATTGTAAACCTAGCTCTCCTTATGTAAATTATCATTAATTTAGTTAGATGATTTGCTCTTCTTGCCGATCGATTTTTCAAACCACCTACATTTATTGCATTATAGCCTGTCAGTGCTGTTTTCCAGGTCTGTGCTTGTTCAGGACAACAGTTCATGACTACTTATCTGACAGTTGTTTACTTTAACCGGATGCGTCCGGCGCATGCGTAGGATTACATTATCTGTACTGATGTACAGTTCATGAATTCTTATAGGATGCATGATTATGATAAGAAAATATCTTTGGAAAGGTGATGTCCATATCCCTTTGTGCAAACATGTACAATATGGTAAAGCATCAATATTCATCGCGGTAAGTTTGATAAGCACACTACACTTGTTTTTCACAAACACACACAGAGAATATTTCAAAGCATGTACAAAGGCAAACAGCTTATTTGTAAGCTGCTAGTAACCTACAGATATTATGGGATTCTTTAATGAGCTACTTTTCATAAGCGCCATCCATTTATCTGTATTATCATTGGTTCCAATCATGCCAATGTCACATTCATCATTACCGACCTTGTCCATTGCCTGATATACATGCTCTAGCCGTTCATCAGATACTGATATGTTGGTCTCAACATGCTCTTTTAACGCTAATGTGTTCACTCGCTCAACTTCATCGGTATTCGCGATGCTCACAATGAACGTCATTTCGAACCACAATTGCATTCCAGTCAGCCCACCACCCGTTACATAACGCTACCGTGAATTTTCTGGTTGATCTTGAGAACAAGATTCTAAACTCACTCGTTTCGGTTTCAGCGCCATAATGCCATCATTGTACCATTATAAATCCTCCCCTCTCCTCCCACCTCTCTCTCTCTCTCTCTCTCTCTCTTTCTCTCTCTCTCTCTCTCTCTCTCTCTCTCTCTCTCCACCTCTCCCTTTATCTATCTATGTATCCATATCCATCTCTATGGCTGTATTTGTCCCTTCCTCTGTCTGTCTTTCTGTTCTTCTGTCTCTACCCCCCCCCCCACCCTCCCTAGTGTATCAAACTTTAGTTATTATTGATCTATGATATCGATACGTTTATCTTTCATCTTCCTCATCACAATATTGCTTATAAGATCATGACCATTATGCTTTAAATGCCATTCTCCCTTTTATCTCATCGTAAATGCACGTATCACCAGTAATAGCAACACTAGAGTGAGAGTTGCTATGCTGCAATGCAAAACATATGTATTTTGGGGACTGTATTATTGATATGGATCACAGTGCCATTTTACTACTGGTATGTTGGTCTCAACATGCTCGTTTAGCGCTAATGTCTTCATTCGCTCAACTTCATCGGTATTCACGATGCTCCCAACACACGATGACGCCATTTCGAACCACAATTGCATTCCACTCAGCCCACTAACCGTTATAACAAAGAACTATTGTGAATTTTCTGGTTGATTTTGAGAACAAAGTTCTACACTCACTCGTTTCGGTTTCAGCGCCATAATGCCATCATTGTAAAATTATAAATCCTCCTCTCTCCTCCCACCCCCCCCCTCTCTCTCTCTCTCTCCCTCTCCACCTCTACCTTTATATATCTATGTATCCATATCCATCTCTATGGCTGTATTTTTCCCTTCCTCTCTCTGTCTTTCTGTTCTTCTGTCTCTACCCCCCTCCCTAGTGTATCAAAGGTTTGTTATTATTGATCTATGATATCGATACGTTCATCTTTCATCTTCCTCATCACAACATTGCTTATTAGATCATGATCATTATGCTTTAAATACCATTCTCCCTTTTATCTCATCTTAAATGCACGTATCACCAGTAATAGCAACACTTGAGTGAGAGCTGCTATGCTGCAATGTAAAACATATGTATTTTGGGGACTGTATTATTGATATCGATCACAGTGCAATTTTACTAATTTTGAGAAAATCTCCTTTCCAATCAAGACGGGTCGCCTTACAAGCCGCTTCAAATGCTTTTGTCATGATTTTCGAATAAGATGGTATGAAGTTCAAGCCCCATCCGTCTTTTTCGCCCAATTCAAGATAAATGTTTGAAACTGGTAAATTAACATATAATTATATGAGGATATACGGCTGTTGGAATTTTCTGATCCAAACTGAAAAGATAAAGTCTAGTCTAAGACTAGTCACTGCATCATTCTCGTCTTTTCTCAGTCCGTGCAGGAGAAGCAGGAGAAGAAATCGAGAATGATTAGTCTACTGCAGCCACACCCATTTGTTGAATATTTTGTTTTATGTGACGCCACGTGGGAGGTGCTCTCCAAAATGTTGTGTGTAATTGTTTTTGAAAATGGGCATTTTCTCAAAGAAGAAATGCATCTTTTTACCTTCTCATTTGATTCGTCATTAGAAATACGTGTTCATACTCATACCTGTATGAAAACAAATAATAGCGTTGTCAAAACAAAAAAGAGCAATTTATGGAATTATACTCCACATACCATTATGACGGATTTTCGTCAAGCCTTCACTCTTTTGTTTCTTTTATGTTTTCGCTCTTATCGAAACCAGTAATATGTTCAAGGTGAACTATCCGTTTAATGCTAAATAGGTTACTCATTGCGGATATAATCACTAGTGATGATCGTTTGTCTCGCATTGTGTGGTCAACAAGGAATCTGAAAAGATCACGATGTTTCGTGCGCTGCTGCAACACTTCGTCAGGTGTGATACAAAATTGTAGTGTGTATCACACCTGACGAAGTGTTGCATTACCGCTATTATCCCAACAGTGGCACTATAGGCTTAGTCATGGTAGTATTGATAATTATTATGGACCGTGGTCATTTCATCGTCCGGATTTCATTTCTTTTTAACGACTGTCATTTCATATTCCTTCGGCTGCTTTCTACCCAGGTACCCATTCATAAACCCGGGTGGAAAGCAGCAACGTGGATAATATATCTTGCTGAAGGACACAAGTGCCATGGTTGGGCTTTAAACTGGCCACTGAGATGTCTCGTCACAGATCACAACCATTATACATGTACCATGACACCTCTAATATATGCAACACGATATGAAATCTGATATGATGTGGAATTGTGTAGCTGTCAATGCAAATGCCATACATATTCCTTTTGCTAGTTGCTGCTTTTAAGTCAAGGGTGAAATATTGATTCATTTACTCATATTTTCGTCAATCTGTATCGATGTATTGTATGTTTAAAATGGGTCAAGGGTTTGTTGTGGTAAACATTACGGGACCCGGAATCATGGTAGATCTGTTTTTGACGTCACCACCGGTCCGGATTTCGTTTGATTTCTATGATAGAATACTTTTAAGGGGATTCCTTATTTACAGGTCCCATTGAAATGAAGATTAAAGATTTTTCATGACCATGATGGCGGTTAGAAACTCGTATTGGTCATTGTCCTCACATCTCTCATGCGAAGTTGGTAGAATATGCTAATGCACCTCTTCAATGTTAAACGAAGCGGGAATATATTGTTATGCAATTTAACATAAGAAAGGATATCATGTATGCTGCATTAGCTCCCTTTCACATAATTGTTGTCTCTCTCCCTCTTCGAAGTCTTTAATTGTTTGATCATGTTTCGGTTTCATGCACTCTTGAACATAAGATATCCCCCAATCACTATCACATTTCTCACTCTCTCTCTCAACCCTCTCTACCCAACACTCTTTCGTCTCTCTGTCTGTCTGTACAGTATGTATGTCTGTCTGTCCACCCCCCCCCCCCCCTTCCCCCTTCTAGTTAACCTCTCCCTGACTATAGATGTGTTTTCTTCCCCTCTATACTCTCTGTCACGTGCTTTCTGTATAATCACTTTCGATTTTCCCTCCATGACCACATCATTACTCCTTTCAGAGCAGTGCCATGTTGAGATAAGTCCCTGGTGATAATTGTGGGGACTATATGAACTAGCGCAAGCACATGGAAATTCTAAAGACTTGGTTGGTAGTCTTAAAGTTGCAGTCTTTAAATACACATCGAGTCGGGCACTTGTCCTTTGTATTTTTATGACGCGAGGAAACCTGAAAATGTGAAGGAAAAATATGTGAACATGATGTATAGTCTCATTTTGCATCTTTATATCATGATTTGCTAATTTCTCATTTTAAAGACATTAGCCTATCGTGCTTTTTTAACACGCGGATTTATTGTGTTTATTTCCTTTATCTATCTGATATCAGGCTATTTGGTCTAGAAGGGGGTATATGTATGGGCTAGGGTTAATGTAAGGGGTCTATATTTGGGTTAGGTTTTAAAATCATGTCATAGGGTTTTGTAAAGGTTACTTAAAGGGATAGTCCACCCTGAAATAATTTTGTTCCAATAAAAGGACACACTTGAAAGAAAGATACTAGTGAAGATTTGATGAAAATCTGTCAAAGGACAACAAAGCTATTTCATTTTTAAATTTTGATTTTGTGACGTCAAGTGCGAGGTGCTCTCCCATATGTTGTGTACTATTTTTTTCCCATAAATTGCCTTTTTATGTTTGTTGATGAAGGAATGCATTCTTTTAATAGCTATATGTGTGTAAAAACATGTGTCTAATGATGTATCAAACCCATAGATGAAATGGTAAATATCCATTTGAGAATATAGACATTTTCCAAAAAAAAATGTACACAACATATGGGAAAGCACCTTGCACGTCACGTTACAAAATCAAAACTTAAAAATCAAACGAGACACGCTTGTGGACAAGTATACGGTGGTCTGTATGGCAATTTTTTACACGGACATTGGATGGTAAATGCTCGGTGACACCATGTCAATTCATGATTTTACAAATGTATGCCTCGGCCTCTCCCATTGACATTACACGAAAATATGTGACAATTTGACATAATGCATTTCATCAAAATTTACACCATGATGGCGTAATCAAAATGGGTATAAAGGCATTTTCTACCATGGAGCAATGTCTGAGGCACGACATACTAAACTTTTGGAGAAAAATGACCGAGGATTACCGAGACACGCTCAAAAGGGTAAAAAAGTTCATGATGTGTAACATGAAATTTCATTTTTTTCGATTCATATGGCAATATGATGACGTCACGATGTACTTACCCATAAAATGACACATGAAATCACAACTACATTTCATACTCTTTCCAAATATTAAAAAAAATGGGGGTCACTGGCCATTCTGAAGACCTATGGCCGATTGAAAATAGTCATGTTTGCAAACTAAAACATATTGACGCACGCGTAGACCTTCAACTTTGACGCGCACGTACGACCTTGTTATTGCATGCAAAGAATTCAAAATGACAGGATGTGATGTATGTAGTGTCAGAAACATGAAACCATAAAAATGCGAATTCGCGTTTTTATTCATTGAAATTAATCGTCCTATCATTAACTTTAAGCATGTCAATTTTCATTTGCTCTAGATACTCAATTCTAGAGATATATCAGTTAACAGGTTTACGTTAAATTGCTCATAGATGACGTCACAGTTATGCCATGACCTTGGAAATTTTAATTTGCCAAGTTCACATGTATACCTATACATGGCAAGAACATGATGAGACATGACACATGCATTGTTGAGATATAGATGACACAAAAAAGTAAGGGGGGGTAATGTAATAAAAATAAGAAGAAGAAGAAGAAGAAGAAGAAGAAGAAGAAGAAGAAGAAGAAGAAGAAGAAGAAGAAGAAGAAGAGGAAGAGGAAGAAGAAGAAGAAGAAGAAGAAGAAGGAGAAGAAGAAGAAGAAGAAGAAGAAGAGGAAGAAGAAGGAGAAGAAAGAAGATTCGGACGAAATTATAAGGTGATCTGTTGGTGAACGACAGACCACCTAATAACTCTCTTTTCCTTTGACTGATTTTTTAAAACCTTCACTAATATGTTTCTCTCATGTGTCTCCTTGTATTGAAAACAAAATAATTTCAGGATGAACTATCCCTATGACATTGCTGACAAGCAATTTTTGTAAGGTACATGGCATAGTAAAGGACATGAAGGAATACTTATGCGCTAAACAACTGCTGTCAACGCTCTAAATATAGTCCAGTCTTAGGCCGCTGCTGACCTGGAAATTGTTAATAACACGAAGGACGAGACTTACTTAAAGCTGACAAGAATGGATGAAGAAACGGGTACCAGGCTCCATTTTGTATAAATCAACTGGACTGGTGATGCAAAGGAGTGTTAAGTTTACAGCCTGTTTCCTCTTCCTTCTGGACTGATTGTTAATCTTTACTCCTCCACCTACTGATTCTCATTTTTCTCTCGTCTTAGTTTTGTGTGAAGGCACAATTTCCACCCAGGGACACGCTTCCACATACTTTTACCGAAAGAAGAACTCAAATAACATCAAGTGACACGCCCACTATCGGGAACAGCATGCACTCAAAAAGGATTTGACAGACCGTCATTCTGAAAATGAAAGCTACCTATGAGAAAAACAAGTTTCGTGCAAAGAATATTTATTTCCGCCATTATCAAATCATTGTCATGAAAGAGAATGAGACATATATAATACACCTGTTTGCTTTATAGTTCATGGAAGTGAAATTCTGTGTAGTAATATTCACCTCCACATATCATTCAAACTCATTTCATGTGCAAAACAAAAGGAAAACATAACATTTTGCAACATTTAATTGTTGACATTGCTGCACATTGAGAAGGGCTTTGCACTCAATGATTGCGTAAGCATTACAAACGATACATCACTGTAACGATAAATAGTGAAGCTGTATTATACTACATTTATGTACGATAATGAAGCAACTAAAGATAAATGGGCCCTCAAATCTGAGGTGCAGAACTTTTTTGACATGTTTTTATTAAAAGTTCATGTCAATGATATATTTCTAGAGTAATTACTCCGGAATGAAACATTTACATAAGTACACTGGTAATAAACATGAAGAGCGAACACTAAGCTTGTAACAAATCAGGAACGGTCTTGCTACTGAACGAATTTACCCACTCGTTCACTAAATTGCAGTTCTGAAATTTTCTATCCCTAAGGTTTAATTAAACTAACATGAAATCCTAAATGGACTATAGTGCATTTTTATTTTTTTATTTATTTATTTATTTTTTTTATTTTTTTTTTTTGGGGGGGGGTTATGATACTCTTAACATTTTAGACACATAACAGAGTGTTAAACGGTCGATTTGTAGCAGGCGTGCGTAATATTATTGACTATCGCATCTTTCTCACACTAATGGCCTTTACAAACATATATACAGCTTGCAGTTTCTACACAGTGCGTAACTATATGTCATTCATGTAATGTATTAATAAATAGGCCCCGACAAATCACAGCGTACGACGGGTGACAGCATGACAAATAGTCAACGGTGACAGCATGACAATTAGAGATATTCGAGTGGCGCACGTTGTGACTACAAACACTATATTATATCACAATCTAACAGTCTCGAACAAATATAAAGTTACAAGACTCGGAGTATCTTTCTACCTTGATCCTTTCTAGAAGTCCAATTGTATATCAATATTTTTGTACTTTTAAAATTATGATGGTAATATATCAAAGGTAACATGTTAGACTTTGCACATTATAGCCCATATGATGTTATATATTTATCTTGTGCTATTATCGTTGTAGGTGCTATGTTGTCATGGACTTGTCACAATTTAAACAACATGATCACACTTCGATGAAACGGATCTAAACTTTACATTGAAGGGGAATATACGCTTTCTTACACATAAAAAAGAGCACAGAGGAATATGATGTCTTCTCAGTAAACATTTGTGCATTATTGATGTAAGTTTGAGCACAATTCTAGAATTTATTTACATTACAATAAATGACCGTATGCTCATATTCTATACAAGCTTCCACTGTAAGTCAAATATCAGAGCAGTAGTTGTCACTTTTGGAAGTTACCAACTCAAAATGACAACTTATTCAGAACAGAGCAATATATTTTATGTACCACACCTGGCTATTTCCAGAGTCTTCGTGAATTATTCATCATTCTTGACAGCTTAGGCTAATCTGCCTGGAATTAGATATTTGGAATATTTGAGTTATTTCACCATTAGTGCGACAAATCCAAATACCTACTGACATACACTGTATGAATTTATTCTTAGTGTCATTTAAAGTTTATCACCTCCTTCCATGTCTAGCTGATAGGTGTGGTGGAGTGACAGGTGCGGTGCTTAATGTCATTGTTAGGTTTTAAAGTAATCATATTTTTAAAATCTATCAACAAGTGACAAATAAATTCAATATTTAAATGTATGAAACACAGTCAATAAAAAATGCAAAAATCTACGCCCGCAGAATGACACATAATTTAGCTTTACACTGTAAAGTTTGCAACCTTCTTTTAGTTGTAACATCTGAGGGAGGCTCAATGAAAAGTGTGTTTTGGCTTTTTATTACACATAGTATAAATATGACTTTATATAGTGTTCTCGGATAAACATATTTAAATGATAATAACGAAAATTTACATCTTCACCATAAAGGCGTTTTTGCTTTTTGCTTCTTCACATTGCGATAAAAATCATTATAATACGTAAACGCATTAATGCACTTACAGGCAGAAACGCGGGCTTTCAGGAAACCTAACTTGAAGATATCGATCAACAATAAACGATGCCTAAAAAATTGATGAAATGTTATGGTAGTTTATATAATGATCCTGTATGTCTATGCTTTATAAAAATTAATTTAAGATTAATTTTTTCGGTTGACTTTATTTCATTTTTTTCTGTGTATGATAAAAACGATCTCACAATATACATTTTCCCCAGTGAGTGTCGACAATGTCTTTAGGAAATCACGTGCACTGATATTCTTAAGCAATTGTTTTCATTGCTCATGACACAGATCATGACAGCGATAATAAAATTATTATGTATAAACGATTCAGGTGAACTCTAAAATAACGTTACCATCACAACAAGTAGTAAGCTCATTCTGCTGGAGGCAAAGTAAAAAGACACTTGGTTTATTCTTACTGGTAAATGATTTCATCCCCATTTTATCAAAACCATAATTTTGTTGTCTTAAATGCCTTGCGATGCGCAAATCAATTATATTTGCCATTAATTGCGCCAAAGATCAGTAATGCTTACACAATATATAAGAAAAGCCGTTTGTAGTTCCTGCTTATGGGTAATACACTATGATAACTGAAGCTTTAGTCTACCATGAGCTAATTGCTGCATACCTCACGAACAGGATTTAGGAGTGCATAGTCAGACGAGTCAAATAAGAAGTCATTTGATTCATCGCTTTCTTGGTCATTCCTAGCACCCTGACGAGGATCCACTTCACCGGAAACAGACTCAGTAGATGCACACTGAGTTGCATGTTGAACCTGACGGGGTTTTGCGTACAGGCTTTCGACGTCGAGATCCTGTTTGCCTTCTTCAGTGGGGAGGCGCACGGGGTTGGACACCGCTCCTAAATTGACCCTCGCTTCTCCCGCTGTGGCTGGACACGATGGAGAGTGGTCTTTATCTCCTGGTACTGGGATGTGTGACAGCTTACTTTTCTTGGTCGTGGCTTTCTTGTTAGGCTTTGCATAGAGGTCTTCACGATGAACATCAGGACTATGCATGTGAATATTAAAAGGATTCATATTGATACTCTGCACTGCCTCTTCACGATATTTCCGTTGTTTCGCTGTATGAAACACAACTTGTTCTTCGGTGTTCTGGAATTCCTTGCCAGCAGAGTTCGATCTAAGCTCACACGAAGTCTCGGCCTTTGAGGCACCAGGGCAGGAAGTATAGCTCGAAATATTTTCGTCTTCAATCGAGCAATAAACATCTTCCAAACTGCTGTGTTTAGTAGTACCATCCAATGTCTGATCTATACGGCCATCGACTACTGCCTCTGTCTTAACAGTTTCTTTGTCGCTTGGTGTTTTCTCGCTCGCTCTATTAAGCTGTCTGCAACATCTTTGATTTGACTTACTCAATGCCGACAAGGAGCCAGTAGAAGTATGAACGATATTAAATTCACGTTTGTTATGTTGTGAATCATCTCCGGCTAGTGCACCTATCTGTCGTGTTTCCATCGAACTATGAGGCTGAGATGGCGGGTACGATGGCGAGGAGGTTGAGTCAGATGCATCATGCTGTGAGTCGAAGACGAGAAGAGCACCCATAGATACAGGGTTAGCACGCTGGGGTTTGTGAGTGCACCCTCGGTATTTCTTACAAAAGAAATTGAACAATCCACATGTGATGATAAGTAGTCCAAGGCTACTTGCACATACTGCTGTCACAATTATGAACGCCTGTCTACTGATCCGAGTTAAAGTAAGTGTTGCGTTGTCTTCAGTATCATCAGACTGGGGCTTGGTGGTTAATTTTCCACTGGCGAGCGCTGGGGTTGTCATGACTGTGTTATTCAAATGAATAACAGTCTGACCCATATTCGTGGCAGTTTCTGTTGTTTCCGGTGGACTGGTCGTCAAACCCCTCTCTGAAATCGTAACGGTTACAGACATAAGTTTACAGCTAAAATGCGTGGATTTGACTACGTACACCAGATTGTAAATTCCAGAATCACTCACATCGGTATTCACGATGCTCACATCGAACGTCACATTGAGCCACGATGTCACAATCAACTCATCAACCATTATGAAATGATACCGGGAGTTTTCCGGTTGATTTTTATAACAAGTTTCTGCACTGCACTTCACTAGCCATTTGCTGCACGTTACCCATCTTAACTCGTAAACATCAGACAAGTAAAGTTCCTTTGTGAAGTGTAAAGTAACGTTCTCTCCGGCTACCGCGTTGATATCCAATTCGTTTGGATCACCATCACAAAAATTAAAAGCGTTCAAGGGTGACAATAAGCCTAAAAGGACAACGCTTACGAGCAGAGTAATCGAGAACATGATCTGAAATGTTATCCAAGTCACTGAATGTCTGTCAGTCAATACTAGTCTCCGTGTCGTAATTACTAATGCGTAGCCAATTTAACGACAATTCGGCTTTTGACGAACCTTGTCAAAGTAAGATCGGTCCATGGTCAGTGAAGAAACAACATGTACGCAAAAGCAATTCTAAACAAGACTTCGCCAATCACGTTCTTTCTTCTTTGCTTATTGGCTGACGCTTGTCATGTGATATTGGTATCTGGTATTTTAAAAGCGTTACCTCCCTGTTGGAGAACTATTAGTATGCTGGCAAGTTTCTCATACAACGGGAGAGGGTGTCCTAGTGTGATGCTATGGGGGTTAGGTCAAATGCTGCATTCGTGTTTTTTTCTATTGTTCATTTTCAATACATTCGAAATGATTTAGTAAGCCTTGTTCTCCATTTGTAAATTAACATCAGAGAGCTAATTGTGCTCTTCTTTTCCTTCGAGTTTTGAAACCATCTTCATTTATTGCATTAATGCTTGTTTACATAATTATGATTTTCAGCATGTTCGGTGCTGTGGTCCAGGTGTATGCTTGTTTAGCACAACAGTTCATGACTACTTATAGGATCAATTATTATGAGAGGGAAATCATTTTGGAAAGCTCATATCCCTTTGTGCAAATGTATACAATATTGTAAAGAATCAATGTACATCGCGGTAAGTTTGAGGAGCAAACTACACTTGTTTTTCACAAACATACTCAGAGAATATTTCAAAACATGTACAAACAGCTTACTAGTAAGCTACTAGTAGCCTACAGACATTATGAGGTTCTTTAATGAGTTGCTTTTCATAAGTGCCATCCGTCTATCTGCATCATCATTGGTTCCAATCATGCCAATGTCACAGTCAGCATTACCGACCTTGTCCATTGCCTGATATACATGATGTAGCCGTTCATCAGATACTGATATGTTGGTCTCAACATGCTCTTTTAACACTAATGTGTTCACTTGCTCAACTTTATCGGTATTCACTATGCTCACTATGAACGTCATTTCGAACCACGATTGCATTCCAGTCAGCCCACCAACCGTTATAAAACGATACCGTTAATTTTCCGGGCGATTTTGAGAACAAGATTCTAAACTCACTCGTGTCGGTTTCAGCTCCATAATGCCATCCTTGTAACGGAATAAATCCTCACACTCTCCTCACATCTCCCTCCCCCTCTCTCTCTTCCTTTATCTCCACCTCTCTCCCATATGTATCCATGTCCATCTCTATGGCTGTATTTGTCCCTTCCTCAGTCTGTCTTTCTGTTTTTCTGTCTCTGCTGCCCCCCCCCCCCCCCCATTGTACCAAAAAAGTGTTATTATCGATATCATATATCGATACATTCATCTTTCATCTTCCTCATCTATGACATCACAACATTACTTATTAGATAATGATAATTATGCTTTAAGTAGCCTTCTCCCCTTCCTCTCATCTTAGATGTGCCAATTGGTCCAATAGCCACTTCGTCCACAATCATTACGTCTATAGTGGGGCGGTTAAGCTCAAAATATTGGCCGAATTGTGCACTTAATGACTAAAGCATGAAATTTTCACCACATCATCGTTATGATCTAAGCTTCGATTTAAGCTATGGAAGCACTTTGGACTTGACCTCTGGTGACCTCTGGTGACCTTGAAAGGTCATTGGCGTCAAAATCATGTTTTTTCCAATTCAGCACTAGCTAACTTCATTAAAATTATATATTTATTTGCTAAATGTCATCGTTATGACCTAAGCTTTGATTTAAGCTATGGAAGCATTTTGCACTTGACCTCTGGTGACCTCTGGTGACCTTTAAAGGTCATTTGTGTAAAAATCATGTTTTTTTTTTCCTATTTAGCACTAGCTAACTTGATTAAAACTATATATTTCTTTGGTAAATGTCATCATTATGACCGAATCTTCGATTTAAGCTATGGAAGAACTTTGGACTTGACCCCTGGTGACCTCTGGTGACCTTGAAAGGTCATTTGCGTCAAAATCACGTTTTTTCCAATTCAGCACTAGCTAACTTCATTAAAATTATATATGTCTTCGTTTCATCGTTATGACCTAAGTTTCGATTTAAAATATGGAAGCACTTTGTACTTGACCTCTGGTGACCTCTGGTGACCTTTAAAGGTCATTTGTGTCAAAACCATGCTTTTTTTCCTATTCAGCACTATCTAACCTGATTAAAATTAAATATTTCTTTGGTAAATGTCATCATTATGGCCTAAGCTTCGATTTAAGCTATGAAAGCTCTTTGTACATGACCTCTGTTGGCCTCTGGTTACCTCTGGTGACCTTGAAAGGTCATTGGCATCGAAATAATGTTTTTTCCTATTTAGCACTAGCTAACTTGATTAAAATTATATGTTTCTTTGCTAACTGTCATCGTTATGACCTAAGCTTCGATTTAAGCTATGGAAGCACTTTTTATTTGACCTCTCGTGACCTCTAGTGACCTTGAAAGGTCATGGACGTCAAAATCATTTTTAAGGCCCCATTTTGCTTACTATCCATGGGTAAAGCGACACTACTGATCACTTAGTCGGTTTGCATGCCCATATGTCACATTTATTGTGCACAACTTTAATAAATTTCCCTTTCTAGAATGAACAAAGATTTCTGTAGAGTTGTTTGTGTCAAAGTAAAGGGGTAGGAAGTACCCTAGCATGTATCCCTGCCCCTAATCGGGATATCTGGGAATGTTAGTCCCATGCAATGAAAGAGGCACATATATTTATCTATGTTAATCAATATATAACGTATTACTGTATTTCTGAAATGGACTTGGTATTTAGGGTTGTCAGTGAATCAAATAGGTAGCCATTTACACCCCACTTCACAGCATTTACAATAGTTAGCTACGTAGCAATACTTTATACTGGATACTATCACTTCAGGTATAATTCAGTTTACTAATAAGAATTATTTTTGGGGTGGGTGGGGTGAGGGGTTGTGTGTGGCAAAAGGTACAAACCCCCAACCCTTCCTTACTTCAGGATTTTGTAAATGGATATTGACATGGTCATCGACATTATCAATATTTACCAAGCAGGTATTAGGATGATGAGTAAGAAGCCTGATAAATGATAAATAATTAGCAATGAGTCAATTAAAATCATGTGCGTGTATATTTTCTCTCCTTGAAGCACCAAAAAGGGCAAGATATACCCTTGCTATGACCCATTTGAAGTGGAACAACACTGTCAAAATCTGTATTCATAGCTCTCAGTTTATCCAACTTTTGACTGATATTTTCAATCATGTGGAAGGGTACGTTCAGAGGCATATTGTGCTTGGGAGCTCAGGGAGCGGAAATCGAATAGTTCAGATTTGCTTTCATGAACACGCAAGAAGTCTTTCCAAGTCTTTTTATCGCAGTGGTGAGATGCACCAACACACCACTTTATCTCTTATCATGCTTATGTCAGCTTGTGCTTTCCAGAATGACATCGATGTAAACATCCAACACGATATCAAAAAGTCTCAAATTTAAAACTTCACATATTGTAGAAAGACATCAACGACATAGTCCCGAAAGGCCTTTGCAACTCCTCGATTCAGGATCTGGACCTCTGCTAACCATGCGTGCAATGGATGCATCCATGAGTGAGGTATCAGAAGATCATAGATCTCTTCAAGGAAAGAGTTTCCTATCTCTTCAGTTATTAGTTGCTGCTCATTGCGGCTAATTTGATGGGCTGGTGACCTAAAATTCTGCAGCAATTCTGAGCAGCAGAGTTAATATCATGCAAGATTACGAGGTAATAAGGTAAAAATTTATGTTAGAATTTTTGATTGCCGCACGTCATCATGGGAGGTGGACCATGAAACACAAGCCTTGTGCTTTTGGTGATCTCCCTATACAGCTTCCAGCTCGTCGTAAATCACGCCCTGGTCTGGTACAGCCTGTAAATCCATGGTTCAGCTAGATATTAGTTCCATGAGACAAGTTAATTGATGTTAAAAATATATATTTTCAAC
Source organism: Arbacia lixula (assembly GCA_963669155.1). Lineage (NCBI taxonomy): Eukaryota > Metazoa > Echinodermata > Echinoidea > Arbacioida > Arbaciidae > Arbacia > Arbacia lixula. The sequence continues at coordinate 336,475 of OZ022578.1, read as the reverse complement.
AGCTTCTTTTGTGAAGAGAACATTTTCAATTCTCAGCCACTGCGCTCAATTTGAAATGACTGGCGATCTCTTTACAATGTTTGCTATTCTAACTAAGTTTGTGGCAACACCATCATGGTCACAACCTTTCTGAAGAGCACCTGTGATGTCAAGAATCTATCTCTTCCCTGATAATATGTCATTTAGTCCGGTAATATATACATGTAGTCGTATAAATAATAGTCTTTATTCTCTGGTCGTGTGGATACAGTAGTAGCAGAAAAGAAGGGTGAGCAAATGAAGGCCTTAAAGTATGGTTTTCTACAGGCTCGATACAATTACAAATCAGGACATCTGTGGAATCATGAAGCAGAGGTAATTCAGATTGAGAGATAACGATCAAGGTTAAGTCACAGTACATTACAATGTAGCATGTGATGGAAAGAAAATAGATGTTGATTCCAGATAGATTTGTATGAAGATAATACACTAATTGAAAGGGAAAAAGTGTTTATTTCAAGTAAATTACCTTACAAGGGTGCCAAATGTTAAATGTATTTTGTATTCAGTATACCACAGAAACATATTGCTTGAAATAAATCTGGAATTTCAAAGAAAGGCGCATGTTTTCTGGAAAATGCACATCATATTAGAATCAGCGTTTGCGAGGGAAAAACTAATTATTTCAATATTATTATCACCAAATGGCAAATAAATGATGTCACACATCTGAAAAATATCCCCTAAACCAATTTACTTGATAGGAAAGTGAGCTTTCTGAGTTAAAGTGCATATGTTACTAAAGAAACTCAAGGTTTATGTAAAGGGTCACATGGCAAAGGTGTGAAATGGGGCTTTTGAGGTCTCTCAAGTTCGGCAAAGATTAGGCATACACTGTATTTAATTCCTCGGAATGAACACATATGCATTTGGGGTACCTCAAATTTTTTAAATGAAGAAGAGTACACATTTGCACATGAAACACACTCATATTATGAAGTTGAGTGTGTCAAAATGTAAAAAAAAACACATTTTGAGGAAAATTGTCTCAGGGTCATAGAAGATCAAATATTTTTATTCCTTGGAGTTTTACGGTTATCAAAACATCTTCATAACCAAATAAATTGACATACAGTATACCAAAAAAATATACAATTTTGATGACGTTAACAGGTGCTAAATTGAAAAAAAAAACATGATTTTGACATCAATGACCTTTCAAGGTCACTAGAAGCTTAGGTCACATTGACATTTACCAAAGAAACACACCATTTTCATGAAGGTTGCAGGTGCTAAATTGAAAAAAACACGATTTTGACGTCAATGAAGATTGAAGGTCACAGGAGGTCACGAGAGGTCAAGTACAAAGTGCTTCCATAGCTTAAATCGAAGCTTAGGTCATAACGATGACATTTACCCCAAAATACACAATTTTCATGAAGTAAGCTGGTGCTAAATTGAAAGAAAATGACGTCAATGACCTTTCAAGGTCACCAGAAGTTACCACAGGTCACCAGAGGTCAAGTACAAAGTGCTTCCATAGCTTTAATCGAAGCTTAAGTCATAACGATGACATATACCAAAGAAAATATATAATTTTAATGAAGTTACCATGTGCCAAAGTGAAAAAACATTATTTTGACGTCAATGACCTTTCAAGGTCACCAGAGGTCAAGTACAAAGTGCTTCCATAGCTTAAATTGAAGCTTAGGTCATAATGATGACATATACCAAAGAAATATACAATTTTAATGAAGTTAGCTTGTGCCAAAGTGAAAAAAACATGATTTTGACGTCAATGACCTTTCAAGGTCACCAGAGGTCAACAAAGGTCAAGTCCAAAGTGCTTCCATAGCTTAAATGAAAGCTTGAGTCACAAAGATGATATGGTGAAAATTTCATGCTTTAGTCATAAAGTGCACAATTGTTGTGGTTAACTGCCTAACTACTATTCCGATTTGGTCTAATAGCCAACTGAAGGAAAATGGTCTAATAGCCACTTGGTCTACTTTCATTTCGTCCATGTTCCATTTAGTCTAACAGCATTTGGTCTATTATCACTTGGTCTAAACGCATTTCGGCTAACAATCATTTGATCTAATCAACAATTTGTCCAATTGCCATTTTGGCTAATCACCATTTCGTCTACTAAGCACACTGGTCTGCTGCTGCAGAGCGTGCGGATTTTCTCTCCCTCGAGAACGCGCCGTGCGCGGAATCTCTCACACGACCGACGGCGCGTCAATCTGTATCGCTGTATTGTATGTTTACAATGGAAGCGGAATCTGTTTTTGATGTCATCACCACCAGTCCGGATCCCGTTTAATTTCTATTTCTATTCCCCTTGAAATGAAGATTAACGGTTTCCCATGACCATGGCGTTTGAAAACTCCTATTGGCCAATTGTCATCTCTCATGCGAAATTGATAGACTATGCTAATGCAATTCTCCAATGTAGACGAAGCGGGACCACTGTAATAGTTTTAGTTTTCTAAATGATATTCATCTGAGGAAAGCGCATTGAATTTGAGCCTCACTATCTCCCTTTCACATAATTGTTGTCTCCCTCTCCCTGTTCGGAGTCTTTAATTGTTCGATCATGTTTCGGTTTCATGCACTCTTGAACATAAAATATCCTCCCACTCACCATCACATTTCTCACTCTCTCTCAATCCTCTCTACCCCACACTCTACCGTCTCTATGTCTGCTTGCAGAGTATGTAAGTCTGCCCCCCCCCCCCATCTCTACTTGACCTCTCCCCGACTACCTCTGTGTTTCTGCCCCCACTATACTCTCTGTCACGTGCTTTCTGTATAATCACTTTCCATTTCACCTCCATGACCACATTACTGCTTTCAGAGCAGTGACATAGTAAAGCATAGACTAGTCTCTGGTGATAATTATGGGGACTGTATGAACTAACGCAAGCACATGGACATTTTAGAGACTTTGTTGGTAGTCTTAGTTGCAGACTTTAAGGACATATAGAGTCGGGCACTTGTCCTTTGTATTTTCATGACGCGAGGAAACCTGAAAATGTAAAGGAGAAATATCTTAATATCGTGATTTGTTCATTTCTCGTTTTAAAGACATAAGCCTATTATGCTTTTTAACATGCGGATTTATTGTGTTTATTTCCTTCATCTATCTGATATCAGGGTATTTGGTCTACAAAGGGAGATATGTATGGGCTATAAACCCTCCCTCTATCCACTGGCTTTCTGTGTTTACTGAATGTCGGGGTGAGAACTTGAACGCAAGAGATTGCTGTAGCATAATTTCCAGATGAACATCACAAACGTGACAGAGAGGAGAGAGATATCACCATACGTAACTCGAAGTATATAACATAAAACATGATAGACCGGATGACATGGATGACAAGCAATTTTTGTAAGCGAGTGGGCTTCATGCATTGCATAGTCAAAGGACAAGAAGGAATATCAAAGCGCTAAACAACTGCTGTTAACACTCAAAATATAGTCCAGCCGATGCTGACCTGGAAATTGTTGATGACATGTAGGACGAGACTTAAAACTTACAAGAATGGAAGAAGACACAGGTACTGGGCTTCTTTTTGTATAAATCATTATTCTAAACTGGACTGGTGATGCAAAGGAGTGCTTAAGTTTACAGCCTGTTTCCTCTTCCTTGTTCAGCTTTACTTCTCCACCTTCTGATTCTCCCTTTTCTCTCATCTTAGCTTTATGTGATAGTACAATCTTCACCAAGGGACACCTGTTCCATACTTCTACCGAAAGGAAAACTAAAAAAAAACATCAATTAACACGCCCATTTTCGGCGTGCAGCATGCACTCAAACATACATTGACAAAACGTCATTTTGAGAATGAAGACTACTTATTACAAAAACAAGTTTCGTGTAAAGAATATAATTTTTCTACATTTCATTTTTTACATTGCTGCATATTCAGAAGGTCGTTGCAATCCATGATTGCATAAGCATTAAAAACGATACATCAATGTAACGATAAATAGTGAAGCTGTCTTATGATACCACATTTATGTACGATAACGAAGCAACTAAAGATAAATGACCCTTCATACCTGAGATGCAGAAGTTTTTGAGAGGTTTGTATAAAAAGCTTATATCACTAATATTATAAAAATTTACAGAATTACACTAGTACTATACATAAATATGTAGTGAGCAGCTGAACTTGCTAACGAATAAGGAACGGTCTCGCTACTGAACGAATTTCCCCAGTTTCCACCGAATTCCTGTTCTAAAATAATAACTGGGGAAGTAAGATTGAGGTGGGTTTGACACAACCCAACAATTTGATTTATTAAGTTTGAATAGCTAATTTCGAGAAATGTAAGAACACGATTTCTGGTGTTCAACAAGTTATGGAAACAGTGGAGGAATAGTTGCTATGCTGAAATTTTGATTAAGGAGCTATGTATTTTGGGGCTTAGGTACATGACTATTTATATGATAAGAAAATAAAATTTCAAAGCTGATATTCATAAAGATGTGAATATTTACATATAATGTGCATCACAGCTAGTTTGTTAAACACACTGCACTGGTTTTCACAAACGTACCCAGAGCATAATTCAAAAGATATACACAGAGAAACAGCTTTATACTAGTAACCTACCGACATTTTGAGGTGCTTTCCTTAGCACCTTTTAATGATTTTTGCATTCTCTAGAAAACACGTGTGATGTTTTCAAAAATGTATATCAAATGTGACATTATTTCATTGCGAGCACTGCTCTGATTTCCCAGCAACAGGTAGACAACTATTTTACCAAAATATGCATGGACCCTAAGGTCCATGGAATATGCTACATGGTGGTCATGATGGTAGGGTCCATGATGATATAGAACAAATGAAATGACAAGGTTCATGTGTAACTAGGTAATCATTTTTGTACAGAGATCTCATGAAATATATTTTCCATGACAAACTTCAACGTTTGAACAAGCTCAGGCGACGTGTTTTAGGAGCTTTACAATGTCACCTCTGATACGAGCCTTGATACGTGAAATCCTTCCATTAATAGTGCCGTTTTCTTGGAATGTGTACATTAAGAAACATGACACCTTATAAAAATCAATTACTACTAGTAAAACGAGCTGTTCACTTATTAACCTTGTAAATTAATGTTCTTAAAATGAAATAATCTTTTTGACGTCTAATATTCTTAGAGAGCGGTGACACGGAGGACATTCTCACACAGGGAGTACACCTACATCTCACATCTTGGGTTGCTATGGGAAATCACATGTTACTTGGGAATGGTGGAGGGGTTGGAAACTCGACAAAATCTGATGAATTACTTTGCGTGAGGCTTCGTCCCTTGGGAAATGGACGAGATGTGTTGGAGTAGACATGCTGTGGTCTGATGGGTTCCTCATAGTAGTCATCTAAACCAGCTGCCTCGTACTTTATCTCACAGGAAGAGGTCGAGATGGCACCACTGCCAGCTTGTTCCTTGAGCGCCATCCGTCTATCTACATCATCGTCGGTTCCAATCATGTCAATGTCAAAGTCAGCACTACCGACCTCGTTCATTGCCTGATATACATGATATAGCCGTTCGTCAAATACTGATGTGTTGGTGTTAACATGCTCTTGTTGGGTCGACGTGTTCGACGTTGGCAAATCACCAGTACCAACGGTCTTACACTCGTTTTTGACCTGTTCGCTTGCCTGCCGTCTTCCCATCGAACTATGAGGCTGAGATGGTGGGTACGATGGCGAGGAGGTTGAATCAGAAGCATCATGATCCAGCTGTGAGTTCATGACGAGAAGAGCACCCATAGATACAGGGTTAGCACGCTGGATGTTGTGAGTGCACCCTCGGTATTTCTTCCAAAGGAAATAGATCAATCCACATGTGATGATATTTAGTGCAAGGCTACTTGCACATACTGCTGTCACAATTATGAACGCCTGTCTACTGATCGGAGTTAAAGTAAGTGTTGCGTTGTCTTCAGCATCATCAGACAGGGATTTGGTGGTTAATTTTCTACTGGCGAGCGCTGGAGTTGCCATGACTGTGTTATTCAAATTAATAACAGTCTGATCCACATTCGTGGCAGTTTCTGTTGTTTCCAGTGGACTAGTCGTCAAACCCCTCTCTGAAATCGTAACGGTTACAGAGATAAGTTTACAAGTCCGGTGAGTGGATTTAACTACGTACACCAGATTGTAAATTCCAGAATCACTCACATCGGTATTCATGATGCTCACATCGAACGTCACATTGATCCACGATGTCACAATCCTTTCACCAACCATTATGAAATGATACCGGGAGTTTTCCGGTTGATTTTGATAACAACTTTCTGCACTGCACTTCGCTAGCCATTTGCTGCACGTTACCCATCTTAACTCGTAAAAATCAGACAAGTAGAGTTCCGATGTGAAGTGTAAAGTAACGTTCTCTCCGGCTACCGCGTTGATATCCAATTCGTTTGGATCACCATCACAAAAATTAAAAGCGTTTAAGGGTGACAATAAGCCTAAAAGGACAACGGTTACGAGCAGAGGAATCGAGAACATTATGATTTGAGATGTTATCCAAGTGACTGAATGTCTGTCAGTCAATACTAGTCTCTGTGTCGTAATTACTAATGCGTAGACGATTTAACGGCAATTCGGCTTTTGACGAACCTTGTCAAAGTAAGATCGGTCCATGGTCAGTAAAGAAACAAGATGTACGCAAAAGCAATACTAAACAAGACTTCGCCAATCACGTTCTTTCTTCTTCGCTTATTGGCTGACGCTTGTCATGTGATATTGGTATCTGATATTTTAAAAGCGTTACCTCCCTGTTGGAGAACTATTAGTAGGCTGGCAAGTTTCTCAAACAACGGGAGAGGGTGTCCTAGTGTGATGCTATGGGGGTTAGGTCAAATGCTGCATTCGTGTTTTTTCTTCTATTGTTCATTTTCAATACATTCGGAATGATTTAGTAAGCCTTGTTCTCCATTTGTAAATTAACATCAGTGAGCTAATTGTGCTCTTCTTTTCCTTCGAGTTTTGAAACCATCTTCATTTATTGCATTAAAGCTTGTTTACATAATCATGATTTTCAGCATGTTCGGTGCTGTGGTCCAGGTGTATGCTTGTTCAGCACAACAGTTCATGACTACTTATAGGATCAATGATTATGAGAGGGAAATCATTTTGGTAAGCTGATATCCCTTTGTGCAAATGTGTACAATATTGTAAAGAATCAATGTACATCGCGGTAAGTTTGATGAGCACACTACACCTGTTTTTCACAAACAAAAAAAACACAAAAAAAAACAGAGAATATTTCAAAACATGTACAAACAGCTTACTAGTAAGCTACTAGTAGCCTACAGACATTATGAGGTGTTTTAATGAGTTGCTTTTCATAAGTGCCATCCGTCTATCTGCATCATCATTGGTTCCAATCATGCCAATGTCACAGTCAGCATTACCGACCTTATCCATTGCCTGATATACATGATGTAGCCGTTCATCACATACTGATATGTTGGTGTGAACATGCTTTTTTAACCAAGTTAACGCTAATGTGTTCACTCTCTCAACCTCATCGGTATTCACGATGCTCACAATGAAAGTCTGTTGCATCACAAATTGTCGCCCCTGCACAAACTGTCGCCGGCGACAATTTGAAATATTAAGACATGCACTGAGGGAGGGAACGAAGTCCCCCATGATAACAAGAGAGTAATTGACATGTAAGGCGCTATGTTGATTTCGAGGGTGGGGGAGGGGGGGGGCTCCTCCTTGTCCCCTCATTAGATGAGTACGCAACTACATGTGTATGTTATATTATCCTTGGTTAGTGTACAGTTTGGATAAATTTTCTTAACATCTTGGAACGCAAGGCGCATTTCTGAGCTGATGGGCGAGGGAAAAAGGGGGGGGGGGAGGGTGGCTACTTCATGACAGATGGAATCCCCACTTGTAACAATTTTTCTCATTGCCTCTGTCGAGTTTTGATGAAATCTAACATTAATTTTTAGATATGTATCCCATTTTAACAACCTAATTAGGTCCTCTTTTCCGAGGTGACTTATTTCAACTTGGTTAAAGACAGTCATGTACCTTTGAAAAAAAAAGTAAAAAAATATGCGTGATTTGCCCCCTGGGGGGCATTTGTGGGCTCCCCCCCCCCCCCCCCCCCCTTGCCACTTGCGTACCATCATTTCAGTAAAAAATAGATACATATTATTATTTGTTTACTATGTATTCTTTTGAAAAGGGAAAAAATAAGAGGAACTGGGGCATTTTTTTTTGGGGGGGGGGGCTACCCCCTGGCTCCTTGCCTCTTGTGTTTTCCCCATTATAACAGCTTAAGGTCCCTAATACCTGTTTCCAGTTATTTATTCTGGAAAAAAAAAGTATTTAAAAAATGAAAGAAAGTTTCCTCCTGGGGCGTTTTGGGGGCTACCCCCCCCCCTTTCCCCTTACCACTTGTGTACCCAAAGTTTAACAAATAATGGTCCCTATTACCTAAGGATAATCAAGTTTGGTTAAAATCCAATTACATGTATTTATTCTTCTAAAAAAGTCAAAAAGAAGAGGAAGTTACCCCATGGGGGCATTTGTGTGTGTATGGGGGGGGGGGGGGGCTACCCCTCCCGGCTCCTTGCCATTTTGTTTTACCCCTGGGACGTTTTGGGGGATAACCCCCGCCCACCTTCTCCAGCCCCTTGCCACTTGTGTACCCAAAATTTAACAGCTAATGGTCCCTATTACCACAGGATGATTCCTACCTAGTTTGGTTAAAATGCAGTCATTCATTCTTGAGAAAATGTCCCCAAAAGCCCCCTTGCCACTTATGACCACACATTTGAAAAGAAGTATAAATAACATACAAGGGCCCATTGAGCACTTTGGGGGCTGCCCCCAGCTGCCCCTGAAAACATTTTGAGATGCCTCTATATCTAATATTGTTCCAAATATGATTTTGAACATGTGTGCCAAATTTGGTGCTGGAAATATGTGGTAACACTCATACCTGTATGAAAGCTAATCATGGCGTTGTCAAAAACAGAAAAAGAACAATTTATGGAATTATACTGCACAAAATATTATGAAGGATTGTCGTCAAGCCTTTACTGTTTTCTTTCTTTGTTTCTGCTGTTACTGAAACCCACTTATCTTCACGGTGAACTATCCCTTTAATGCTAAATAGGTTATTTATTCGAATATAATCGTTAGTGATAATTGTTTGTCTCGCAATGTATGGTCAACAAGGAATGTAAAAAGATCACAACGTTTCGTGCGCCGCTGGAACATTTCGTCAGGTGTGATATTCACTACAATTTTGCGTGAGCAGGGTGGCCTACTGCAGGCTACTGGCTTCTACCACTCCTCGATGGCTCACTAATGGTGACTGAACACAATTGTTGCCGAATAAACTCGGCATTACTCATGTACATAAAGTTCCCACAATTTTTTTTTCATAAGTCATAAAGAATTTTACTGATTGTCATCATTCAAATAGGGAGGTAATAACAGACAATACCTTTACTAAAAGGCGCGCACCGGCATATCATTGTTAAGTGAGCGCTCGGGATTGTGAGGGACTGCTTTCCTTCTTGAAACTGGGCATATTATCACTATCCCGACAGGGGCACTATTGTTTGAAAAGGTACAGGGTAGTCATAGTAGTATTAACAATGATTATGGACCGTGATCATATCATCGTCCCGATTTCATTTTATTTCAACGATTGTCATTTCATATTCCTTCGGCTGCTTTCTACCCAGGTACCCATTTATACACCTGGGTGGAAAGCAGCAACGTGGATAATATATCTTGTTGAAGGACACAAGTGCCATGGTTTGGCTTTTAACAGGAACACTAAGATGCCTCATCAAATATCACAACCATCATACCATGACACCTCTAATATATGCAACACGATATCAAAATCAGACATGTTGTGGAATTATATAGCTGCCATTGCAAATTGCATAAATATTCCCTTTGCGAGTTGCTTCCTTTAAGTCACAAGAGTGAAATTCTGATTTATTTTCTCATATTTTCGTCAATCTGTATCGCTGTGTTGTATGTTTATAATGGAACCGATATGTGATTTGGTGCGATTCACGTCAAAGCTAAGGGTTGTTGTGGTAAACATTACGGGACCCGGAATCATGGTAGATCTGTTTTTGACGTCACCATCAGTCCGGATCCCGTTTGATTTCTATCTTTATTACCCTTGAAATGAAGATTAACGGTTTCTCATGACCATGATGGCGGTTGGAAACTCCTATTGGTCATTGTCCTGCCATCTCTCATGCGAAATTAATAGAATATGCTAATGCAACTCTTCACTGTAGACGGAGCGGGACTATTGTAATAGTTTCTAAATGCTATTCATCTTAGGAAAGGACATCATATTTATGCTTCATTTTCACACAATTGTTGTCTCTCTCCCTCTTCGGAGTCTTTTATTGTTTGATCACGTTTCGGTTTCATGCACTCTTGAACATAAAATATCCTCCCACTTACCATCACATTTCTCACTCTCTCTCAACGCTCTCTACCCCACACTCTACCGTCTCTCTGTCTGTCTGTACAGTGTGTCTGCCTGTGTGTCTCCTCCCCCCCCCCCCCCTCTTTAGTTGACCTATCCCTGACTATATCTCTGTGTTTCTGCCCCTTCTATACTGTCTGTCACGTGTTTTCTGTGTATTTACTTTCCATTTTCCCTCCATGACCACATCATTACTGCTTTCAGAGCAGTGGAATGTTTGAGCGTAGATTAATCTCTGATTAATCTAACGCAAGCACATGGACATTTGAGAAACTTGGTAGTCTTAGTTGCAGACTTTAAAGACATATTGAATCGGATACTTGTCCTTTGTTATTTCATGACGCGAGGAAACCTGAATTTGTGAAGGAAAAATATGTGAACATGATGGATAGTCTAATTTTGCATCTTTATATCATGATTTGTTAATTTCTCATTTCAAAGATATACGCCTATCATGCTTTTTAAACATGCGCATTTATTATGTTTATTTCCTTCATCCATCTCATGTATCTGGCTATTTGGTCTACAAAAAGAAGTATGTATGGGTTAGGGTTAATATAAGGAGTCTGCATTAGGATTAGGTTTTAAAATCATGGCATAGGGCTTTGTGAAGTTTACTTAAAGGGAGAGTTCACCCTGAAATTATTTTGGTTTGAAATAAAAGGAGACAATTCCAAGAAACATATCACTAAAGGTTTGACGAAAAACGGTCAAAGGAAAAAAACAAAGTTATTTGAGTTTAAAGTTTTGAGTTTGTGACATGGGTGACGTCACGTGCGAGGTGCTCTTTCATATGTTGTGTACTAATTGTGTTCATAATTAATTACCTTTTTCAGGCTCGTTGATGATTATTTTGATAGCTACAATTTGTGTGCAAATATGTGTCTAATGGTAAATATCCATTTGAGAATATTTCCGAAAAACAATTGTACACAACATATGGGAAGGTACCTTGCACGTCACGTTACAAAATCAAAGCTTCAAAATCAAATAACTCTCTTTTCCTTTGACCGATTTTTGTCAAACCTTCACGTCGTTTTCTTTCATGAGTCTCCATGTATGGAAACCAAAATAATTTCAGGGTGAACTATCCCTTTAAACTTAAAGGGTAGTTTCAGGATCTTCCTTGTGAGCGAAATGGGCGTAAACCCTCCCTCTATGATAAATCAAATGTATGAGAAGCCGTTTTAACATTTATTCATATTTCTTGATATCAAGAATAGCCATTGCTTTACTACACAAAACCATTTCTTGATACCAAGAAGTCGAATTCTTGATATCAAGAAATCGAATTCGTGATATCAAGAATTCGACTTCTTGATATCAAGAAATGGTTTTGTGTAGTAAAGCAATGGCAATTCTTGATATCAAGAAATCGAATTCTTGATATCAAGAAATGGAATTTCTGATATCAAGAAATCAAAATCTTGATATCAAGAATTCGACTTCTTGATATCAAGAATTTGATTTCTTGATATCAAGAATTGCCATTGCTTAACTACACAAAACCATTTCTTGATATCAAGAATTCGAATTCTTGATATCAAGAAATGAATTCTTGATATCAAGAAATCGAATTCGTGATATCAAGAATTCGACTTCTTGATATCAAGAATTCGAATTGTTGATATCAAGAAATGGTTTTGTGTGGTAAAGCAATGGCAATTCTTGATATCAAGAAATCGAATTCTTGATATCAAGAAATCAAATTCTTGATATCAAGAAGTCGAATTCTTGATATCAAGAAATCGAATTCGTGATATCAAGAAATAGGAATAAATGTTAAAACGGCTTGCCATACGAATGACATGGATGACAAGCAATTTTGGTACGGGAATGGGCTTCATGGCATAGGCAAAGGACAATAACGAATGTCAATGCGCTAAACAACTGCTGTTCACGCTAAAATATAGTCCAGTCTTAGGCCTATGCTTACCTGGAAATTGTTGATGACATGAAGGACGAGACTGATATAAAACTGACAAGAATGGAAGAAGAAACAGGTACCTGGCTCCTTTTGTATAAATCATCATTCAAAACTGTAATTTTACAGCCTGTTTCTTCTTCCTTGATGATTGATTATTCATCTTTACTTCTCCACCTTCTCATCTTAGCTTTGTGTGATTTTACAATTTTCACCAAAGGACAACAGCTACAGTACATACTTTACAGTACATACAGTACATACATAACCCAAAGAAAGACTAAGAAAACATTAAGTGACACGCCCACTTTCGAAAACAGCATGCACTCAAACATAGATTGATAGACCGTCACTCTGAAAATGAAAACTACTTATTAGAAAAACAAGTTTCGTGCAAAGAATAGTTATTTCCGCCATCATCAAATCACTGCCATGAATTAGAATCAGACATACATAATACACCTGTTTGCGTTATAGTTCATGGAAGTGAAATTCTGCGTAGTAAGTTTCTTCTCCATACTATGTATTGAGAATTTGTTTTGGGCATTGTCTAACTCTTGATTATCCCTAGAATACATCGATATAATATATCGATATTATGTATTTTTGGCCTTTTCCCCTTTCATTTTCACGCACTTTTCATGCAACACTATAAAAGCAAATTTTAGCATAGTCGTCGTGGTCATTTAGTTTATTTTGTTTTGATACAGCGTTGAAGGGAGTGGTACTAAAGTATATTCAGTGATGATGGTAACCATGGTTACAATATGTGTTATGTATCTAAAGGATGATGTACAACCACATCGTATAATCAGTTCAGTTTGACATCATCTGTGATGTATATAAACCCCTCATAAAGTTCTGCAACTCAAGTTTGAGGGGTAATACGTGTACATCGCTTATTGCTTCATCATCGTACTGGGGTATTATTAATAATCCTGATTTCTCTTCTTCACATTGGTGTCCTATTTGCTATGATCATGCAATCATTGAATGTGCAGTATTCCAGAATATGGGAAAATATACTGTTTTCCACAGCAAAGGCTCCACTTTTTTGGAGATACAATGTGTGTCTAATTAACAATGAACGTTCACGCATCGCCGCATCAACATCATTCAAACTTATTTCATGTGCAAAATAGACGGAGAACATAGAATTTTGCAACATTTTATTTTTTACATTATTGTATATGAATTGCCGTACTGAAATGTTCTCTCCTTTAGGTTTATTTAAACTAACATGAAATTAAACAATAAAAATGTTCAGACAAGTCCTATTTGACCAATAAATGCATTCTTTGATCATAATTCTCTTCACATTTTAGAGTGATAGACACAAATGACAGTACTAAAAAGTGATTTTTAGCAGGCATGTGTAATATTACTGACTGCTCCATCTTTCTCATACTAATGGCTTTTTTACAAACATATAGGAATTTCAGTTTCTACACAGTGCATAACTATGTTCTTCATTAAATGTATGGATAGGCTCTGACCATCACAGTATACGTATCGGAGGTGACAGCATGACGTGTAGTCGAAGGTGACAGCATGACAATTAGAGATGCGAGTGGTGCACGTTCTGACTTCAAATACTATATTAAGTTACAAACTAAAAGTCTCTAACAAAATATAAAGTTACAAGACTCTGAGTATCTATCTAACTTGATCAATATTTTTGTATCTTTGAAATTATGACAATAATATACTAGTATCAAGGGAAAGATGTTAACCTTTGCAAGTTATATCCTATATGATATATGTTTATCTTGTGATATTATTTATGTAGGTGCTATGTTGTCAAAACTTGTCACAATTTTAACAACGTGGTCACACTGCGATAAAGCGGACCTAAGCTTGCGTAGAAAATTTACATTGCAGGGGAATACATAATTCCTTACACATACAAATAGAGCACAGTGGAATATGATGCCTTCTCAGGAACAAGTTGTGCATATTTGATATAAAGTTGAGCAAAATTATATCAATTATTAACATTACAATAAACGACCGTATGCTCATAGTCTATACAAGCTCCCTTACCAGTCAAATGTCGTAGAAATGGTTGTCAATTTTGATAGTTACCAACTCAAAAATGACAACTCGAAGTAAGCGGAAATTCATGGATGGCAAATTTGGAGGGTGCGAATGATCTTTTGAATGGTTATGACATGTTTAGCTCAGGATCATACAATTTGTGTGTATCATATCGTTTATTCAGAACAGAGCAATATCCTTTATGTACCACACTTGCCTATTTACAGACTCTCAACCACACATAATCATCATGAATTATGTACTTATCATTCTTGGTAACTTTGGCTAATCTTCCCGAAATTAGATATCTTGGGCCATATTAATGAAAGCGTAGTAGCCTAGTTGGTAACTATAATGCTTGCATTTCGATACACTTAAGTAACTAACTAGGCTTAGTAAGGTTTCATGAATATGGCCCAAGGAATTTTTGAGTTATTTCACCATCAGTGCGACAAAACCAAATACCTACTGACACACAGTGTATGAATCTACTGTTTTGTGTCATTTAAAGTTTATACCCTTCTTCCACGCCTAGCTGCTAGGTTTGGTGGAGTGGCGGCTGCCGTGTTTAAAGGATATTGGCAGGTTTTAAATTGATTATCTTTTTAAAATCTATTAACAAGTGACTAACGAATTAAGTATTTGCAAAAAACAAGATAAATGCAGAATTAACACTCTCTGTGACCGCAAAGATACACATCATTCATTTGAGGTTTTTCATCTTTGCTCAATCAAACATTTCTTCTCCTTTTGTCTTACACACAGTATAAATATGACTCTATATAGCGGTATCGTCGCATTAGTATTTCTCGGATATCATCATTGCCAAAAACGAGGATATACATGCTCACCATGAGAAAGAATAAATAAAGTTTACTTTAATGAAGGCATTATTGATTTTTGCTTTTACACATTGCGAAAAAAGCAATATAAAACCTGAACACATTAATGCATTTACAAGGCAGCCACGCGGGCTTTCAGGAAACCTAAATTGAAAATATCGATCAACAATAAGCGATGCTTAATTATTGATGAAATGTTATTATAGTTTATATAATGATAGTGTTTCTCTATGCTTTATTAAATGATTTAACAGTAATGTTTTATTTGACCTTATTTAATTTTTTCCACATATGATACAGACAGTCTCACAATATACACTTTTTTCGGTAAGCTTCGACAAGGTCTTTACGAAATGGCGTTCATTGATATTTTTGAGCACTTGCTTTAATTTATCGCGACGCAGATCCTGAAAACGATGTTAAGTATTAATAATTCAGGTGAACTATAAAATGACGCTACCATCACAACAAGCTGTAAGCTCATTCTGCTGGAAGTGAAGTAATAAGGCACTTTGTTTATTCTTACTGGTAAATCATTTCACATTCCCATTTATCAGTACCATAAAAATGTGGGTTTCAATGTCTTGCGATGTGCGACTCGATTACATTTTCCATTAAGTGTGCGAAAGATCAATAATCCTTGCACAATATATAATAAGCGACATGCTTTAGGAGCTTAACAACTTCATTTCTGATACGCCTTGATACAAGAAACATAAAGACATTATCGGAATCAATTACGACTAGCAAAGCGAGCTCTTCACTTATGCATCACGTAATTTGATGCATTTAAAATAAAATCCTCCTTTTGACATCTATTACCTATTAAGAGTGACGATACCAAGGACATTCTCACACACGTAGTACAACCACATCTCACATCTCGGGTTGCCATGGGAAATCACAAGTTACTTGGGAATGGCGGAGGGGCTGGAAACTCGACAAAATCTGATGAATTACTTTGCGTGAGGCTTCGTCCCTTCGGAAATGGACGAGATGTGTTGGAGTAGACATGGTGTGGTCTGATGGGTTCCTCATAGTAGTCATCTAAACCAGCTGCCTCGTACTTTATCTCACAGGAAGAGGTCAAGACGAAACCACTGTCAGCTTGTTCCTTGAGCGCCATTCGTGTATCTGCATCATCACCGGTTCCAATCTTGCCAATGTCACAGTGAGCATTACCGACCTCGTCCATTGCCTGATATACATGATGTAGCCGTTCATCAGATACTGATATGTTAGTCTCTTCATTTTCTTGTTGGATCGACGTGTTTGACGTTGGCAAATTACCAGTACCAACGATCTTACACTCGCGTTTGATCTGTCCACTTGCCTTCCGTGTTCCCATCAAACGTTGAGCCTGAGATGGCGGGTACGATGGCGAGGAGGTTGAGTCAGATGCATCATGATCCCGCTGTGAGTCCAAGACGAGAAGAGCACCCATAGATACAGGGTTAGCACGCTGGGGTTTGTGAGTGCACCCTCGGTATTTCTTACATAGGAAATAGATCAATCCACATGTGATGATATTTAGTGCAAGGCTACATGCACATACTGCTGTCACTATTATGAACGCCTGTCTACTCATCGGAGTTAAAGTAAGTGTTGCGTTGTCTTCAGTACCGTCAGACAGGGGCTTGGCGGTTAATTTTCCACCGGCGAAAGGCGCTAACGTGGATACGTTTGAGAGTGATGTGATTGTCATCACGGCGCTATTCAAATTAATAACAGTCTCATCCATACTCATGCCAGTTTGTGTTGTTCCCGGTGGACTGGTCGTCAAACCCCTCTCTAAAATAGTAACGGTTACAGACAGAAGTTTACAACTCATACGCTCGAATTTGAACACGTACATTAGATTGTAAATGCCAGAATCACGTACATCGGTATTCACGATGCTCATATCGAACGTCATATTGAACAACGATGTCCTAATCCACTCACAAAACGTTGTAAAAATGTACCGTCGGTTTTTTGGTTGATTTTGAGAACAAGATTCTAAACTGCAGTTCGCTAGCCATTGGCTACACCTCACCCATCGTACCTCGCGATCGTTAAAGAAGGTAAGCTCCTTTGTATAGTGTAACGTCACATTCTCTCCAGCTACAACGCTGATTTCCTTTTCGTTTGGATCTCCATCACAAAAAACAAAAGCGTTTAAGGGTGACAATAAGCCTAAAAGGACAACGCTCACAAGCAGAGTAATCGAGAACATTGTGATCTGAGATCCTCTCCAAGTCACTGAATGTCTGCAAGTCAATACTTGTCTCCCTGTTTTAATTACTGATGCGTAGACAATTAAACGGCAATTCGGCTTTTGACGAACCTTGTCAAAGTAAGATCGGTCCATGGTCAATGAAGAAACAAGATGTACGCCAAATCAACCGTTATTTCCTGTTTACGATAAAACTATCAGTACGCTGGCAAGTTTCTCAAACAACGGGAGGGGGGTTAGGGTGGGATGCTTTTTTCCGTGAATCGGTATATAAATACAATATAGTGCAGAGATTTGTCACCGTTGTTCGCGCAAATGAGTTCAAACACAAAATCCTACTTTAGGGACCCAAGCACAAGGTAGTCGCCGCTCATTATGCAAACTTTTGCTATTTACTGCTATATATACTAATAAAATGATATTGGCCGGTATATATTCAGATGAAGCATTTTTGCTAGGATGGTTGAATGTTGCTCATGCCTGTAAATCATCAGGTACAAGGATTTTCGAGTTGAGGTATATAATATACAAATAAAAACCGCTCTGACGAACATGGTTTAAACTATAGGCACTAGATGATTCCAAAACGTTTTTGTCGTCATGAGGCCACAGGCTGAAAGATGGCAGCATTATTTTGAGATCACCGCGATTTAAATATTCAACTTGTAATGCATTGTTTTTAAGATTTAATAATAATTTGATTAATATTTACACGTGTATTTCGTGTGTACTATCTATATTTTATCTAATATACAAACGTTGAAGGCAACATGACTTGTTTTGTAGAAGTAAGTTATACCAATGTACTCAGGATACATAATTTGATATTTGTTAGAAGAAATCTTTAAAGTGCAAGGTATATTCAAAAGACAGGGAACTCCTGTTTGCCCTCCTTGTTCTGGGTTCCACCCACATCACTTGGAAATCTACACTCCTTATAGTATTAGGCCTACGAGCAATCATAGAACATAAAGATTCATGAAGCTATGCATGATGAATCCGACCAGTAGAGCAGGTGCCAAAATAGACGCCCTCTAGGGTGCGAGCATAACCAGTGCCACGATTAGGTCACACTCCCCTAATAGCTGGGGAAGTAAGATTGAGGTGGGCTTGACATAACCCAACATTTGATTTCTTAATTTTGAAAAGCTTATTTCAAAAAATGTAAGGACATGATATTTCATATAGCACTAGATATGGCAACACTAGAATGAGACTTGCTATGCTGAAATGTACAACAAATAGTGTATTTTTAGTACCTTGTTATTGATTTCGATTACAGTGCCATTTTACTACTTTTGAGGAAGTCTCCTTTCCAATCGAGACGGGGCGTTGTTCGAGCCGCTTCATATGCTTTTAACGTGATTTTCGAATAAGATGGTATGAACGCATGATTATATAAGGAAAACTGCTTTTGGAATTTTCTGATCCAAACTGAAACTCTAAGGTCTAGTTTATGACTTATCAATGCATCATTCTCGTCTCTTCTCCGTCCGTGCAGGAAAAGCAGGAGAAGAAATCGAGAATGATTCGTTAACTGCAGCCAGACGCCTTTGTTGAATATTTCGGTTTTTGTGACGTCACAGGGGAGGTGCTCTACAAAATGTTGTGTACAATTGTTTTTGAATATGTGCATTTTCCCAAAAAGAAATATGCATCTGTTTACCTTTTCATTTGATTCATCATTGGAAATACGTTTTGACACGCATACATGTATGACAACGAATCACGGCGTTGTCAAAAACATAAAAAGAAATGGAATTATAATGCACACAACGTTATGACGGATTTTCGTCAAACCTTTACTGATTTAACCAACTTTTATTGAAACCAACTTAGCTTCAGGGTAAAGTATCCCTTTGATGCTAGATAGGTTATTTATTGAGGAAACAATCGCTGGTGATAATCGTTTGGCTCCCTTGTATGGTCAATGAGGAATCTAAAAAGATCACAACGTTTCGTGCGCCGATGCAACACTTCGTCAGGTGTGATACTCACTACAATTTTGCATCACACCTGACGACGTGTTGCAGCGGCGCACGAAACGTGATCTTTTTACATTAATTTTAGGCAATACATTGCGAGACAAACGATTATCCCTTTAATGTTTGCGATTGCAATCCTCAACAATGTGTCAGTATTTCACGCGGGGAATTTTGAATCCAGCAACTGATAATCTGAAGAGTAAAAGAGTTTATCTAACTCGGAGTCTGCTTCATACCTTCTTCCGTTTTCTTGAGCTTTCAGAGTCTCTATCAGAAGAATCTCCTATTCTATTGTCGGACATCATGTTACCATCGCACAAGTGAGCTTTCCAGTAAGTCCAGCGGACCTTCGTTGGGAGGCCTCGTCAACTTATCATACTCATCGGTCAGCGTTGCCAAGGTGATTGATGGACCAGGGCTACCGGACTATGCTGCAACGAGATATGTATCCTTGCTCTTCACGGCAACCGTGGTGCTTTGTTTTTTATATCCCTTAATCTGCCCAACACTGTACTGTGTATCACACGGTAATGCAGTTCTAGTGGTAGCCACATCGGCTACATCATCTAGGCTGCAGTAATTTTTCTAGGCTCTACCTGACTTTGCCAGGGTGTGCTTTTTTTTCTGAAGAGCAAATGTGATTCTGAAGAGGCAGGCATCACGGTAGTAGGCTTCTTGCGTGAGCAGGGTGGCCTTCCGCAAGCGGCTGGTTTGTACCACTCCTCGATGGCTGACTCGGGGTATATTACAGGAATTAACATGATTATTGCCAACTAAACTCGGCACCTCTCATGAATGTACACCCAACCAATAAAGTTCCCACACGTTTTTTTTTTTGTTTATTAGTCATAAAGAATTTAACTTATTTTCATCATTCAAATGGGGAGGTAATATCACATAATGCCTTTACTAATAGGCGAGCCCGGCATATCATTTTTTAGTGAGCGCTCGGGATTGTGAGGGACTGCTTTCCTTCTTTAGAATTGGCATATTATCACTATCCCGACAGGGTCACTATTGTTTGAAAAAGGTAAGGGGTAGTCACGGTAGTATTGACAATGATTATAGACCGTGATCATATCATCGTCCCGATTTCATTTCATTTCAACGATTGTCATTTCATACACCTCTGCTGCTTTCTACCCAGGTACCCATTTATACACCTGGGTGGAAAGAAGCAACGTGCACTGGATACTATATCTTGTTGAAGGACACAAGTGCCATGGTTGGGCTTAAGCTATCACACTGAGACGTCTCATCACAGATCACAACCATTATACATGTATCATGATACCTCTAGTATATGTAACACGATATGAAATCTGACATTGTGTGGAATTATATAGCTGCCATTGCAAATTTCATAAATATTCCCTATGCTAGTTGCTTCCTTTAAGTCACAAGTGTGAAATTCTGATTTATTTTCTCATATCTTCGTCAATCTGTATCAATGTATTGTATGTTTATAATGGAACCGATATGTGATTTGGTGCGATGCACGTCAAAGCTTAGGGTTTGTTGTGGTAAACATTACGGGACCCGGAATCATAGTAGATCTGTTTTTGACGTCACCACCGGTCCGGATCCCGTTTAATTTCTATCTTTATTACCCTTGAAATGATGACTAACGGTTTTGCATGACCATGATGGCGGTTGGAAACTCCTATTGGCCATTGTCCTGCCATCTCTCATCAGAAATTGGTAGAATATGCTAATGCAACTCTTCAATGTAGACGGAGCGGGACTATTGTAATAGTTTCTAAATGCTATTCATTTTAGGAAAGGACATTATATTTGTGCTTGATTAGCTCCTTTTCACATAATTGCTGTCTCTCTCCCTCTTCGGAGTCTTTTATTGTTCGATCATGTTTCGGTTTCATGCACTCTTGAACATGAGATATCCTCCTATTTACCATCACATCTCTCACTCACTCAACCCTCTCTACCCATTCTCTCACGTGATTTCTGTATAATCACTTTCCATTTCACCTCAATGACCACATTACTGATTTCAGAGCAGTGTCATGGTTGAGCATAGATTAATCTCTGGTGACAATTGTATGAACTAACGCAAGCACATGGAACTTTTAAAAACTTGGTTGGTAGTCTTATTTGCAGACTTTAAAGACATATTGAGTCGGATACTTGTCCTATGTATTTCCATGACGCGAAGAAACCTGAATTTGTGAAGGAAAAATATGTGAACATGATGGATAGTCTAATTTTGCATCTTTATATCATGATTTCTTAATTTCTCATTTCAAAGATATACGCCTATCATGCTTTTTAAACAATCGCATTTATTATGTTTATTTCCTTCATCCATCTCATGTATCTGGCCATCTGGTCTACAAAAGGAAGTATGTATGGGTTAGGGTTAATATAAGGGGTCTGCATTAGGATTAGGTTTTAAAGTCATGGCATAGGTTTTTGTGAAGTTTACTTAGAGGGACATTTCACCCCGAAATTATTTTGATTTCAATAAAAGGAGACAATTCCAAGAAACATATCACTGAAGGTTTGACGAAAAACGGTCAAAGGAAAACAAAGTTATTTGATTTGAAAGTTTTGAGTTAGTGACGTGGGTGACGTCACGTGCGAGCTGCTCTTCCATAAATTGTTTCCATAAATTGCCTTTGTCATGTTTGTTGATGAAGGAATACATTCTTTTAATAGCTATAATGGGTGCAAAACATGTGTCTAATGATATATGAAATGCACAGGTGAAATGTAAATATCCATTTGATAATATGGACATTTTCCCAAAAAAATGTACACAACATATGGGAAGGCACCTCGCACCTCACGTTACAAAATCAAAACTTTAAAATCAAATAACTCTTTTTTCTTTGACCGATTTTTGTCAAACCTTCACGTCGTTTTCTTTCATGGATCTCCATGTATCAAAACCAAAATAATTTCAGGGAAAACTATCCCTTTCATCTTAAAGGGTAGTTATAGGATCTTCCTTGTGAGCGAAATAGGCGTAAACCCTCCCTCTATGATAATCCGAATGACATGGATGACATGAATTTTTGTAAGTAATGGGCTTCCTACATGGCATAGGCAAAGGACAATAGGGAATATCAATGCGCTAAACAACTGCTGTTAACGCTCAAATATAGTCCAGTCTTAGGCCTATGCTTACCTGGAAATTGTTGATGACATGAAGGACGAGACTGATATAAAACTGACAAGAATGGAAGAAGAAACAGGTACCTGACAACTTTTTGTATAAATCATCATTCGAAACTGGACTGGTGATGCAAATAAGTGTTAATTGACAGCCTGTTCCTTCTTGTTGTTAGATTGTTCATCTTCACTTCTCCACCTTCTCATCTTAGCTTTGTGTGATTGCACAACTTTCACCAAGGGACACCTGCTACATACTTTAATCGAAAGAAAGACTAAGAAAATATCAAGTGACACGCCCACTTTCGAAAAAGCATGCACTCAAACATAGATTGACAGACCGTCATTCTGAGAATGAAAAATACTTATTACAAAACAGGTTTCGTGTGAAGAATAATTATTTCCGCCATTATCAAATCACTATCACGAAAGAGAATCAGACATACATAATACCACCTGTTTGCGTAATAGTTCATGGAAGTGAAATTCTGTGTAGTAAATTTCACCTCCCTACTATGTATTGAGAATTTGCGTTTGGCATTGTCTAACTCTTGATTATCCTTAGGATACAAATATCGATATTATGTATTTTGGCCCTTTTAATGCAACAGTATAAAAACAAAAGAAGATCTTAGCATAGTCGACGTGGTCATTTAGTTTATTTTGTTTAGATACAGCGTTAAACGAACTGGTACCAAAGTATATTTAGTGATGATGTTAATCATGTTTAAAATATGTGTTATGTACCTAAAAGACATACAACCACATTGTATAATCAGTTCACTTTGACATCATCTGTGATGTATATAAACCCCTCAAAAGTTCTGCAATTAAAGTTTGACGGGTGCTACATGTGTATCGCTTACCGCTTCATTATCGTGATTGGGGTATTATTAACAAGCTTGATTTTCCTCTTCACATTGGTGTACCATTTGCTATGATCATGCAATTAATGGAATGTGCAGTATTCCAGAATATGGGGAAAAGACACAATTGAAATGTTGCGAAATTCACTGCTTTGAATAGCAAAGGCTCCATTTTTTTTTTGGAGATATAATGTGTTTAAAATTAACGATGAACCTTTACGCATTGCCGCATCAACATCACTCAAACTTATTTCATGTGCAAAACAAACGGAAAACATAGAATTTTGCAACATTTCATTTTTTATATTGTTGCATATTCAGAAGGTCGTCGTAATCCATGATTGCGTTAGCATTAAAACGACGCTTAATTGTAAAGATAAAATAGTCAAGCTGTCTTATGATACCGCATTTATTTACGATAACGAAGCAACTTAAGATAAATGACCCCTCAAACCTGAGATGCAAAACCTTTGAGTGTTCATATCACTAGTATTATATTAGGGTAATTACTACAAAGAGAAACGTTTACATAAGCACATTAATAATGTGGCGAACACTAACCATGCTAACTTTGTTAATAAATAACGAACTGTCTTGCTACTGAACGAATTTCCACAGTTTTCACTGAATTGCCGTTATGAAATTTTCTCTCCCTTAGATTTATTCAAACCCACATGAAATTAAACAATAAAAATGTTCAGACAAGTCCTATATGAACAATAAATGCATTTTTTTTAATCATAATTCTCTTCACATTTTAGAGTGATAGACACAAACGACAGTACTAAAAAGTGATTTGTAGCAGGCATGTGTAATATTACTGACTGCTCCACCTTTCTCATACTATTGGCGTTTTTTAAAGAATATGCAGCTTACAGTTTCTACACAGTGCATTTCTTCATTAAATGTATAAATGAATAGGCTCTGACAATCACAGTATACTTATCGGAGGTGACAGCATGACATATAGTCAACGGTGACAGCATGACAATTAGAGATATCCGAGTGGTGCACGTTCTGACTACAAATACTATATTAAATCACAAACTGAAAGTATCTAACAAATAAAAAGTTACAAGACTCGGAGTATCTACCTAGCTTGATTATTTACAAAAGTCCACTTTGATATCACTATTTTTGTACTTATGACAGAAATATACTAGTATCAATGGAAAGATGTTAACTTTTGAAGGTATATCCTATATAATAATAATAATAATATTCAATTCTTAGAGACGCATAATACCATTCAAATAGTCTCTATGCGTGTGAAAGTAAAAATTGATTATGTGAGAATTTGAAAATTTGAAAATAACTAATAATTATCAAACAGATACGTCTTTAGTTTTGATTTGAATTGATCGAAGTCTGTCAATGATCTAATGCCTTGGGGGAGCTTATTCCATAATTTGGGTGCCGTATTTGCAAAAGCTCTATCACCGAATGTCTTAGATTTAACACGAATTTCAGAAAGAAGATTTTTTGATTGAGAACGAAGATTTATGATATACATTTATCTTTTGCTATTATTCATGTATGTGCTATGTTGTCAAGGACTTGTCACAATTTAAACAACGTAATCACACTGCGATAAACACTGATAAACGGATGTATACTTGCGTAGAAAATTTACATTGCAGGGAAATTCATAATTCCTTATACACATAAAAATAGAGCACAGTGGAATATGATTCCTTCTCAGGAAGAGGTTGTGCATATTTGACATAGGTTTGAGCGAAATTCTTGTAATTATTACAATAAACAACCGTATGCTCATATTCTTTACAAGCTTCCCTTATCAGTCAAATGTCGTAGAAATAGCTGTCAGTTTGATAGTTACCAACTCAAAAATGACAACTCGAGGTAAGCGGAAATTCATGGATGGCGAATTTGTTGGGTGCGAATAATCTATTGAATGGGTATGACAGGTTTAGCTCAGGATCATACACTTTGTGTGTATCATATCGTTTATTCAAAACAGAGCAATATCTTTCATGTACCACACTTGCCTATTTACAGAGTCTCAGCCACACAATAGCATCATGAATAATGTATTAATCATTCTTGGTAACTTTGGCTAATCTTCCCGAAATCAGATATCTTTGGCCATATTAATGAAAGCTTACTAGCCTAGTTGGTTACTACAATGCTTGCATTTCGATGCACTTAAGTAACTAACTAGACTTCGGTTTCATGAATATCGCCCCAGGAATATTTCAGTTATTTCACCATTAGTGCGACAAATCCAAATACTTACTGACGTACAGTGTATGAATCTTCTGCTTTGCGTCATTTAAAGTTTATACCCTCCTTCCATGCCTAACCGATAGGTTTGGTGAAGTGGCAGTTGCGGTGTTTAAAGGATATTGTTAGGTTTTAAAGTAATCATTTTTTTTTAATGTATCAACAAGTGACAAATAAATTAAACATCTAAAGGTATGTTGCATGAAACACAGTCAATGAAAGTTTCACAAATCTACGCCCGCAGAATGACCCATGATTTAGGTTTTCACTTTAAAGTTTGCAACCTTTTTTAGTTGTAACATCTGAGGGAGGCTCAATCAAAAATATGTTTGTGCTTTTTATGGCACATAGTATAAATGTGACCTTAAAGATTGCCCGTCCCTTTTGCAAGCTTAACAAGCTCTTAACAGAGCAATATCTTTCATGTACCACACTTGCTTATTTACAGAGTCTCAGCCACACAATAGCATCATGAATTATGTATTAATCATTCTTGGTAACTTTGGCTAATCATCCCGAAATTAGATATCTGGGCCATATTACTGAAAGCTTACTAGCCTAGTTGGTTACTATAATGCTCGCATTTCGATGCACTTAAGTAACTCACTAGGCTTAGTAAGGTTTCATGAATATGGCCCCAGGAATATTTGAGTTATTTCACCATTAGTGCGACAAATCCAAATACTTACTGACATTACAGTGTATGAATCTACTGCTTTGCGTCATTCAATGTTTATACCCTCCTTCCACGCCTAGCTGTTAGGTTTTCTGGGGTGGCGGTTGCGGTTGCGGTGTTTACAGGATATTGTTAGGTCTTAAAGTAATCATGTTTTTAAAATCTATCTAATCTAATCTAAGTGACAAATAAATTCAATATATTTATAGGTATGTTGCAGGAAACACTACGCCCGCAGAATGACACATGATTTAGGTTTACACTTTAAAGTTTGCAACCCTTTTTTAGTTGTAACATCTGAGGGAAGCTCAATCAAAAATGTGTTTTGGGTTTTTATGGCACATAGTATAAATATGACCTTAAATAATGGTCTCGGATGAACGACCCATTAGTATTCCTCGGATATCATTGTTGCCAATAACGAGAATTTACATATTCACCATGAGAAAGAATAAATAGTGTTTACTTTAATGAAGGCGTTCTTGCTTTTTGCTTCTCCACATTCCGATAAAATTCAATATAAAGCCTGAACACGTTAATGCATTTACGAAACAGCCACGCAGGCTTTCAGGAAACCTAAAATGAAGACATCGATCAACAATAAACGATGCTTAAAACTTGATGAAATGTTTATAAAATGATCGTGTATGTCTGTGATTCATGTAATGATTTTAACAGTAATGTTTCGCTTGCCCTTATTTCATTTTTTTCTACGTATGATACGTAATGTTATGTAATGATGATTCAGGTTTACTGTAAAATGACGCTACAATCACAACAAGCAGTAAGCTCATTCTGCGAGAGGCAAAGTAATAAGACACTTGGTTTATTCTTACTGGTAAATCAATTCTCATTCCCAATTTACTAAAACCATACGTTTGTGGTTTTAAATGCCTTCTGACCTGCGTCTCAATTATATTCGCCATTAAGTACACCAAAGAGCAATAATGCCTACACGATGTATAATCAGCTTTAGTGTGGTCCCTACTTGGTGATGATAAAATATGAAAACTAAAGCTAAAGCTAATAATTGCTGCATACCTCACGAACAAGATTTAGGAGTGCATAGTCAGACGAGTCAAATAAGAAGTCAATTGATTCATCGCCTTCTTGGTCATTCCTAGCAACCTGACGAGGACCCACTTCACCGGGAACAGACTCAGTAGATGCACACTGAGTTGCATATTGAACCTTATGGGGTTTTGCGTACAGGCTTTCGACGTCGAGATCCCGTTTGCTTTCTTCAGTAGGGAGGCGCGCAGGGTTGGACACCGCTCCTATAAAATTGACCCTCGCTTTCTCGGCTGTTGCTGGACATGATGGAGAGTGGTCGTTATTTCCTGGTACTGGAATGTGTGGCTGCTTACTTTTCTTGATCGTGGCTTTCTTGTTAGGCTTTGCATAGAGGTCTTCACGATTGACATCAGGACTATGCATGTGACTAATGGAGGGATTCATATTGGTACTCTGCACGGCCTCTTCACGTTTTGCTGCATGGTGTTCTTTGGTGTTCTGTAATTCCTTGCCAACAGAGTTCGAAGTAAGCTCACAAGAAGTCCCAGTCTTTGAGGCACAAGGGAAGGAGGCATAGCTTGAAATTTCTTCGTCTTCAATCGAGCAATACAAATCTTCCAAATTGCTATTTTCAGTAGTACCATCCAATGTCTGATCTATCCGGCCAGCGAGTACTGTCTCCGTCCTAACAGTTTCTTTGTCGCTTGGTGTTTTCTCGCTCGCTCTATTAAGCTGTCTGCAACCGCTTTGACTGGACTTGCTTAATGCCGACAGGGAGCCAGTAGAAGTATGAACAATATTGCATCCATGTGTGGTATGCTGTGAATCATCTCCTGGTAGTGCACCTATCTCTCGTGTTTCCATCGAACCATGAGGCTGAGATGGCGGGTGCGATGGCGAGGAGGTTGAGTCAGATGCATCATGAACCCGCTGTGAGTCCATGACGAGAAGAGCACCCATAGATACAGAGTTAGCACGCAGGGATTTGTGAGTGCACCCTCGGTATTTCTTACAAAGGAAATAGTTAAATCCACAAGTGATGATATGTAGTGCAAGGCTACATGCACATACTGCTGTCACAATTATGAACGCCTGTCTACTGATCGGAGTTGAAGTAAGTGTTGCGTTGTCTTCAGTATCATCAGACAGTGGTTTGGTGGTTAATTTTCCTCGGGCAAGCGCTGGGGTTGTCATGACTGTGTTATTCAAATCAATAAGAGTCTGATCCATATTCGTGACAGTTTGTGTTGTTTCCGGTGGACTAGTCGTCAAACCCGTATCTAAAATCGTAACGGTCACAGACATAAGTTTACAACTCAAATGCGTGAATTTGAACACGTACACCAGATTGTAAATGCCAGAATCACCTACATCGGTATTCACGATGCTCATATCAAACGTCATATTGAACAACGATGTACTAATCAACTCACCAAATGTTATAAAATGATACCGTTGGTTTTCTGGATGATTTTGAGAACAAGATTCTAAACTGCAGTTCGCTAGCCATTGGCTGCACCTCACCCATCGTACCTCGCGATCGTTAAAGAAGGCAAGCTTCTTTGTAAAGTGTAACGTCACATTCTCTCCAGCTAATACGCTGATTTCTTTTTCGTTTAGATCACCATCACAAAAATCAAAAGCGTTCAAGGGTGACAATAAGCCTAAAAGCACAACGTTTGCGAGCAGAGGAATCGAGAACATTGTGTTCTGAGATGTTTCCCAAGTCACTGAATGTATGTAAATCAATACGAGTCTCCCTGTCGTAATTACTAATGCGTAGACGATTTAACGGCAATTCGGCTTTTGACGAACCTTGTCAAAGTAAGATCGGTTCATTGCCAGTAAAGAAACAAGATGTACGCCAAAGCAATTCCAAACAGGGCTTAGCCAATCACGTTCTTTGTTCATCGCTTATTGGCTGACACTTGTCATGTGATATTGGTACCTGATAATTTACAACAGTTACCATTTTATGTTGACGATAAGACTATTAGTACGCTGGCAAGTTTCTCAAACAACGGGAGAGGGGGTTAGTTGGGATGCTAGAGGTTAGGTCAAATGCTGTATTCGAGGGGTTTTTCTAGTGTTACTTTGTAATGCATTCCAAAGACATAGTAAACCTAGTTCTCCTTATGTAAATTATCATTAATTTAGTTAAATGATTTGCTCTTCTTGCCGATCGAGTTTTGAAACCACCTACATTTATTGCATTATAGCCTGTCAGTGCTGTTTTCCAGGTCTGTGCTCGTTCAGGACAATAGTTCATGACTACTTATCTGACACTTATTTATGATTAGAAAATAACTTTAACCGGCTGCGTCCGTCGCTTGCGTGTTATAGGGCTACATTATCTGTACTCAGGTACAGTTCATGACTTCTTATATGATGCATGATTATGATATGAAAATATCTTTGGAAAGGTGATATCCATATCCCTTTGAGCAAACATGTACAATATGGTTAAGCATCAATTTTCATCGCGGTAAGTTTGATGAGCACACTACACTCGTTTTTCACAAACACACCCAGAGAATATCTCAAAACATGTACAAAGGCAAACAGCTTATTTGTAAGCTGCTAGTAACCTACAGATATTATGAGATTCTTTAATGAGCTACTTTTCATAAGCGTCATCTATCTATCTGCATTATCATTGGTTCCAATCATGCCAATGTCACATTCATCATTACCGACGTTGTTTATTGCCTGATGTATATGATGTAGCCGTCCATCAGATATTTATATGTTGGTGTCAACATGCTCTTTTTACGCTAATGTATTCACTCGCTCAACTTCACCGGTATTCACGATGCTCACAATGAACGTCATTTCGAACCACAATTGCATTCCAGTCAGCCCACTAACCGTTATAAAACGCTACCGTGAATTTTCTGGTTGATTTTGAGACCAAGATTCTAAACTCACTCGTTTCGGTTTCAACGCCATAATGCCATCATTGTTACATTATAAATCCTCCCCTCTCCTCCCACCTCTTTCTTTCTCTCTCTCTCTCTCTCTCTCTCTCTCTCTCTCTTTCTCTCCACCGCTACCTTTATCTATCTTTGTATCCATATCCATATGGCTGTATTTGTCCCTTCCTCTGTCTGTCTTTCTGTTTTTCTGTCTCTGCCCCCCCCCCTAGTGTATGAAAGGTTTTTTTTATTATCGTTCTATGATATCGATACGTTTATCTTTCATCTTCCTCATCACAACATTGCTTATTAGATCATGACCATTATGCTTTAAATACTCTTCTCCCCTTTCTCTCATCTTAGATGCACGTATCACCAGTAATAGCAACACCAGAGTGAGAGTTGCTATGCTTCAATGTAAAACATATGTATTTTTGGGACTTTATTATTGATATCGATAACAGTGCCATTTTACTACTTTTGAGACAATCTCCTTTCCAATCAAGACGGGTCGCTGTTCATGCCGCTTCATACGCTTTTAACATGGTTTTCGAATAAGATATTATGAAGTTCAAGCCCTCTCCCTCTTTTTTCGCCCAATTCAAGATAAAGTTTTGAAACTGCTAAATTAACACATGATTATATAAGGATATACGGCTGTTGGAATTTTCTGATCCAAACTGAAAAGATAAAGTCTAGTCTAAGACTAGTCACTGCATCATTCTCGTCTTTTCTCAGTCCGTGCAGGAGAAACAGGAGAAGAAATCGAGAATGATTAGTCTACTGCAGCCAGACCCCTTTGTTGAATTATTTGTTTTTTGTAACGTCACGTGCGAGGTGTTTTCCAAAATGTTGTCTACATTTGTTTTCATTTTCCAAAAAACACATATTTTTACCTTTTCATTTGATTCATCATTAGAAATGCGTTTTAACACTCATACCAGTATGAAAACAAATCATGGCGTTGTAAAAAACAGAAAAAAAAAACATTTTTTTTAACTATACTGCACACAAGATTATGACGGATTTTCGTCAAGCCTTTACTGTTTTGTTTCTTTTGTGTTTCTGTTCTGACTGAAACCAACTTATTTTCAGGGTGAACTGTCCCTTTAATGCTAAATAGGTTACTCATTGCGGATATAATCACTAGTGATGATCGTTTGTCTCGCAATGTATGGTCAACAAGGAATCTAAAAAGATCACGATGTTCCGTACTCCGCTGCAACACATCGTGTGATACCAAATTGTAGTAAGTATCACACCTGACGAAGTGTTGCATTGCGACTACTATCCCTACAGGAGAACTATTGTTTTAAAAGGCAAGGCTAAGTCATGGTAGTATTTATAATGATTATGAACCGTGATCATATCATCGTCCCGACTTCATTTCAATTCAACGATTGTAATGTCATATTCCATCGGCTGCTTTCTATCCTAACCCTAGGTACCTATTTATACACCTGGGTTTAAAGCAGCAACGTGGATAATATATCTTGCTGAAGGACACAAGTGCCATGGTTAGGCTTTCAACTGGAACCTTGAGATGTCTCGTCACAGATCAAAACCATTATACGTGTACCATGATACCTCTACTATTTAAAACACGATATGAAATATGAAATTATGTGGAATTGTATAGGTTCCAATACAAATGGCATACATATTCCTTTTGCTAGTTGCTTCCTTTAAGTCACAAGGGTGGCACAAGCCAACGTTTGATTTCTTTAGTGTTAATCGCTCATTTCGAAAAATGTTGGGACATGATTTCTGGTGTTACACAAGTTATGGAAACAGTGGAGTGAGAAGTGCTTTGTTGGAATGTTAAATGAAGAGCTACATATTTTGGGGCTCAGGTACATGACTATTTGTATGATTTTATTCCGCAAATTTTCGTCAATGTGTGTCGCTGTGTTGTATGTTTATAATGGAACCGATATGTGATCAGTTTTGGTGCGATTCACGTCAAAGCTAAGGGTTTGTTGTGGTAAACATTACGGTACCCGGAATCATAGTAGATCTGTTTTTGACGTCACCACCGGTCCGGATCCCGTTTGATTTCTATGATTTAATACTTTGAAGGGGATTCCTTATTCACGGTTTCTCATGACCATGATGGCGGTTGGAAACTTCTGTTGGTCATTGTTCTGCCATCTCTCATGCGAAATTATTAGAATATGCTAATGCAACTCATCAATGTAGACGGAGCGGGATTATTGTAATAGCTTCTGAATGCTACTCAGCTTAAGAAAGGACATCATGTATGCTTCATTATCTCCCTTTCACATAATTGTTATCTCTCTCCCTCTTCGAAGTCTTTAATTGCTTGATTATGTTTCGGTTTCATGCACTCTTGAACATAAGATATCCCCCACTCACTATCATATTTCTCACTCTCTCTCTCTCTCAACCCTCTCTATCCAACACTCTATCGTCTCTCTGTCTGTCTGGTATGTATGTCTGTCTGCCTCCCCCCTCCCCCTTCTAATTAACCTATCCCTGACTATAGCTCCGTTTTCTTCCCCTCCATACTCTCTGTCACGTACTTTCTGTATAATCACTTTCCATTTCACCTCTATGACCACATCATTACTGCTTTCAGAGCAGTGTCTTGGTTGGGCATAGGTTAATCTCTGGTGATAATTGTATAAACTAGCGCAAGCACATGGAAATTCTAGAGACTTTTTTTTTTTTTTAAACATTTTTAGCCCTCCATAGGCTATTTTATTGAGTTAAACAAACATTTCACAACGTAAAGGAATGTATTTTACACTCAAATGAAATACAATAAGTTACATTTCTCTCTTTCAGTTTTAAACAAACAAAGATCTAAGTGATTGCCATTTAACAACAAATTTGCTATGTGTACCTGCAATATAATTAATATATTTCTCATCCTCATAATACTGAATAACTTTTTTCTTTATGGTATTAAAAATAGGCATCTTATTATTAAGCTTTTGTACGAACAATTGTTGTTTGATCAAAATCACAATGCAATTTAAGGCATCATTTCTCTTTTCTTCAAAACCAAAAATTACATTTCGTAAATTAAACTTTATCTGTACTTGAGAACCTCTACTTATCCATTTTTCTGTTTCTTTCCAAATGAACTTACTGATTTCACAGTCGTAAAAGAAATGTACAATGTCTTCTACCTCTTTTTTACAAAACGAACAGTATTCATCACTTACTATTTTCATCTTATACAGTTGCTTATTCAAGAACAAAATCCTGTTTACTATCTTATACTGAAAATATCTTAAAGCAATATCTGGAGTAAATCGAAATATCATAATATGACATTTCTGCATAAATGAAGTAACAGGGCTGTAATATAAATGTCGTTCCCATTTTGAACATATTGAGGGTATACAGTTTGTCTTTCCAAAAAGAGTTTTGTAGATGTATCGACATCCTTGTGAGTCACATACAAGTGTTTTGATATGTGACGGCATCAATGGACCTTCTAAGCTTTTTTCACATTTTCCAATATAAATTCTATACCGACACTTTATAGCTTGAGTAATACAATAGTAAGACAAATAATTAAGTTTCAAGCAAAACTTTTGTTCACATTCGTCATGAGTTAACAAAGTCCCCTTACTATCAATAAGGTCATTGGCACATCTGATGCCTTTTTCGTACCAAGATTTAAAAAATACAGATTTTTTCCCAATTTGGATAGAACTATTCCTCCACAGTGGATATGTTAGCCAGTCATCTACCTCAACTTGACACAGCAAAGACAAAGCATAAAATACATCTTTCCAAAATGGATTGGCAACTTCATGGGATAATGTTGAAAAATATTCATCACCAAACCCTACTACATATGGTTTTGTTAAAAATGACTGCATTAAATGGAAAACATCATTACATGTACCTAAAACAAATCTTCGAATCCATGTGAGCTTTAATGACATACTAAAAAACTCTACATCTGGCATCTTAAGACCCCCTTCTTCATAAGTGCTCACAACTTGTTTCCTACTAATTTTATCAGGCTTATTCTTCCATATGAAATTAAAGAACTTTACTTTTATTGCTTTCATTAACTTAATTGAAGGAGCAGGAATTGACATAAACAAATGATTAAACTGTGGTAGTAGTAATGATTTAGCAACTGTAACTCTTCCAAGAACTGTAATGTCCCGTTTGATCCAAGAAATCATTTGACGTTTTACTTTGTCAAAAACTCGGTCATAATTATAATCAGGCATTTTATCGATATCAACATGAAAATCAGTACCAAGGTAACGAAAATAATCATTATGCACAAAATTCACTTGTCTTCCATCCAATCTTATATCTTCGCTACCTTTTAAGGCACCAATCCAAATTGCATTTGTTTTCTGCATATTCATCTTAAGCCCGCTACAATTACCAAAAGAATCCAAAATATGAAGTACATTGCGGAAACTGGCAGCTGTGCCATCTAAAAACAATACTGTATCATCGGCATACTGAAGGACCTTAAATTCTTTTGACCTGATAGAAATTCCTTTTACCAATTGTGAATTTCGAATTAACACCCCAAGAATTTCCGCGCATAACAAAAACAAGTAGGGCGAAAGTGGGTCACCTTGCCTACAGCCCCTTTCTATGCGAAATCTAGATGTTATTTGCCCATTAACCATAACACTAGAGTACGCATCACTATACATTAGATTTATCCACTTTATGAAAGAGCTTCCAAATTTGAAAAAGGAAAGCGTTTTATATAAAAATTGATGAGAAAGACTATCGAAAGCCTTTTCAAAATCGATTAACAAAATCATACCAGGAACCTTTTCCTTTTCAGTATAAGCAATCATGTCATATAAAATTCTAACATTTTCACCAATAAAACGTCCAGACAAAAATCCTGTTTGATTACCATGGATAATACTAGGTAATACTTTTTTAAGTCTATTAGCAATACAGCTCGATAATATCTTATAAACAACATTCAACAAAGAAATTGGTCTCCAATTTTTAATGAAGTGTCTCACTTTGTCACCTTTAGGAAGTAGTGTTATCAAACCAAGTTTTTGTGAGAAAGATAGTTTTCCAGAGTTGTAAGCGAAATTCATGCTACGCATCATATACACACCTAACTCCTCAAGAAAATATTTGAAAAATTCCACTGTAAATCCATCTTGTCCTGGGGCTTTATTATTTTTCATGTTCTTTATTGCATATTCAATTTCCATGTAAGTTATTTCTCCTTCTAAAGAAACACACTCTTCTTCTGAGAGACTTTGGAAATGATCTTCCCTTATATGAGAGAAAATAACATCTGTATCACAGTTTGCATATTTATACAAACGTTCATAATATGATCCAACTTCTTTCAACATATCTTCTTGCTCTTGTAACACAGTACCATTGTCATCAATTAGTTTTACAAATGTTTTTTCAGCTATCCTTTGTTTTTCCAAATTCAAAAAGTATTTAGATGGTTTTTCCCCAAATTGCATTACTTGAAGCCGTAGTCTATTTGCTGCCATTTCCCGCTTCTGATGTCTAAATTGTTGTAATTCTTCTCTCAATATTCTAATTTTTTCTAATTTTTCTCTAGTATCTGTATTCGGTTCCAACAATCTTTCTAACATAAAAATCTCAGACTCCAGGTCCTTTTCTACACTTTCTTCCTTCTTTTTCTGACGAATTGCATACAAAACTGTTACTGCTCTCAACTCCATTAACAGTGTATCAAAAAATAACTGGTCATTAATTAGAAATCTATAGTCTTTTCTACTAACATTCTCAAATTGTCTTCCATCCAGAGAATCAATATCAAGGTACTGGAAAGTAACTTCTTTTACCTTTTCTTTGATAAGATCAACAAATTCAGACTGTTTCAAAAATTAGTTATTAAACTTCCAATAGCTAAATCTCTTCTGACATTTATCTAACACAATGTCTAAACTAATCATTGAATGATCAGTACGATAACCTAATTCAATTTCACATTTCCTAACTAGAGAAAAGATATCTGAGGATATTAAAAAATAATCCAATCTACTTTGTTTTAATGGGGTTGGTTGTCGCCAGGTGAAAGATTTTATATCAGGATGAAGTTGCCGCCATGGATCAACTAAGTTAAAATCATTTTTCATCTCAAGGACCTTATCTCTTGCCTTTCTATTACTAAGTCGAAGGTAATTAAAAGTATCTAACTCCAAACTCTGTACCAAATTCCAATCACCACAAATAATTTTGTGAGGATCATCCCAATCCAATAAGACATTTGCTATACCTCCATAAAATTCTGGATAATCATTCTAGAGACTTGGTTGGTAGTCTTAGCTGCAGTCTTTAAATACACATCGAGTCGGACACTTGTCCTTTGTATTTTCATGACGCGATGGAATCTGAATTTGTGAAGGAAAAATATGTGAACCTGATGGATACCCTTATTTTGCATCTTTATATCATGATTTGTTCATTTCTCATTTTAAAGACAGGCCTATCATGCCCATCATGCATTTAAAATGCGGATTCATTATGTTTATTTCCTTCATGTATTTGATATCTGGCTATTTGGTCTGTCAAAGCTAGGGCTTCGGGCTAGGGTTAAGGTAAGGAGTCTGTATTAGGGTTAGGGTTTAAAATCATGTCATATGGCTTTGTGAAGTTTACGTAAAGTAAGAGTTCACTCTGAATTTATTTTGGTTTCAATAAAGGAGACACTTGAAAGAAACATATCAGTGAAAGTTTGACGAAAATCAATCAAAGGAAAACAAAGTTATTTGATTTAAAACTTGATTTTGTGACTTCACGTGCGAGGTGCTCTTTGTCATATGTTGTGTACTAATCGTTTTCGCATAAATTGCGTTTTTTATGTTTGTTGATGAAGGAATACATCTTTTCATAGCTATATGTGTGTAAAAACAGGTGTCTAATGATATATCAAAGGCATAGGTGAAATAGTAAATATCCTCGTGAGAAAATGGACATTTTCATAAAAGAAATGTACACAACATATGGGAAAGCACCTCGCACGTGACGTTATAAAATCAAATCTTTAAATTCAAATAACTCTCTTTTCCTTTGACAGATTTTTGTCAAACGTTTACTGCGTTTCTTCCATGTGTCTCCTTGTATTGAAACCAATCAAAATTCAGATTGAACTTTACCTTTAATCTTAAAAGGGAGGTTCAGGGTTTTCCTTGTAGATGAAATGGACATAGACCTAATGGCTGTAAATCCTCCCTATACCAACTGACTCTCTGTGCTTTCTGAATGTCGGGGTGAGAACTTGAACGCAAGATATTGCTCTAGCATTGTGTTCCAGATGACCATCACGAACGTGACAAGGAGGAGAGAGATATCACCATACGTAATAGCACCTGCTTGCGTTTTGCGTTTCACCTCTGCTCCACAGCATGTATTGAGAATTTGTGTTTGGCATTCTCTAACCCTTGATTATTCCTAGAATACAAATATCGATATTATGTATTTTGGCCATATTTTCCCTTTCATTTCACGCACTTTAAAGCGACAGTAAAAAAAAAAGAAAATCTTAGCATAGTCGTCGTGGTCATTTAGTTTATTTTGCTTAGATAGCGTTGAACGAACTGGTTCCAAAGTATATTCAGTGATGATGGTATCCATGGTTACAATATGTGTTACCTAAAAGTTGATATAAGACACATCGCATAATCATATAAGTTTGACATAATCTATGATGTATATAAACCCCTCAAAAAGATTTGGCAACTCGAGTTTGAAGGGGAATATACATGTGTATCGCTTATCACTTCATTATCATAACTGGGGTATTACTAATAAGTTTAATTTTTCCTCTCCACATTGTTGATATGGGCAAAGACACAAATCAACTGTTGCAGAATACACTGGTTTCAACACCAAAGGCTCCATTTCTTTTGAAGATACAATACAATGTGTTTGAAATTAACAATGAACGTTCACGCATCGCCGCATTAACATCATTCAATCTGTTTTCATGTGCAAAACAAACGAAAACATAGAATTTTGCTACATTTCATTTGTATATTGTTGCATATTCAGAAGGTCGTCGCAATCCATGGTTGCGTTAGCATTAAAAACGACACATCGTTGTAAATATATATAGTTAAGCTGTCTTATAAAACCGCATTTATGTACGATGATGAAGCAACTTCAGATATTGATCCCTCAAACCTGAGATGCAGAAGTTTTTGACGGGTTTGTATTAAAAGTTCATATAACTAATATTGTTTTAGAGTAATTACTGCACAGAGAAACGTTTACATCAGCAGACTAGTGATGTACATTACTAGCGAACACTAATCTTGTTAACAAATAACGAACGGTTTGCTTCTGAACGAATTTCCACAGTTTCCACTGAAGTGCCGTTCTGAAATTTCTATCCCTCACGTTTAATCAAACTAACATGGAATAAAACAATTGTTCAGATAAAAAAAATGAAGTGCATGTTTTTGGTTTATAATACTCTTGACATTCTAGACACATAAGAGAGTGCTGCTTTTAAAATTATGACGTTAATATATCAAAGGTAAGATGGTGAACTTTGCAAATTATAGCCGAAATGAGTTATGTTTATCTTGTGCTATTATCGATGTAGATGCTATGTTGTCAAGGACTTGTCAAAATTTAAACAACATGATCACACCTAAATAAAACTTCGGTAAACGTGCGTACAAAATTTGCATTGCAAGGTAAGAAACAATTCGTTTCACATAAAAAAAAAGAGCATAGAGGAATATAATGCCTTCTCAGTAACCAGTTGTGCATTATCTAGAAATTATCAACATTACAATAAACGATTGTATGCTCATATTCTATACAAACTTCTACTGTCGATCAAATATCGGAGCAGTAGTTGTCAATTTTGATAGTTACCAACTCAAAATGACAACTCGAAGAAAGCGGATATATATTGTATAATACGTTCATGGATGGTAAATTGGTTGGGCGCCAATTATCTTTTACATGATTATGACACGTTTAATTCAGGAACATACACATACACATGTGTATCACATCGTTTATTCAAAACAGAGCAATATCCTTCGTGTACCACATTTGCCTATTGACAGAGTCTTAGCCGCACAGAAGCAACGTGAACTATTTATTAATCATTCTCGGTAGCATTGGCTACCTTTCCTGGAATTAGATATTTGGAATATTTCAGTTATTTCACCATTAGTGCGACAGATCCAAATACTTACTGACACACAATGTATTAATCTACTGTTTTGTGTCATTTAATGTTTATACCCTCCTTCCACGCCTAGCTGCTAGGTTTGGTGGAGTGGCGGCTGCGGTGTTTAAAGGATATTGTCAGGTTTTACATTGATTATCTTTTTAAAAAATATCAACAAGTGACTAACGAATTAAGTATTACGAAATATGTTGCATGAAATGAGACACTTGGTTCATTCTCACTGGCAAATAATTTCACATTACCATTTTAACAAAACCATAAGATTGTGGTTTTAAATGTCTTGCGATCTCCGACTCAATTATATTTGCCATTAAGTGTACAAAAAATTAATAATGCTTACACAATATATATTCAGCCTTAGTGTGCTCCCTGCTTAGTGATGATACAATATGATAACTAAAGCTAAAGACTACCATGCAATTTGGCTAATAATTGCTGCATACCTCACGAACAGGATTTAGGAGTGCATAGTCAGACGAGTCAAATAAGAAGTCAATTGATTCATCGTCTTCTTGGTCATTCCTAGAACCCTGACGAGGACCCTCTGCACCGGGAACAGACTTAGTAGATGCACACTGAGTTGCATGTTGAACCTTATGGGGTTTTGCGTACAGACATTCGACGTCGAGATCGTAATCCCGTTTGCTTTCTTCAGTGGGGAGGCGCGCGGGGTTGGACACCGCTCCTAAATTGACCCTCGCTTCTCCGCGGCTGTTGCTGGACGTGATGGAGAGTCGTCTTTATCTCCTGGTACTGGGATGTGTGACTGCTTGCTTTTCTTGGTCGTGGCTTTCTTGTTAGGCTGTGCATAGAGGTCTTCACGATAAACATCAGGACTATGCATGTGACTATTAAAAGGATTCATATTGGTACTCTGCGATGCCCCTTCACGATATATCCGTTGTTTCGCTGCATGAAACACTACTTTTTCTTCGGTGTTCTGGAATTCCTTGCCAGCAGAGTTCGATCTAAGCTCACATAAAGTCCCGGTCTTTGAGGCACCAGTGAAGGAAGCATAGCTCAAAATCTTTTCGTCTTCAATCGAGCAATAAACTTCTTCCAAATTGCTGCTTTCAGTAGTACCATCCCATGTCTGATCTATCTGGCCATCGAGTACTTTCTCCGTCTCAACCGTTTCTTTGTCGCTTGGTGTTTTCTCGCTCGGTCTATTAAACTGTTTGCAAGCGCTTTGATTGGACTTACTCAATGCCGACAAGGAGTCAGTAAAAGTATGAACAATATTACATTTATGTTTATTATGTTGTGGATCATCTCCGGGTAGTGCATCTGTCGTGTTCCCATCGAACTATGACACTGAGATGGTGGGTACGATGGTGAGGAGGTTGAGTCAGATGCATCATGATCCCGCTGTGAGTCCAAGACGAGAAGAGCACCGATGGATATAGAGTTAGCACGCTGGGGTTTGGGAGTGCACCCTCGTATTTCTTGCAAAGGAAATAGATCAGTCCACATGTGATGATATGTAGTGCGACGCTATATATTCCTACAATTATAATCACAATCATGGACGTCTTTTTACTGATCGAAGTGGAAGTAAGTATCGTGTTTTCTTTAGTTATGATAGATAATTTCCATAAATAAATTCTACATCTCATCATTCTCAGGCGACATGCTTTAGGAGACTAACAAGGTCACGTCTTACGGGCTTTGATACGTGCAATCCTTCATTTAATTGTGCCGTCTTCTTGGGATGACTACACCAAGGAACATAACAATTTATACAAATCAATTAAGACTAGCCAAGCGAGTTCTTTACTTCATATTCACCTTGCAATTCAATGTTTGTAAAATTAAATCCCCCTTTTGACATATATTACCAATAGAGCGCGATGATACCAAGGGCATTCTTACACACGGAGTACACCCACATCTCACATCTTGGGTTGCCATGGGAAATCACATGCTACTTGGGCATGTTGGGAATGGCGGAGGGGCTGGAAAATCGACAAAGTCTGAAGAATTACTTTGCGTGAGGCTTCGTCCCTTGGGAAATGGACGAGATGTGTTGGAGTAGACATGCTGTGGTCTGATGGGTTCCTCATAGTAGTCATCTAAACCAGCTGCTTCGTACTTTATCTCGCAGGAAGAGGTCGAGATGGCACCACTATCAGCTTGTTCCTTGAGCGCCATGCGTCTATCTGCATCATCATCGGTTCCAATCATGCCAATGTCACAATCATCATTACCGACCTCGTCCATTGCCTGATACACATGATGTAGCCGTTCATCAGATACTGATATGTTAGTCTCTTCATTCTCTTGTTGGATCGACGTGTTCGACGATGGCAAATTACCAGTACCAGCGATCTTACACTCGCGTTTGATCTGTTCACTTGCCTTCCGTGTTCCCATCGAACTATGAGCCTGAGATGGCGGGTACGATGGTGAGGAGGTTGAGTCAGATGCGTCATGATCCCGCTGTGAGTCCAAGACGAGAAGAGCACCCATAGATATAGGGTTAGCACGCTGGGGTTTGTGAGTGCACCCTCGGTATTTCTTCCAAAGGAAATAGATCAATCCACATGTGATGATATTAAGTGCAAGGCTACATGCACATACTGCTGTCACAATTATGAACGCCTGTCTACTGATCGGAGTTAAAGTAAGTGTTGCGTTGTCTTCAGTATCGTCAGACAGGGGCTTGGCGGTTAATTTTTCACGGGCGAAAGGCGCCAACGTGGACACGTTTGAGAGTGATGTGATTGTCATGACTATGCTATTCAAAGTGATAACAGTCTGACCCATGTTCGTGACTGTTACCGATGTTTCCGGTGGACTGGTCGTCAAACCCCTCTCTGAAATCGTAACGGCCACAGACATAAGTTTACAACTCAAACGAGTGAATTTGAACACGTACACCAGGTTATAAATGCCAGAATCACCTACATCGGTATTCACGATGCTCATATCGAACGTCATATTGAACAACGATGGCGTAATCCACTCACCAAACGCTATAAAATGATACCGTTGGTTTTCTGGTTGATTTTGAGAACAAGTTTCTAAACTGCAGTTCGCTAGCCATTGGCTGCAGCTCACCCATCGTACCTCGCGATCGTTAAAAAGGGGAAGCTCCTTTGTATAGTGTAACGTCACATTCTCTCTAGCTACTACGCTGATTTCCTTCTCGTTTGGATCTCCATCACAAAAATCAAAAGCGTTTAAGGGTGACATTAAACTTAAAGACAGAACGCTTACGAGCAGAGTAATCGAGAACATTGTGATCTGAGATCCTATCCAAGTCACTGAATGTCTGTAAATCAATACTAGTCTCCTCTGTCGTAACCACCAATGCGTAGACAATTTGACGGCAATTCGGCTTTTGACGAACCTTGTCAAAGTAAGATCGGTTCATTGCCAGTAAAGAAGCAAGATGTACGCCAAAGCAATTCCAAACAAGGCTAAGCCAATCAAGTTCTTTGTTCATCGCTTATTGGCTGACACTTGTCACGTGATATTGATAACAGTTACCTTCATGCTCACGAAAGACTATTAGTACGCTGGCAAGTTTCTCAATCAACGAGAGAGGGGGTTAGTTGGGATGCTAGAGGTTAGGTCAAATGCTGTATTCGAGGGTTTTTTCTAGTGTTACTTTGTAATGCATTCCAAAGACATAGTAAACTTAGTTCTC
This sequence comes from Arbacia lixula, assembly GCA_963669155.1. Classification (NCBI taxonomy): domain Eukaryota; kingdom Metazoa; phylum Echinodermata; class Echinoidea; order Arbacioida; family Arbaciidae; genus Arbacia; species Arbacia lixula. Next base: position 293,295 of record OZ022578.1, on the reverse strand, counting down.
CTTATATAAATTATCATTAATTTAGTTAGATGATTTGCTCAATTTGCCGATCGAGTTTTGAAACCACCTACATTTATTGCATTAAAGCCTGTTAGTGCTGTTTTCCAGGTCTGTGCTTGTTCAGAACAACAGTTCATGACTACTTATCTGACACTTGTTTATGATAAGAAAATAACTTTAACCGGCTGCGTCCGGCGCATGCATATTATAGGGCTACATTATCTGTACTCATGTACAGTTCATGACTTCTTATATGATGCATGATTATGATAAGAAAATATCTTTGGAAAGGTGATTTCCATATCCATTTGTGCAAATATGTACAATATGGTAAAGCATCAATTTTCATCGCGGTAAGTTTGATGAGCACACTACACTTGTTTTTCACAAACACACCCAGAGAATATAAACATGTAAAACGGTAAACAGCTTATTTGTAGGCTGCTAGTAACCTACAGATATTATGAGATTCTTTAATGAGCTACTTTTCATAAGCGCCATCCATCTATCTGCATCATCATTGGTTCCAATCATGCTAATGTCACATTCATTATTACCGACATCGTCCATTGCCTGAGATAGCGGTTCATCAGATACTGGTCTCAACATGCTCTTTTAACGCTAATGTGTTCACTCGCTCAACTTCACCGGTATTCACGATGCTCACAATGAACGTCATTTGGAACCACAATTGCATGCCAGTCAGCCCACCAACCGTTATAAAACGATACCGTTAATTTTCCGGGCGATTTTGAGAACAAGATTCTAAACTCACTCGTGTCGGTTTCAGCTCCATAATGCCATCCTTGTAACGGAATAAATCCTCACACTCTCCTCACATCCCCCCCCCCCTCTCTCTCTCTTCCTTTATCTCCACCTCTCCCCCATATGTATCCATTTCCGTCTCTATGGCTGTATTTGTCCCTTCCTCAGTCTGTCTTTCTGTTTTTCTGTCTCTGCTGCCCCCCCCCCCCCATTGTGCCAAAAAAGTGTTATTATCGATATCATATATCGATACATTCATCTTTCATCTTCTCATCTATGACATCACAACATTACCTTTTAGATAATGATAATTATGCTTTAAGTAGCCTTCTCCCCTTTTTTCTCATCTTAGATGTGCCAATTGGTCCAATAGCCACTTCGTCCACAATCATTACGTCTATTCCCATTTGGTCTAATAGCCAACTGAAGGAAAATGGTCTAATAGCCACTTGGTCTACTTTCATTTCGTCCATGTTCCATTTAGTCTAACAGCATTTGGTCTATTATCACTTGGTCTAAACGCATTTCGGCTAACAATCATTTGATCTCATCACCAATTGGTCCAATTGCCATTTTGGCTAATCACCATTTCGTCTACTAAGCGCACTGGTCTACTGCTGCAGAGCGTGCGGATTTTCTCTCCCTCGACAACGTGCCGCTGTATCGCTGTATTGTATGTTTACAATGGAACCGGTATGTGATTTGGTGCGAATCATGTCAAGGTCAAGGGTTTGTTGTGGTAAACATTACGGGACCCGGAATCAGGGTAGATGTGTTTTTGATGTCATCACCACCAGTCCGGATCCCGTTTAATTTCTATTTCTATTCCCCTTGAAATGAAGATTAACGGTTTCTCATGACCATGGCGTTTGAAAACTCCTATTCGCCAATTGTCATCTCTTATGCGAAATTGATAGACTATGCTAATGCAACTCTCCAATGTAGACGAAGCGGGACCACTGTAATAGTTTTAGTTTTCTAAATGATATTCATCTTTAATAGGAAAGCACATTAAATTTGAGCCTCACTATCTCCCTTTCACATAATTGTTGTCTCTCTCACTGTTCGGAGTCTTTAATTGTTCGATCATGTTTCGGTATCATGCACTCTTGAACACAAAATATCCTCCCACTCACCATCACATTTCTAACTCTCTCTCAATCCTCTCTACCCCACACTCTACCGTCTCTATGTCTGCTTGCAGAGTATGTAAGTCTGCCCCCCCCCCCCCCATCTCTACTTTACCTCTCCCTGACTATATCTCTGTGTTTCTGCCCCCACTATACTCTCTGTCACGTGCTTTCTGTATAATCACTTTCCATTTCACCTCCATGACCACATTACTGCTTTCAGAGCAGTGACGTAGTAAAGCATACATTAGTCTCTGGTGATAATTATGGGGACTGTATGAACTAACGCAAGCACATGGACATTTTAGAGACTTGGTTGGTAGTCTTAGTTGCAGACTTTAAAGACATATCGAGTCGGGCACTTGTCCTTTGTATTTTCATGACGCGAGGAAACCTGAAAATGTGAAGGAGAAATATGTGAACATGATGGATAGTCTTATTTTTTATCTTAATATCGTGATTTGTTAATTTCTCGTTTTAAAGACGTAAGCCTATCATGCTTTTTAACATGCGGATTTATTGTGTTTATTTCCTTCATCTATCTGAAATCAGGGTATTTGGTCTACAAAGGGAGATATGTATGAGCTATAAACCCTCCCTCTATCCACTGGCTTTTTGTGTTTACTGAATATCGGGGTGAGAACTTGAACGCAAGAGATTGCTGTAGCATAATTTCCAGATGAACATCACGAACGTGACAGAGAGGAGAGAGATATCACCATACGTAACTCGAAGTATATAACATACAACATGATAGACCCGATGACATGGATGACAAGCAATCTTTGTAAGGGAATGGGCTTCATACGTGGCATAGACAAAGGACAATAAGGAATATCAATGCCCTAAACAACTGCTGTTAACGCTCCAAATAACACTGCTGACCTGGAAAACACGAAGGACGAGACTTATTTAAAACTGACAAAAATAGAAGAAGAAACAGGTACCTGGCTCCATTTCTTATAAGTCATTATTCGAAACTGGACTGGTGATGCAAATAGCTGTTAATTTTACAGCCTGTTTCCTCTTCCTTCTGGACTGATTGTTAATCTTTACTCCTCCACCTTCTGATTCTCCCTTTTCTCTCGTCTTAGTTTTGTGTGAAGGTACATTTTCCTCCCAGGGACACGCTTCCACATACTCTTACTCAAACTCAAACAACATCAAGTGACACGCCCACTTTCGGAAACAGCATGCACTCAAAAATGAATTGACAGACCGTCATTCTGAAAATGAAAGCTACCTATGAGAAAAACAAGTTTCGTGCAAAGAATATTTATTTCCGCCATTATCAAATCACTGTCATGAAAGAGAATCAGACATACATAATACCACCTGTTTGCGGTATAGTTCATGGAAGTGAAATTCTGTGTAGTAAATTTCACCTCCATACATCATTCAAACTCATCTCATTTCATGTGCAAAACAAAAGGAAACATAACATTTTGCAACATTTAATTGTTGACAATAATTTCAATTAATTTTAATTAATCAATTAAAATAATTTTTTGACAGGTTTGTATTAAAAGTTCATATCAATAATATAGTTCTAGAGTAATTACTACGGAAATAAACATTTACATAAGTACACTCGTCATAAACATGAAGAGCGAACACTAAGCTTGGGAACAAATTAGGAACGGTCTTGCTACTGAACGAATTTACACACAGGTTCCTTGAATTGCCGTTCTGAAATTTTCTATCCCTAAGGTTTAATCAAACTAACATGAAATCCTAAATGGACTATAGTGCATTTTTTTTTTTTTTTTTTTTGGGGGGGGGGGGGTTATAATACTCTTGACATTTAGACACATAAGAGAGTGCTAAACGAGTGATTTGAAGCTGTTGTGCGTAATATTATTGACTATCGCATCTATCTCATACTATTGGCCTTTAGCAAAAATATATACAGCTTGCAGTTTCTACACAGTGCGTAACTATATGTTCTTCATGTAATGTATTAATAAATAGGCCCCGACAGTCACAGCGTACGCTTCGGAGGTGACAGCATGACAATTAGAGATATTCGAGTGGTGCACGTTGTGACTACAAATAATATATCATATCACAATCTAAAAGTCTCTAACAGATATAAGGTTACAAGACTCGGAGTAACTTTCTAGCTTGATCATTTCGAGAAGTCCAATTGTATATCAATATTTTTGTACTTTTAAAATCATGATGGTAATATATCAAAGGTAAGATGTTAGACTTTGCACATTAGAGCCCATATGACCTTCTATATTTATCTTGTGCTATTATCGATGTAGGTGCTATGTCACAATTTAAACGACATGATCACACTTCGATAAAACGGATCTTAACGTGCGTAGAAAATTTACATTGAAGGGGAATATATGATTTCGTACACATAAAAAAGAGCACAGAGAAATATGATGTCTTCTCAGTAAACATTTGTGCATTATTGATACAAATTTGAGCACAATTCTAGAAATAATTAACATTACAATAAACGACCGTATGCTCATATTCTATACAAGCCTCCACTATCAGTCAAATATGACAACTTATTCAGAACAAAGCAATATCCTTTATGTACCACACTTGTCTGTTTCCAGATTCTTCGGGAATTATTCATCATTCTTGGTAGCATTAGCTAATCTTCCTGGAATTAGATATTTGGAATATTTGAGTTATTTCAGCATTAGTGCGACAAATCCAAATACCTACTGACATACAGTGTATTAATTTACTTCTTGTGTCATTTAAAGTTTATCTTCTCCTTCCACGTGTAGCTCATAGGTGTGGTTGAGTGGCAAGAGTAAGTGATAAATAAATTCAATATTTAAATGCATGTTGCATGAAACACAGTCAATGAAAATTTCACAAATCTACGCCCGCAGAATGACACATAATTTAGCTTTACACTATAAAGTTTGCAACCTTTTTTTAGTTCTAACATCTGAGGGAGGCTCACTCAAAAGTGTGCTTTTGCTTTTTATTACACATAGTATAAATATGAATTTAAATAGTGGTCTCGGATTTATATATTTAAGTGACCCATCAGTATTTCTCGAATGTCATCGTTGTCAATAACGATAATTTACATCTTCACCATGAAGGCGTTTTTGCTTTTTGCTTCTTCACATTGCGATAAAAAGCATTATGATACCTGAACGCATTAATGCATTTACAAAGCAGAAACGCGGGATTTCAGGAAACCCAACTTGAAGATATCGATCAACAATAAACGATGCCTCAAAATTGATGAAATGTTTATATAATGATCCTGTATGTCTATGCTTCATTAAAATTAATCTAAGATTCATTTTTCGCTTGACTTTATTACATTTTTTTCTATGTATGATAAAAACGATCTCACAATATACATTTTCCCAAATGAGTCTCGACAATGTCTTTAGGAAATCACGTGCACTGATATTCTTAAGCAATTGTTTTCATTGCTCATGACACAGATCATGACAGCGATATTATGTATAAACGATTCAGGTGAACTACAAAATGACGTTACCGTTACAACAAGTAGTAAGCTCATTCTGCTGGAGGCAAAGTAAAAAGACACTTGGTTTATTCTTACTGGCAAATAATTTCACATTACCATTTTAACAAAACCATAAGATTGTGGTTTTAAATGTGTTGCGATCTGCGACTCAGTTATATTTGCCATTAAGTGTACCAAAGATCAATAATGCTTACACAGTATATAATCAGCCTTAGTGTAGTCCTTGCTTAGTGAACATAGAATATGAAAACTAAAGCTAAAGACTACCATGCAATTTAGCTAATAATTGCTGCATACCTTACGAACAGGATTTAGGAGTGCATAGTCAGACGAGTCAAATAAGAAGTCAATTGATTCATCGCCTTCTTGGTCATTCCTAGCAACCTGACGAGGACCCACTGCACCGGAAACAGACTTAGTAGATGCACACTGAGTTGCATGTGGAACCTTATGAGGTTTTGCGTACAGGCTTTCGACGTCGAGATCCCGCTTGCTTTCTTCAGTGGGGAGGCGCGCGGGGTTGGATACCGCTCCTAAATTGACCCTCGCTTCTTCGGCTGTGGATGGACACAATGATGGGACGTCTTTACCTCCTGGTACTGGGATGTGTGACTGTTTGCTTTTCTTGGTCGTGGCTTTCTTGTTAGGCTTTGCATAGAGGTCTTCACGATGAACATCAGGACTATGCATGCGACTCATGAAGGGATTCAAATAGCTACTCTGCACTGCCTCTTCACGATAATTCCGTTGTTTCGCTGCATGAAACATTATTTGTGCTTCGGTGTTCTGGAATAAATGACCATCAGAGTTCGATCTAAGCTCACACGAAGTCCCGGTCTTTGAGGCACTAGGGAAGGGAGCATAGCTCGAAATCTCTTCGTCTTTAATCGAGCAATAAACATCTTCCAAATTGCTGTTTTTAGTAGTACCATCCAATGTCTGATCTATCCGGCCATCAATTACTGCCTCTGCCTTAACAGTTTCTTTGTCGCTTGGTGTTTTCTCGCTCGCTCTATTAAACTGTTTGCAATCGCTTTGATTGGACTTGCTCAATGCCGACAAGGAGTCAGTAGAAGTATGAACGATATTACATTCATGTTTGTTATGTTGTGGACCACCCCCATGTAATCCACCTATATGTAGTGTTCCCGTCGAACTGTGAGCCTGAGATGGTGGGTACGATGGCGAGGAGGTTGAATCAGAAGCATCATGATCCAGCTGTGAGTTCATGACGAGAAGAGCACCCATAGATACAGGGTTAACACGCTGGGATTTGTGAGTGCACCCTTGGTATTTCTTCCAAAGGAAATAGATCAATCCACATGTGATGATATTTAGTGCAAGGCTACATGCACATACTGCTGTCACAATTATGAACGCCTGTCTACTGACCGGATCTAAAGTGCATGTAAGTGTTGCGATCTCTTCAGTATCATCAGTCAGGTGTTTGGTGGTTAACATTCCACTGGCGAAAGGCGCTGATGTGGACACGTTTGAAAGCGCTGTGTTACTCAAAGTGATAAAAGTCTGATTCACATTCGTGACTGTGTCCGATGTTTCCGGTGGACTGGTCGTCACACCCCTATCTGAAACCGTAACGGTTACAGACATTAGTTCACAACTCCAATGAGAGGATTTGTACATGTACACCAGATTATAAATGCCAGAATCACCTACATCGGTATTGACGATGCTCATATCGAATGTCATATTGAACACCGATGTCCAACCACTCCATTCACTAACCGTCATGACCGTTATAAAATGATACCGTTGGTTTTCTGGTTGATTTTGAGAACAAGATTCTGCACTGCACTTCACTAGCCATTGGCTGCACCTCACCCATCGTACCTCGCGATCATCAGTGAATTGAAGTGTCTTTGTGAAGTGTAAAGTAATATTCTGTCCAGCTACTACGCTGATATCCCTTTTGTTTGTATCTCCATTACAAAAATAAAAAGCGTTTAAGGGCAACAATAAGCCTAAAAAGACAGCGCTTACGAGCAGAGTAATCGAGAACATTGTGATCTGAGATGCTATCCAATATGTATCTAAGTCAATACAAGTGTCGCGGTCATAATTAGAAATGCTTAAATCAATCTAATGAAAGTTCAGGTTTTGACGTACCTTGTAAAAGTATAATCATGCTCATAGTCAGCAAAGAAACAAGATGTCTGCTAAAGCCATTCAACCAATCGAACGAAAAATGGTTTCGCCAATCACGTTCTTTTTTCATCGCTCATTGGCTGAAACTTGTCATGTGATATTAGTATGTGATAATGTACATCCGTTGCCTTCCTGCTGACGATAAAGCTATCAGTACGCTGGCAAGTTTCTCAAACAACGGCAGAGGGGGTAAGGATGAGAGGCTGTCGGGGTTAGGTCAAATGCTGTGTTCGAGGTTTTTTTTTCTAATGTTCCTTTTCAATACATTCTATCGAGTTTTGAAACCACCCACATTTATTGCATTGAAGCCTGTCTACATAATTATGATTTCTGGTGTTGTTGATCCAGGTCTATGCTTGTTCAGCAGAACAGTTCATGACAACTTATCTGACACTTATTTATGATAATAAAATAACTTTAAACGGCTGCGTCCGGCGCATGCGTATTTTAAGGCTACATTATCTGTACTCAGGTACTCAGGTTCATGAATTCTTGTAGTATGCATGATTATAATAAGAAAATAACTTTGGAAAGCTGATGTTTATATCCCATTGTGCAAATATGTACATTAATGTAAAGCATCAATGTACATCGTAGTTAGTTTGATGAGTACGCTGTTTTTCATAAACGTTCCCATAGAATATTTCAAAACATGCACAAAGGCAGACAGCTTACTAGTAACCTGCTAGTATCCTACAGACATTATGAGGTGCTTTAATGAGTTGCCTTTTATAAGCAAAATCCATCTATCTGCATCATTATTGATTCCAATCATGCCAATGTCACATTCATCATTACCGACCTTGTCCTGATATACATGCTCTGGCCGTTCATCAACATGCTCTTTCAACGCCAACGTGTTCACTCGCTCAACTTCATCGGTATTCACGATGCTCACAATGAACATCAATTCGAACCACAATTGCATTCCAGTCAGCCCACCAACCGTTATAAAACGATGCCGTGAATTTTCCGGTCGATTTTGAGAACAAGATTCCAAACTTAATCGTTTTGGTTTCAGCGCCATAATGGCATCCTTGTTCTAGTCTAAGACTAGTCACTGCATTATTCTCGTCTTCTCTCAGTCCGTGCAGGAGAAGCAGGAGAAGAAATCGAGAATGATTAGTCTACTGCAGCCAGACCCCTTTGTTGATTTTTTTTTTTTTTTGCGGGGGGTTACGTCACGTGCGACGTACTCTCCAAGATTGTTTTTGAAAATGTGCATTTCCTCATAAAAGATTGCCTTTTTAACTTTTTATTTGATTCGTCATTAGAAATACACTTTAACACTCATACTTGTGTGCAAGCAAATCATGGCGTTGTCAAAAAAGAAAAAGAGCTATTCATGGAATTATATTATGACGGATTTCATCAAAAATTTACTGTTTTGTTTCTTTTATGTTTCTGTTTTTACTGAAACCAACCTTTCCTCTGGGTGCACTATCCCTTTAATGCTAAATAGCTTACTCATTAAGGATAAAATCGCTAGTGATAATAGTTTGTCTCGAGATCACGACGTTACGTGCGCCGCTGCAACAATTCGTCAAGTGTGATACTCACTACAATTTTGCGTGAGCAGGGTGGCCTTCTGCAGGCTACTGGCTTCTACCACTCCTCGATGGCTGACTCTGGGTATATTACATGAATTAACACATTTTTTGCCAACTTAGCTCGGCATTTCTCATGTACACCCAACAAAAATAGTCCCCACAAGCATTTGTTCATAAGTCAAAAAAGAATTTTACTGATTTCCATCATTTAGATGGGGAGGTTAATGACACACAATGCCTTTACTAAAAGGCGCGCACCGGCACATCATTTTTAAGTGAGCGCTCGGGATTGTGAGGGACTGATTTCCTTCTTTAAACTGGGCATATTATCACCATCCCGACAGGGGCACTATTGTTTGAAAAAAGGTAAGGGGTATTGACAATGATTATGGACCGTGATCATGTCATCGTCCCAACTTCATTTCATTTCAACGATTGTCATTTCTTATTCCTTCAGCTGCTTTCCACCCAGGTACCCATTTACATACCTGGGTGGAAAGCAGCAACGTGGCAAGTGCTTTGGTTGGGCTTTTAACTGGAACCTTTAAATGTCTCGTCACAGATCACAACCTTTATACATGAACCATGATACCTCTAATATATGTAACACGATATGAAATCTGACATTGTGTGGAATTATATAGCTGCCATTGCAAATTTCATAAATATTCCCTTTGCTAGTTGCTTCCTTTAAGTCACAAGTGTGAAATTTTGATTTATTTTCTCATATTTTCGTCAATCTGTATCGATGTATTGTATGTTTATAATGGAACCGATATGTGATTTGGTGCGATGCACGTCAAAGCTTAGGGTTTGTTGTGGTAAACATTACGGGACCCGGAATCATAGTAGATCTGTTTTTGACGTCACCACCGGTCCAGATCCCGTTTAATTTCTATCTTTATTACCCTTGAAATGATGACTAACGGTTTTGCATGACCATGATGGCGGTTGGAAACTCCTATTGGCCATTGTCCTGCCATCTCTCATCAGAAATTGGTAGAATATGCTAATGCAACTCTTCAATGCAGACGGAGTGGGACTATTGTAATAGTTTCTAAATGCTATTCATCTTAGGAAAGGGCATTATATTTGTGCTTGATTAGCTCCTTTTCACATAATTGCTGTCTCTCTCCCTCTTCGGAGTCTTTTTTTGTTCGATCATGTTTCGGTTTCATGCACTCTTGAACATGAGATATCCTCCTACTTACCATCACATCTCTCACTCACTCAACCCTCTCTACCCATTCTCTCACGTGATGTATAATCACTTTCCATTTCACCTCAATGACCACATTACTGATTTCAGAGCAGTGTCATGGTTGAGCATAGATTAATCTCTGGTGATAATTGTATGAACTAACGCAAGCACATGGAACTTTTAAAAACTTGGTTGGTAGTCTTAGTTGCAGACTTTAAAGACATATTGAGTCGGATACTTGTCCTATGTATTTTCATGACGCGAAGAAACCTGAATTTGTGAAGGAAAAATATGTGAACATGATGGATAGTCTAATTTTGCATATTTATATCATGATTTGTTAATTTCTCATTTCAAAGATATACGCCTATCATGCTTTTTAAACATGCGCATTTATTATCTTTATTTCCTTCATCCATCTCATTTATCTGGCTATCTGGTCTACAAAAGGAAGTATGTATGGGTTAGGGTTAATATAAGGGGTCTGCATTAGGATTAGGTTTTAAAGTCATGGCATAGGTTTTTGTGAAGTTTACTTAAAGGGACAGTTCACCCCGAAATTATTTTGATTTCAATAAAAGGAGACAATTCCAAAAAAAAAACATATCACTGAAGGTTTGACGAAAAATGGTCAAAGGAAAACAAAGTTATTTGATTCTAAAGTTTTGAGTTTGTGATTTTTGTGACGTCGAGGTGCTCTCCCATACGTTGTGTACTAATTGTTTCCATAAATTGCCTTTTTTATGTTCGTTAATGAAGATATTAATTCTTTAATAGCTATTTTTTAATAGCTGTGTGTAAAAACATGTGTCTAATGATATATCAAATGCACAGGTGAAATGGAAAATATCCATTTGATAATATGAATATTTTGCAAAAAATGTACACAACATAAGGGAAGGCACCTCGCACCTCACGTTACAAAACCAAAACTTTAAAATCAAATAACTCTCTTTTTCTTTGACCGATCTTGTCAGACCTGCACGTCCTTTTCTTTCATGGGTCTCCATGTATTAAAACCAAAATAATTTCAGGGTGAACTATCCCTTTAATCTTAAAGGGTAGTTGCAGGATCTTCCTTGTGAGCGAAATGGGCGTAATCCCTCCCTCTATGATAAACCGAATGACATGGCTGACAAGCAATTTTTGTAAGTAATGGGCTTCCGACATGGCATAGGCAAAGAACAATAGGGAATATCAATGCGCTAAACAACTGCTGTTAACGCTCAAAATATAGTCCAGTCTTAGGCCTATGCTCAGCTGGAAATTGTTGATGACATGAAAGACGAGACTTATTTAAACTGACAAGAATGGAAAAAGAAACAGGTACCTGACAACTTTTTGTATAAATCATCATTCGAAACTGGACTGGTGATGCCAATAAGTGTTAATTGACAGCCTGTTCCTTCTCCCTTGTTGATAGATTGTTCATCTTCACTTCTCCACCTTCTCATCTTAGCTTTGTGTGATTGCACAACTTTCACCAAGGGACAACAGCTACATACTTTAACCGAAAGAAAGACTAAGAAAACATCAAGTGACACGCCCACTTTCGAAAACAGCATGCACTCAAACATAGATTGATAGACCGTCATTCTGAAAATGAAAACTACTTATTAGAAAAACAAGTTTCGTGCAAAGAATAGTTATTTCCGCCATTATCAAATCACTGCCATGAAAGAGACTCAGACATACATAATACACCTGTTTGCGTTATAGTTCATGGAAGTGCAATTCTGTATAGTAAGTTTCACCTCCATACTATGTATTGAGAATTTGTTTTTGGCATTGTCTAAGTCTTGATTATCCCTAGAATACACATATCGATATTATGTATTATGGCCTTTCCCCCTTTCATTTTCATGCACTTTTCATGCAACACTATAAAAGCAAATCTTAGCATAGTCGTCGTGGTCATTTAGTTTATTTTGTTTTGATACAGCGTTGAAGGGAGTGGTACTAAAGTATATTCATTGATGATGGTAACCATGGTTACAATATGTGTTATGTATCTAACGGATGATGTACAACCACATCGTATAATCAGTTCAGTTTGACATCATCTGTGATGTATATAAGCCCCTCAAAAAGTTCTGCAACTAAGGTTTGAGGGGTAATACGTGTACATCGCTTCTTGCTTCATCATCGTATGTGACTGGGGTATTATTAATAAGCCTGATTTCTTTTCTTCACATTGGTGTGCTATTTGCTACGATCATGCAATAATTGAATGTACAGTATTCCAGAATATGGGAAAGTACACTGTTTTCCACAGCAAAAGCTCCATTTTGGGGGGATACAATATGTGTCAAATTAACAATCACGCATAGCCGCATCAACATCATTCAAGTTTATTTCATGCGCAAAATGGACGGAGAACATAGAATTTTGCAACATTTTATTTTTTACATTATTGTATATTAAGAAGGTCGTCGCAATGCATGATTTCGGAAGCATTACAAACGACACATCACTGTAAAGATAAAATAGTGAAGCTGTCTTATGATACCACATCTATGTACGATAATGAATCAACTAAAGATAAATGGCCCCTCAAACATGAGATGCAGAACTTTTTTGAGGGGCTTATATCAAAAGTTCATATCAATGATATCATTTTAGAGTAATTATTACGCAAAGAAACATTTACATAAGTGCACTAGTAATATACATGAATAGCGAACACTAACCTCGCTAAAAAAAAAAAAAAAAAAGCGGTCTTGCTACTGAACGAATTTCCACGGTTTCTACTGAATTCCCGTTCTGAAATGTTCTCTCCTTTAGGTTTATTCAAACTAACATGAAATTAAACAATAAAAATGTTCAGACAAATCCTATATGAACAATAAATGCATTTTTGATCATAATTCTCCTCATATTTTAGAGCGATAGACACAAACGATAGTATTAAAAAAGTGATTTGTAGCAGGCATGTGTGATATTACTGACTGCTCCATCTTTCTCATACTACTGGCGTTTTTAAAAATATATACAGCTTGCAGTTTCTACACGGTGCCTAAGTATATGTTCTTCATTTAATGTATGAATAAGTAGTCTCTGGCAATCACAGTGTACATATCGGAGGTGACAGCATAACAAAGAGTTAAAGGAGACAGCATGACAATTAGAGATACTAGAGTGGTACATATTCTGACTACAAATACTATATTAAATTAAAATCTAAAAGTCTCGACCAAAGATATAAATTTACAAGGCACGATTTAGCTATCTTCGTCATTGCGAAAAGTTCACTTTTATATCAATATTTGTGTACTTTTAAAATCATGACGTTGATATATCAAAGGCAAGATATTGAACTTTGCAAGTTATAGCCTATATGATAATCTATCTTGTGCTATAATCTATGTAGGTGCTTTGTTGTCAAAGACTTGTCACAATTTAAACAACATGATCACACTTCGATAAAATGGATCTAAACTTATGGAGAAAATTTACATTTGCAGGGGAATATATAGTTTCTTACACATAATATTAGAGCAGAGCGGAATATAATGCCTTCTCAGTAACCAGTTGTGCATATTTAATTTAAGTTTTGAGCAAAATTTTAGTAATTATTAACATTAAACTAAACGACCCTATTCACATACTCTACACAAGCTTCCCCTATGAGGTAAATATCGTAAAAGAGGTTGTCACTTTTGATATTTACTAACTCAAAAACTCTTTTAGTGCCATTTAAAGTTATAACCTCCTTCCACGCCTAGCTGCTAGGTGTGGTGGAGTGACATGTGCGGAGCTTATATGTCGTCGTCAGGTTTTAAATTAATTATCGTCTTAAAATCTATGAACAAGTGACAAACAAATTCAATATTTAAAGGTATGTTGTAGAAAACACTATCAATGAAAAGGTTACAAATGTACACCCGCAAAATGCCACAAACTTTTTTTGAGTCGTAACATCTGAGGGATGCTAAATCAAAAATGTTGTAATTTTCGTTTATTACGCATAATACAAATATGATTCTGCATAGTGGTATCGGATTTACATATTGACGACATAATAGTATTTCTCGACTCATCATCGCCAATAAGGAGGATTTCAATATTCACAATGAGAAAGAATGAATAGCGCTTACTTTAATGAAGGCGTTATTGCTTTTTGCTTCTTCACGTTGCAATAAACAGCTATGTAAAACTTGAACACATCAACACATCAACAGCTACGCGGGCTTTGAGAAAATCTGAATTGAATAAAATTTTATGGTAGTTTTTATAATGATCTTCAACTTCTATTCTTTATAAAAATTATTTAAACAGTATTGTTTTGCATGACCTTATTTCATATCTTTTCTCCGTATCATACGGAAAATCTCAAAATGTACACTTTTTCCGGTAAGCTTCGACATGGTCTTTACGCAAATGCGTTCATTGATATTTTTGAGCACTTGCTTTAATTGCTCGCTACCCAGATCATGACAAAGATATTATGTATTGGTGATTCAGGTGAAATATAAAATGACACTACCATCACAACGAGCAGTAAGCTCATTCTGCAAGAGGCAAAGTAATAAGACACTTGATTTATTCATACTGGTAAATCATTTCACTTTCAAATTTTATCAAAACAATAAGATGGAGGTTTTGAATGCCTAGCGATGCGCAACTCAATTATATTTGCCATTAAATGTACCAAAGATCAATAATCCTTACATGATATATTATCAACCTTAGTGTGGTCCCTGCTTAGTGATAATATACTATGACTACCAAAGCTTTAGACAACCATTCGCTAATTGCCGCATACATCACGAACAGGATTTAGGAGTGCATAGTCAGACGAGTCAAATAAGATGTCAATTGATTCATCGCCTTCTTGGTCATTTCTAGCAACCTGATGAGGACCCACTTCACCGGAAACAGACTCAGTAGATGCACACTGAGTTGCATGTTGAACCTTATGGGGTTCTGCGTACAGGCTTTCGACGTCGAGATCCCGTTTGCTTTTTTCAGTGGGGAGGCGCGCGAGGTTGGACACCGCTCCTAAAGTGCCCTTCGCTTCTTCGGCTGTGGCTGGACATGATGGAGAGTAGTCTATATCTCCTGGTACTGGGATGTGTGACTGCTTACTTTTCTCGGCCGTGGCTTTCCTGTTAGGCTTTGAATAGAGGTCTTCACGGTGAACATCAGGACCATGCATGTGACTTTTGAAGGAATTCATATTGGTACTCTGCACTGCCTCTTCACGATAATTCCGTTGTTTGGCTGCATGAAACACAACTTGTGCTTCGGTGTTCTGGAAATCCTTGCCAGCAGAGTTCGATCTAAGCTCACACGAAGTCCCGGTCGTTGAGGCACAAAGGAAGGAAGCATAGCACGAAATCTCCTTGTCTTCAATCGAGCAATAAACATTTTCGAAATTGCTGTTTTCAGTAGTACCATCCAATCTCTGATCTATCCGGCCATCGAGTACTGTCTCCGTCTCAACAGTTTCTTTGTCGCTTGGTGTTTGCTCGCTCGCTTTATTAGGCTGTCTGTAACCGCTTTGATGGGAATTTCTCAATGCCGACGGGGAGCCAGGAGAAGTATGAACGATATTACATTCATGTTTGTTATTTTGTGGATCATTCCCGGGTAGTGCACCTGTCTGTCGTGTTCCCATCGAACCATGCGGCTGAGATGGCGGGTACGATGTTGAGGAGGTTGAGTCAGATGCATCATGATCCCGCTGTGAGTCCATGACGAGAAGAGCACCCATAGATACAGGGTTAGTACGCTGAGGGTTCTGCGTGTACTCTCGGTGTTTGTTCCAAAAGAAATTGACCAGTCCGCATGTGATTGAAGTAAGTGCAACGCTACATGTTCCTACAACTATAATCACAATCATGAACGTCTTTTTACTGATCAGAGTGGAAGTAGGTACCACGTTGCCTTTCGTATCGTCAGACAGGGGCTTTGTCATGTTGGTGGTTACTTTTCCTCGGGCGAAAGGCGCAAATGTGGACACGCTTGAGAGCGCTGGGTTACTCAAAGTAATAACAGTCTGATCCATATCCGTGACTGTATCCGATGTTTCCGATGGACTGGACATCGAACCCCTGTCTGAAATCGTAACGGTTACAAACATAAGTTTACAATATAAAAGAGAGGATTTCAACACGTACACCAGATTGTAAATGCCAGAATCACCCACATTGGTATTCACGATGCTCATATCGAATGTCATATTGAATCGCGATGTCACAATCCTCTCACCAGCAGTTGTAAAATGATACCGATGGTTTTCTGGTTGATTTTGAGAACAAGAATCTGCACTGCACTTTGCTAGCCATTGGCTGCACCTCACCCATCGTACCTCGTAAATTTCAGGGAAGTAAAGCTCATCTGTGTAGTGTAAGGTCACATTCTTTCCAGCTACTTCGCTGATTTCCTTTTCGTTTGGATCACCGTCACAAAAATCAAAAGCGTTTAACGGTGATAACAAGCCTACAAAGACAACGCTTACGAGCAGCGGAATAGGGCCATTGTGATCTGAGATGTTTTCCAAGTCACTGAATGTCAGTAAGTCAATACTAGTCCTCCTGTCGTAATTACTAATGCGTAGACAATTTAGACGGCAATTCGGCTTTTGACGAACCTTGTCAAAGTAAGATCGGGACATGGTCAATAAAGAAACAAGATGTACGCCAAAGCCATTCTAAACAAGGCTTCGCCAATCACGTTCTTTGTTCATTGCTTATTGGCTGATATTTGTCACGTGATATTGGTATCTGATAGTGTCCACCGTTACCTTCCTGTTGACGATAAAGCTATTAGTACGCTGGCAGGTTTCTCAAGCAAAGGGAGAGGTGGTTAGGATAGGGGTTAGGTCAAACGTTTTATTCGAGTTTTTTTTTAATAATCTTCTATTTTAATACAATCCAAAGATATATATAGTAAACCTAATTCTCCCTTTGTAAATAAACATCAGTGATATGATTGTGCTCTTCTTGTCGATCGAGTTTTGAAACCACCTACATTTATTGCATTGATGAAGCCTGTCTACATGATTATGATTTTCTGTGCTGCGGTTCAGGTCTATGCTTGTTCAGCACAACAGTTCATGACTACTTATCTGACATTTATTTATAATGAGAAAATAACTTTAACCGGCTGCGTCCGGCGCATGCGTATTTTAAGGCTACATTATCTGTACTCAGGTACAGTTCATGACTTCTTACAGGATGCATGATTGAGATAGGAAAATTTTCATATCCCTTTCTGCAAATATGAACATTATATGAGCATCAATGTACATCGCGGTTAGTTTGATGAGCACTAGAGTGTGAGTTGCTATGCTGAAAAGCAAGTAGTGTATTTTGGAGGTCTTTATTATTGATTGATTAAAACTGCTAAATTAATACTTAATTCAATGTGGAAGTGCGGATGCTGGAATTTTCTGATCCAAACTGAAAAGATAAATTCTAGTCTAAGACTTGTCACTGCATCATTCTCGTATCAGTTCGTGCAGGAGAAGCAGGAGAGGAAATCGAGCATGATTAGTCTACTGCAGCCAGACCCCTTTGTTGAATATTTTGGGGTTTGTTGACGTCACGTACGAGGTGCTCTCCAACATTGCTTTTGAAAATGTGCATTTTTTCCAGAAATATCACATTTTTACCTTTTCATTTGATTCATTATTAAAACGACATTTTAACACTCATACCTGTATAGAAACATATCATGGTGTTGTCAAAAACAGAAAAAGCAATTCATGGAATTATATCATGACGGATTTTCGTCAAACCTTTATTGTTTTGTTTATTGTATATTTCTGCTTTTATTGAAACCAACCTATCTTTAGAATAAACTATCCCTGTATTGCTAAATAGGTTACTCATTGCATATATATAATTGCTGGTGATAATCGTTTGTCTCGCAATGTATGGTCAACAAGGAATCTAAAAGATCACGATGTTTCGTGCGCCGCTGCAACACTCTGTCAGATGTGATACTTACTACAATTTTGCGTGAGCAGGGTGGCCTTCTGCAGGCTACTGGCTTCTACTACTCCTCGATGGCTGACTCGGGGTATATTACATGAATTAACACATTTGTTGCCAACTAAGCTCGGCATTTCTCAAATACACCAAACCAAAATTTCCCCACAAGCATTTTTTCATGAATCATAAATAATTTACTGATTTTTATCATTCAAATGGGGAAATAATGACATACAGTTCCTTTACTAATAGGCGAGCACCGGCATATCATTGTTAAGTGAGCGCACGGGATTGTGAGGGACTGCTTTCCTTCTTTAAACTGGGCATTTTATCACTATCCCGTAAGGGGGCACTATTGATTTAAAAGGTAAGGGGTTGCATGGTAGTATTGAAAATGATTATACACCGTTATCATATCATCGTCCCGATATTATTTCATTTCAACGATTGTCATTTCATATTCCTTCGGCTGCTTTCTACCCAGGTACCCATTTATACACCTGGGTGAAAAGCAGCAACGGGGATAATATGTCTTGTTGAAGCACACAAGTGCCATGGTTGGGCTTTAAACTGGAACACTGAGATGTCTCGTTACAGATCACAACCATACATGTACCATGATACCTCTAATATATGCAACACGATATGAAATCTGAAATTGTGTGTAATTATATATAGCTGCCATTGCAAATTGCATAAATATTCCCTTTGCTCTTTGCCTCCTTTAAGTCACAAGGGTGAAATTCTGATTTATTTTCTCATATTTTCGTCAATCTGTATCGATGTATTGTATGTTTATAATGGAGCCGATAATCAGCTTTGGTGCGATTCATGTCAAAGTTAAGGGTTTGCTGTGGTAAACCTTACGGGACCCGGAATCATGGTAGATCTGTTTTTGACGTCACCACCGATCCGGATCCCGCTTGATTTCTATGATTTAATACTTTTGAGAGGATTCCTTATTCACGGTTTCTCATGACCATGATGGCCGTTGGAAACTCCTATTGGTTATTGTCCTGCCATCTCTCATGCGAGAATTTTAGAATATGCTAATGCAACTCATCAATGTTGACGGGGCGGGACTATTGTAGTAGTTTCTAAATGTTAGGAAAGGACATCATGTATGCTTCATTAGCTCCCTCTCACATAATTGTTATCTCTCTCCCTCTTCGGAGTCTTTAATTGTTTGATCATGTTTCGGTTTCATGCACTCTTGAACATAAGATATCCCCCACTCACCATCGCATTTATCACTCTCTCTCTTTCTCTCAACCCTCTCTACCCCACACTCTACCGTCTCTATGTCTGCTTGCAGAGTATGTAAGTCTGCCCCCCCCCCATCTCTACTTGACCTCTCCCCGACTACCTCTGTGTTTCTGCCCCCTCTATACTCACGTGCTTTCTGTATAATCACTTTTCTTTTCACCTCCATGACCACATCATTACTGCTTTCAGAGCAGTGCCATGGTAAAGCATAGATTAGTCTCTGATGTTAATTATGGGGACTGTATGAACTAACGCAAGCACATGGACATTTTAGAGACTTTGTTGGTAGTCTTAGTTGCAGACTTTAAAGACATATAGAGTCGGGCACTTGTCCTTTGCATTTTCATGACGCGAGGAAACCTGAAAATGTGAAGGAGAAATATGTGAACATGATGGATGGATTTTTTATCTTAATATCGTGATTTGTTCATTTCTCGTTTTAAAGACATAAGCCTATTATGCTTTTTAACATGCGGATTTATTGTGTTTATTTCCTTCATCTATCTGATATCAGGGTATTTGGTCTACAAAGGGAGATATGTATGGGCTATAAACCCTCCCTCTATCCACTGGCTTTCTGTGTTTACTGAATGTCGGGGTGAGAACTTGAACGCAAGAGATTGCTCTAGCATAATTTCCAGATGAACATCACGAACGTGACAGAGAGGAGAGAGATATCACCATACGTAACTCGAAGTATATAACATAAAACATGATAGACCGGATGACATGGATGACAAGCAATTTTTGTAAGCGAGTGGGCTTCATGCAGTCAAAGGACAATAAGGAATATCAAAGCGCTAAACAACTGCTGTTAACACTCAAAATATAGTCCAGCCGATGCTGACCTGGAAATTGTTGATGACATGTAGGACGGGACTTAAAACTTACAAGAATGGAAGAAGAAACAGGCTTCTTTTTGTATAAATCATTATTCTAAACTGGACTGGTGATGCAAAGGAGTGTTAAGTTTACAGCCTGTTTCCTCTTCCTTGGTCAGCTTTACTTCTCCACCTTCTGATTCTCCCTTTTCTCTCATCTTAGCTTTGTGTGATGGTACACCTGTTCCATACTTTTACCGAAAGGAAAACTAAAAAAAAAACATCAATTAACACGCCCATTTTCGGAAGCAGCATACACTCAAACATAGATTGACATAACGTTTTGAGAATTTTTGAGAATGAAGACTTATTATTACAAAAACAAGTTTCGTGTAAAGAATATGATTTTTCAACATTTTATTTTTGACATTGCTGCATATTCAGAAGGTCGTCGCAATCCATGATTGCATAAGCATTAAAAATGATACATCAATGTAACGATAAATAGTGAAGCTGTCTAATGATACCACATTTATGTACGATAATGAAACAACTCAAGATAAATGACCCCTCAAACCTGAGATGCAGAAGTTTTTGAGAGGTTTTTATCAACATTTCATAACACTTAAATTTTTTTGAAGTAATTACGACGCAAATAAACATTTACAGAATTACACTAGTACTATACATAAATATGTAGTGAACACTGAACTTGCTGACGAATAAGGAACGGTCTCGCTACTGAACGAATTTCCCCAGTTTCCACCGAATTCCCGTTCGAAAATAATAACTGGGGAAGTAATATTGAGGTGGGTTTGACACAACCCAACAATTTGATTTATTAAGTTTGAATAGCTAATTTCGAGAAATGTAAGAACATGATTTCTGGTGTTCAACAAGTTATGGAAACAATGGACGAAGAGTTGCTTTTCATGAAATTTTAATTAAGGAGCTATGTATTTTGGGGCTCAGGTAAACTACTATTTATATGATAAGAAAATAAAATTTCAAATCTGATATTGATAAAGATGTGAATATTTACATATCTGCATCTGGTAAAGCATCAATGTGCATCACAGTTAGTTTGATGAACACACTGCACTGGTTTTTCACAAACGTACCCAGAGCATAATTCAAAATGTGTACATAGAGAAACAGCTTTATTTTAGTAACCTACCGACATTTTGAGGTGCTTTCCTTAGCACCTTTTAATGATTTTTGCATTCTCTAGAAAACACGTGTGATATTTTCAAAAATGTATATCAAATGTGACATTATTTCATTGCGAGCACTGCTCTGATTTCCCAGCAACAGGTAGACAACTACTTTATCTAGCTCGGAATATGCTACATGATATAGAACAAATGGAATGACAAGGTACATGTATAACTAGGTGCTCCTTTTTGTACAGAGATCTCATGAAACATATTTTCCATGACAAACTTCAACGTTTGAACAGGCTCAGGCGACGTGTTTTAGGAGCTTAACAATGTCACATCTGATACAAGCCTTGAAACGTGAAATCATTCCATTAATGGTGCCGTCTTCTTGGGATGAGTACACCAAGAAACAGAACACTTTATACTAATCAATTACTGCTATAAAACGAGCTGTTCACTTATTAACCTTGTAAATTATTTTTTTTTTAATGAAATGATCCTTTTGACGTCTATTATTCTTAGAGAGCGGTGACACCAATGACATCCTCACTCACGGAGCACACCCACATCTCACATCTTTGGTTGCCATGGGAAATCACATGTTACTTGGGAATGGCGGAGGGGCAGGAAACTCGATGAAATCTGATGAATTACTTTGTGTGAGGCTTCGTCCCTTCGGAAATGGACGAGATGTGTTGGAGTAGACATGCTGTGGTGTGACGGGTTCCTCATAGTAGTCATCTAAACTAGCTGACTCGTACTTCATCTCACAGGAAGAGGTCGAGATCGCACCACTGCCAGTTTGTTCCTTGAGCGCCATCCGTCTATCTACATCATCATCGGTTCCAATCATGCCAATGTCACATTCATCATTACCGACCTCGTCCATTGCCTGATATACATGATGTAGCCGTGCATCAGATACTGATATGTTGGTGTCAACATGCTCTAATTGGGTCGACGTGTTCGACGTTGGCAAATTACCAGTACCAACGATCTTACACTCGCGTTTGATCTGTCCGCTTGCCTCCCGTATTCCCATCGAACTATGAGGCTGGGATGGCGGGCATGATGGTGAGGTGGTTGAGTCAGATGCGTCATGATCCCGCTGTGAATCCAAGACGAGAAGAGCACTCATAGATACAGGCTTAGCACGCTGGGGTTTGGGAGTGCACCCTCGGTATTTCTTACAAAGGAAATAGATCAAGCCACATGTGATGATATTTAGTGCAAGGCTACATGCACATACTGCTCTCACTATTATGAACTCCTGTCTACTGATCGGAGTTAAAGTAAGTGTTGCGTTGTCTTCAGTATCATCAGACAGGGGCTTGGTGGTTAATTTTCCTCGGGCAAGCGCTGGGGTTGTCATGACTGTGTTATTCAAATCAATAAGAGTCTTATTCACATTCGTGACAGTTTGTGTTTTTTCCGGTGGACTAGTCGTCAAACCCATATCTAAAATCGTAACGGTCACAGACATAAGTTTACAACTCAAATGCGTGAATTTGAACACGTACACCAGACTGTAAATGCCAGTATCACCTACATTGGTATTCACAATGCTCATATCGAACGTCATATTGTACAACGATGGCGTAATCCACTCACCAAACGTTATAAAATGATACCGTTGGTTTTCTGGCTGATTTTGAGAACAAGATTCTAAACTGCACGTCGCTAGCCATTGGCTGCACCTCACCCATCGTATCTCGCGATCATAAGATAAAAAATGTTCCTTTGTGTAGTGTAACGTCACATTCTCTCCAGCTACTGCGCTGATTTCCTTTTCGTTTGGATCTCCATCACAAAAATCAAAAGCGTTCAAGGGTGACGATAAGCCTAAAAGGACAACGCTTACGAGCAGAGTAATCGAGAACATTGTGACTTGAGATCCTATTCAAGTCACTGAATGTCTGTAACTCAATACTAGTCTTCTTGTCGTAATTACTAATGCGTAGACGATTTAACGGCAATTCGGCTTTTTACGAACCTTGTCAAAATAGGATGGGTCCATGGTCAATGAAGAAACAAGATGTACGCTAAAGCAATTCTAAACTAGGCTTCGCCAATCACGTCCTTTGTTCATCGCTTATTGGCTGACACTTGTCATGTGATATTGGTATCTGATAGTTTACAGCCATTTCCTTCCTAATGGTAAATATGTGACTCATTGCGGATAATTGGCTAGTGATAATCGTTTGTCTCGCAATGTATGGTCAACGGAATCGAAAAAGGTCACGACGCTTCGTGCGCCGCTGCAAGACTTCGTCAGGTGTCATACAAAATTGTAGGGGTTTAAATACCCTTTGTTCAGTGCAGTGCACTACCTTCCTGTTGACGATCAAACTATTTGTACGATGACAAGTTTCTCAAACAAGGGAGAGGGGGTTAGGATGGCATGCTAGGGGTTAGGTAAAATGCTGTATTCGAGGGGTTTTTTTTCTAATGACACATTTCTAGACATAGTAAGCATTAGTGATGGTTTGACGAAAATCGGTCAAGGGAAAAGAAAGTTATTTGATTTAAAATTTTGGTTTTGTGACGTCCCGTGCAAGGTCCTCTTCAATATGTTGTGTACAATACTTTTACATGTGCATTTGGTACATCATAAAAAACATGTTTTTTTTTACACATACATGTACGAAAAAAAATCTTACAGAAAGACAAAAAAAATATGGAATTATTTTGTACACAAAATATTGGAGAGTATCTCGCACGTCACAAAATCAAAAACATTAAAATCAAATAACTTTCTTTTCTTTTGACCAATTTTTGTCAAACCTTCAGTAATAATTAAGTTTCTTTCATGTGTCTCCTTTTATTGCAACCAAAATGATTACATGGTGAACTATCCCTTTAACTTTGAATAGCTCATATCAAGAAATTAAAGGACATGATTTATGGTGTTAAACGGGTTATGAAAACAGTGGAGTGAGAGTTGCTTTGCTGAAATGTTAAAATGACGAGCTATGTATTGTGGAGCTCAGGTACAGTTCTTGACCATTAATATGATACACAAGTATGATAACAAAATTAGACTGAAAAGCTGATATTGATGAAGATGTGGAGATGTAAAAAAAAAATTATATATCTGCATCTGGTAAAACATCAATGTGCATCACAGTTAGTTTAATGAACACACTGCACTGGTTTTCACAAACGTACCCAGAGAATAATTCAAAACATGTACACAGAGAAGCAGCTTACTAGTAACCTACCGACATTGGAGGTGCTTTCATTTCTTTCATTTCTAATCATTTTTGCATTCTCTAAAAAGCACGCGTATTTTTTTTAAATGTATATCTAATGTGATATTATTTCATTGCAAGCACTGCTCTGATTTCCCAGTATGAAGTAAACGACCATCTATGCTATGCTATCTATGCTACATGATATAAACAGAACAAAGAAAGCAAGTCCCCCCTATGCAAAATAGCATAACTTTTTATCGAAGAGGTTTTGGGCAAAAAAAAAACTGGCAGGATTCTTTCTTAACTTATTGACTAATTTTTGTGCCAAAAGCACATTAATCCAATTAGTCATGCAAGAGTGGGCAAATTTAAAAGGCAAAAATGTTACTTTTCAAAGGTCACAAGGCTAATTGTTCATGCCACTTTAACAATACATTTTGGCATGCCTTGTGCAAATTTTTATAGTGTTTTCACTCAACCATAACTTCTTATGTTTACATAACAGGTGATGTTACATCTTTATCAAAATATCCAGAGTTCAATTTTTCAATCAAAATAAAGGGTTTTAGAAGTTTCAAACCCAAGAGGGATGAGAATTTGTTAAAAGGTGCTCACTCAACCAGAACAATGGGTTAAGTGTGGGGATATGTATTAGTTCATCGAGAAATGGATGATAAACATTGGAAGGACATACATTATGCACCAGAAATGGAATTCATCAAAAATTCATATGACGTAACCCCAAAAATTACCCTTGTGGCATTTAAAAAGTGACATTTTTGCCTTTAAAATTTGTCCACTCATGCATCACGAATTGGATAAACTTTAACAATCCTTCCAAATTATTTTGCCCAAACCCATTTCGATAGAAAGTTATGCTATTTTGTTTTGGGGGGACTTAGTTCTTTGTTGTGTTGATATAGAACAAATGGAATGACCAGCTACTTGTATAACTAGGTACACATTTGTGTACAGAGATTTCATGAAATATGTTTTCCATGATAACTTTTACGTTTAAACAGACCCATGCGACGTGTTATAGGAGCTTAACAATGTCACCTCTGATACGAGCCTTGATACGTGAAATCCTCCCATTAATAGTGCCGTCTTCTTATGATGAGTACACCAAAAAAAAACACACTTTATACAAATCAATTACGACTAATAAAACGAGGTGTACACTTATTAACCTCGTAAATTGATGTTTTTAAAATAAAATGATCCTTTTGACATATATTAGCCATGATACCAAGGGTACACAGAGTACACCCACATCTCACATCTCGGGTTGCCATGGGGAAATCACATGTTACTTGGGAATGGCGGAGGGGTTGGAAACTCGATGAAATCTGATGAATTCCTTTGCGTGATGTGGCGTCCCTTGGGAAATGGACGAGATGTGTTGGAGTAGACATGCTGTGGTCTGATGGGTTCCTCATAGTAGTCATCTAAACTAGCTGCCTTGTACTTTATCTCACAAGAAGAGGTCGAGATGGCACCACTGCCAGCTTGTTCCTTGAGCGCCATCCGTCTATCTACATCATCATCGGTTCCAATCATGCCAATGTCACAGTCATCATTACCGACCTCGTCCATTGCCTGATATACATGATGTAGCCGTGCATCAGATGTTGATATGTTGGTGTCAACATGCTCTAATTGGGTCGACGTGTTCGGCGTTGGCAAATCACCAGTACTAACGATCGTACAGTCGCGTTTGATCTGCCCGCTTGCCTCCCGTATTCCCATCGAACTATGAGGTTGAGATGGCGGGTACGATGGCGAGGAGGTTGAGTCAGATGCATCATGATCCCGCTGTGAGTCCATGACGAGAAGAGCACCCATAGATACAGGGTTAGCACGGTGGGGTTTGTGAGTGCACCCTCGGTATTTCTTACAAAGGAAATAGATCAATCCACATGTGATGATATTTAGTGTAAGGCTACATGCACACACTGCTGTCACAAATATGAACGCCTGTCTACTGATCGGAGTTAAAGTAAGTGTTGCGTTGTCTTCAGTATCGTCAGACAGGGGTTTGGCGGTTAATGTTCCACGGGCGAAAGGCGCAAATGTGGACACTTTTGAGGGTGATGTGATTGTCATGACTGTGCTATTCAAAGTGATAACAGTCTGATCCATATACATGCCAGTTTGTGTTGCTTCTGGTGGACTGGTCGTCAAACCCCTCTCTGAAATCGTGACGGTTACAGACATAAGTTTACAACTCCTACGCTCGAATTTGAACACGTAAACTAGATTGTAAATGCCAGAATCACCCACATCGGTATTCACGATGCTCATGTTGAATGTCATATTGAACAACGATGTCCTAATACACTCACCAAACGCTGTAAAATGATACCGTTGGTTTTCTGGTTGATTTTGAGAACAAGATTCTAAACTGCAGTTCGCTAGCCATTGGCTGCAGCTCACCCATCGTACCTCGCGATCGTTCAAGAAGGGAAGCTTCTTTGTAAAGTGTAACGTCACATTCTCTCCAGCTACAACGCTGATTTCCTTTTCGTTTAGATCACCATAACAAAAATCAAAAGCGTTCAAGGGTGACAATAAGCCTAAAAACACAACGTTTGCGAGCAGAGAAATCGATAACATTGTGATATGAGATCCTATCCAAGTCACTGAATGTCTGTAAATCAATACTAGTCTCCCTGTCGTAATTACTAATGCGTAGACGATTTAACGGCAATTCGGCTTTTGACGAACCTTGTCAAAGTAAGATCGGTTCATTGCCAGTAAAGAAACAAGATGTACGCCAAAGCAATTCCAAACAAGGCTTAGCCAATCACGTTCTTTGTTCATCGCTTATTGGCTGACACTTGTCATGTGATATTGGTACCTGATAAGTTACAACAGTTACCTTCATGTTGACGATAAGACTATTAGAGAGAGGGGGTTAGTTGGGATGCTTGAGGCTAGGTCAAATGCTGTATTCGAGGGGTTCTTCTAGGGTTACTTTGTCATGCATTCCAAAGACATAGTAGACCTAGTTCTCCCTTTGTGAATTATCATTAATTTAGTTAGATGATTTCATCTTCTTGCCGATCGAGTTTTGAAACCACCTACATGTATTGCATTATAGCCTTTCACTGCCGTTTTCCAGGTCTGTGCTTGTTCAGCACAACAGTTCATGACTACTTATCTGACACTTGTTTAGGATAAGAAAATAACTTTAACCGGCTGCGTCCGGCGCATGCGTATGGTAGGGCTACATTATCTGTACTCAGGTACAGTTCATGACTTCTTATATGATGCATGATTATGATAAGAAAATAACTTTGGAAAGCTGATGTCCATATCCCTTTGTGCAAATATGTACATAATGGTAAAGCATCCATGTACATCGCAGTAGGTTTGATTAGTACACTGCACTTGTTTTCTACAAACGTTATTTTTCATAAGCGCCATCCGTCTATCTTATATTGTATATGTATTTGTTGCTTCCTCTGTCTTGCAGTTTTTCTGTGTCTGCCCCCCCCCCCCCCCCTCAGTGAATGAAAAGTTTGTTATTATCGACAAATGATATCGATACACTCATCCTTCATCTACACTCATCTATGACATCACAACATTGCTTATTAGATAATGATCATTTCGCCTTAAATAGCCTTCTCCCCTTTCTCTTATCTTAGATTTATGTAGCACCAGGTATGGCAACACTAGAGTGAGAGTTGCTCTGCTGAAATGTAAAACAAGTAGTGTGTTTTGGGGGACTCTATTATTGATATCGATCACAGTGCATTTTAATACTTCCGAGAAAGTCTCCTTTCCAATCAAGACTAGTCGCTTTTCGAGCCGCTTCATATGCTTTTAACGTGATTTTTTTTAACAAGATCGTATGAAGTTCAAGCCCCTTCCCTCTTTTTCATCCAATTCAAAATTAATTTTCGAACTGCTAAATTAGTACTTAATTAAATGAGGAAGTGCGGCTGCTGGAATTTTTTGATCCAAACTTTAAAAATAAAGTCTAGTCTAAGACTAGTCACTACATCATTCTCGTCTTCTCTCAGTCCGTGCAGGAGAAGCAGGAGAAGAAATCAAGAATGATTAGTCTACTGCAGCCAGACCCCTTTGTTAAATATTTTGGGTGGTTTTGACGTCACGTGTGAGGTGCTCTCCAAAATTGTTCATGAAAATGCGTATTCTCTCAAAAAAGTTCACCTTTTTATCTTTTCATTTAATTCATCATCTGAAATACGTTTTAACACTCCTACCTGTATGCAAGCAAATCATTCCGTTGTCAAAAACAGAAAAAGAGCAATTCATGGAATTGTATTCTGACGGATTTTGGTCAAAACTTTACTGTTTTGTTTATTTTATGTTTCTGCTTTTATTGAAAACAACGTATATTTGGGTTGAACTATCCCTTTCATGCTAAATATGTTACTCATTGCGGATATAATCGCCAGTGATAATTATTTGTCTCGCAATGTATGGTCAACAAGGAATCTAAAAGATCACGATGTTTCGTGCGCCGCTGCAACACTCTGTCAGATGTGATACCACAATTTTGCGTAAGCAGGGTGGCCTTCTGCAGGATACTGGCTTCTACCACTCCTCGACGGCTGACTCGGGGTATATTACATGAATTAACACAATTGTTGCCAACTAAACTCGGCAGTTTTCATGTACAACCAACAAAAATAGTCCCCACAAGCTTTTTTTTTTCATAGTTCAAAAAAGAATTTTACTGATTTTAATCATTCAATTGGTGAGGTAATGACACACGATGCCTTTACTAATAGGCGAGCACTGACATACATGTATTATGGTTAATCGAGCGCTCGGGATTGGGTGAAATTCTGATTCTGATTTCGTCAATCTGTATCGCTGTATTGTTTGTTTATAATGGAACCGATAAGCAGCTTTGGTGCGATTCATGTCAAGCTTAGGGTTTCTAGTGGTAAACATTACGGGACCCGGAATCAAGGTAGATCTGTTTTTAACGTCACCACCGATCCGAATCTTATTTGATTTCAATGATTGAATACTTTTGAGCGTATTCTTAAGTCACAGATCCCCTGTAATGATGATTAACCGTTTCTCATGACCATGATGGCGGTTGGAAACTCCTATTGGCCACTGTCCTGCCATCTCTCACGCGAAATTGATAGACTACGCTAACGCGACTCTTCAGTATTTACGGAGCGGAACTATTGTAATAGTTTCACGTAATTGTTGTCTCTCTTCCTCTGCCGAGTCTTCTATTGTTCGATCATGTTTCGATTTCATGCACTCTTGAACATAAAATATCCATCCGCTCACCATTACATTTCTCACTCTCTCTCTCAATCCTCTCTACTCCACACTCTACCGTCTCTCTGTCTGTATGTACACTTTGTCTGTCTGTCTGTCTTCCCAATCCCCTCTCTAGTTGACCTATCCTGACTTTATCTCTGTGTTTCTGTCCCCACCATACTCTTTGTCACGTGCTTTCTGTATAATCACTTTCCATTTCACCTCCATGACCACATCATTACTGCTTTCAGAGCAGTGTCATGGTTGAGCATAGGTTAATCTCTGGTGATAATTGTATGAACTAACGCAAGCACATGGAAATTTGAGAAACTCGGTTGATAGTCTTTAATAGTTGCAGACTTTAGAGACATATTGAGTCGGACACTTGTCCTTTGTATTTTCATGACGCGAAGAAACCGGAATTTGTGTCGGAAAAATATGTGAACATGATGGATAGTCTTAATTTTGCATCTTTATATCATGATTTGTTCATTTCTCATTTCAAAGATATACGCCTGTCATGCTGTTTAAACATGCGCATTTATTATGTTTATTTCCTTCATCCATATCATGTATCTGGCTATTTGGTCTACAAAAGGAAGCATGTTTGGGCTAGGGTTAATATAAGGGGTCTGTATTTGGATTAGGTTTTAAAATCATGGCATAGGTTTTTGTGAAGTTTACTTAAAGGGACGATTCACCCTGAAATTATTTTAGTTTCAATAAAAGGAGACAATTCCAAAAAACATATCAGTGAAGGTTTGACGAAAAACGGTAAAAGGAAAACAAAGTTATTTAAAAAGACACAAATGAAATTTGCAAAATTCACTGCTTTGAGTAGCAAAGGCTCTATTCCTTTTGGATTTTCAAATTAACAATGAACGTTCACGCATCACTGCATCAACATAATTCACACATGTGTAAAACAAACAGAAAACGTATAGTTTCGAACATTTCAATTTTGACATTATGCATATTCAGAAGGTCGACGCAATCCACGATTACATAAGCATTACAAATGATAAATCATCGGAATGATAAACAATCCAGCTGTCTTATGATACCACATATATGTGCGATAATTAAGCAATTAAAGATAAATGGCCCCTTAAACCTAAAATGCAGTGTTTTTTTGAGGGGCATATA
This sequence comes from Arbacia lixula, assembly GCA_963669155.1. NCBI lineage: Eukaryota > Metazoa > Echinodermata > Echinoidea > Arbacioida > Arbaciidae > Arbacia > Arbacia lixula. Next base: position 262,213 of record OZ022578.1, on the reverse strand, counting down.
TAAAAAGTTCATACCACTAATATTATTTTAAAGTAATTACTACGCATATAAACATTTACATAAGTACAGCGAACACTAACATTGCTAGCAAATAAGGAACGGTCGTGGTACTGAATTCTACCGAATTGCCGTTCTGAAATTTTCTACCCCTTAGGATTAATCAACTAACATGAAATTAATCAAATGTTCAGAAAATTCTTAAATGAACAATAAATGCATTCTTTGTGTAAAACACTCTTGACATTTTAGAGTGATAGAAACATTAGATAGTGTTTAATGTGTGATTTGTAGCAGGCATGCGTAATATGATTGACTGTTGCATCTTTATCATACTATTGGCCTTTACAAAAATATATCCAGCTTGCAGTTTCTACACAGTGCGTAAGTATATGTTTTTTATTAAATGTATGAATAAATAGTCTCTGACAATTACAGTGTACGTATCGGAGGTGACAGCATGACAAATAGTTGAAGTATCCGAGTGGTGTACGTTCTTACTACAAATACTATTATTATATTACAATCTTAAAGTATAGTATAACAAACATATACAAGACTCGGAGTATCTATCTAGCTTGATCATTTAGAAAGGTCCACTTTCATATCACTATTTTTGTACTTGCAAAATTATGGTACTAATATACTAGTATCAACGGAAAGATGTTAAACTTTTCAAGTTATATCCTATATGATATATATTTATCTTGTGCTATTATTCATGTAGGTGCCACGTTGTCAAGGACTTGTCACAATTTAAACAACATGATCACACTGGGATAAAACGAATTTAAACTGGCGTAGATGTAGAGCAATATATAAATTTTTGCACATAAAAATAGAGCACAGTGGAATATGATGTCTTCGCATTAACCAGTTGTGCATATTTCATTTACGTTTGAGCAAAATTCTAGAAATTGTTAACATATCAATGAACGGAACCATATGCTCATATTCTTTACCAGCTTTCCTTATGATTCAAATATCGTAAAAGTAGTTGTCACTTTTGACAATGACGACTCGGAGAAAGCGAAAATGCATTATAAGATCCATGGATGGCAAATTGGTTAGGCACGAATAATCTTTCGAATGGTTTTGCGTTTCCTTTTATGAAGGCGTTATTGCTAAATGCTTCTTCACATTGCGATAAAAAGCAATATAAAACCTGAACACATTAATGCATTTACAAGGCAGCCACGCAAGGCATATCATCAAGAAACGATGCTTAAAATTGATAAATTGTTATGTTAAATGATAGAATGATTTTCATTTCTATGCTTTATTAAATGATTTCAACAGTAATGCTTTATTTTACCTCATTTCATTTTTTTTCTACGTATGATACCGACAATCTCACAATATGCACTTTTTCCGGTAAGCTTCGCCAATGCCTTTACGCAATCGCGTGCATTGATATTCTTGAGCACTTGCTTTGATTGCTCGTGACGCAGATCATGACAACGATGTTCTGTATTGATGATTCAGGTGAACAACAAAATGACGCTACCATCACAACAAGTATTAAGCTCATTCTGCTAGAGGCAAAGTAAAAAGACACTTGGTTAATACTGAACAATAATTTCATATTCCCATTTTAACAATACTATAACATTGTGGTTTTAAATGTCTTCTGCGACTGAATTATATATGCCATTAAGTGCGCCAAAGATCAATAATGTTTACACAATGTATAAAAAAATCCTTAGTATAGTCCCTGCTTAGTGATAATACGATATGTAATAATACCATTCGCTAATTGCTGCATACATCATGAACAGGATTTAGAAGTGCATATTCAGACGAGTCAAATAAGAAGTCAATTGATTCATCTCCTTCTTGGTCATTCCTAGCGACCCGACGAGGACCCACTTCATCGTGAACAGACTTAGCAGATGCACACTGAGTTGCATGTTGAACCTGATGGGGTTCTGCGTACAGACATTCGACGTCAAAATCGTAATTCCGTTTGCTTTCTTCAGTGGGGAGACACGCGGGGTTGGACACCGCTCCTAAATTGACCCTAGCTTCTTTGGCTGTGGCTGGACATGATGGAGAGTCGTCTATATCTCCTGGTACTGGGATGTGTGACTGCTAACTTTTCTTGGTCGTGGCTTTCTTGTTAGGCTTTGCATAGAGGTCTTCACGATGAACATCAGGAATATGCATGTGACTATTACAAGGATTCATATTGATACTCTGCACTGCCTCTTCGCGATATTTCAGTTGTTTCGCTGTATGAAACACAACTTGTTCTTCGGTGTTCTGGAATTCCTTGCCAGCAGAGTTCGATCTAAGCTCACAAAAAGTCCCGGTCTTTGAGGCACAAGGAAAGGAAGCATAGCTCGATATATTTTCGTCTTCAATCGAGCAATAAACATCTTCCAAATTGCTGTGTTTTGTAGTACCATTCAATGTCTGATCTATACGGCCATCGACTACTGCCTCTGTCTTAACAGTTTCTTTGTCGCTTGGTGTTTTCTCGCTCGCTCTATTAAGCTGTCTGCAACACCTGTGACTTGACTTACTCAATGCCGACAAGGAGCCAGTAGAAGTATGAGCGATATTAAATTCACGTTTGTTATGTTGTGAATCATCTCCGGCTAGTGCACCTATCTGTCGTCTTCCCATCGAACTATGAGGCTGAGATGGTGGGTACGATGGCGGGGAGGTTGAATCAGAAGCATCATGATCCAGCTGTGAGTCCATGACGAGAAGAGCACCCATAGATACAGGGTTAGCTCGCTGGTGTTTGTGAGTGCACCCTAGGTATTTCTTCCAAAGGAAATAGATCAAGCCACATGTGATGATGTGTAGTGCAAGGCTACATGCACATACTGCTGTCACAATTATGAACGTCTGTCTACTGATCAGAGTTAAAGTAAGTGTTGCGTTGTCTTCAGTATCATCAGACAGTGGTTTGGTGGTTAATTTTTCACTGGCGAGCGCTGGGGATGTCATGACTGTGTTATTCAAATTAATAACAGTCTGATCCATATTTGTGACAGTTTCTGTTGTTTCCGGTGGACTGGTCGTCAAACCCCTATCTGAAATCGTAACGGTCACAGACATAAGTTTACAGCTAAAATGCGTGGATTTGACTACGTACAGCAGATTGTAAATTCCAGAATCACTCACATCGGTATTCACGATGCTCACATCGAACGTCACATTGCGCCACAATGTCACAATCCACTCACCAACCATTATGAAATGATACCGGGAGTTTTCCGGTTGATTTTGATAACAAGTTTCTGCACTGCACTTCGCTAGCCATTTGCTGCACGTTACCCATCTTAACTCGTAAAAATCTGACAATTAAAGTTCCGATGTGAAGTGTAAAGTAACGTTCTCTCCGGCTACCGCGTTGATATCCTTTTCGTTTGGATCACCATCACAAAAATTAAAAGCGTTTAAGGGTGACAATAAGCCTAAAAGGACAACGGTTACGAGCAGAGGAATCGAGAACATTATGATCTGAGATGTTATCCAAGTGACTGAATGTCTGTCAGTCAATACTAGTCTCCGTGTCGTAATTACCAATGCGTAGCCAATTTAACGGCAATTCGGCTTTTGACGAACCTTGTCAAAGTAAGATCGGTCCATGGTCAGTAAAGAAACAAGATGTATGCTAAGGCAATTCTCCCTATCGCATATAGCCGATATCAAGCGATATCACCTCACGATACCGATATCTGATCGATTGCTCTTGGGACGTATACTTCCGGTAAGAGCTGGTTGTCGGCAGAAAGTGACCAAGAAATCACTTTTTTTTATGAATTAAGAAGTGAAAATTTTGTGTAGGGTTGTGGTTAGGGTCAGGGTTAGGTTTAGAATAAGGTTTAGGGTTAGTGTTAAGGTTAGGGTTAGGTTTAGGGTTAATATTCATAAAATTAGTTGGATATACCCTGGTCCCTTATTGTCCGGGATTGCCGAATTTCTTCCAAAGGAAATAGATCAAGCCACATGTGATGATGTGTAGTGCAAGGCTACATGCACATACTGCTGTCACAATTATGAACGCCTGTCTACTGATCAGAGTTAAAGTAAGTGTTGCGTTGTCTTCAGTATCATCAGACAGTGGTTTGGTGGTTAATTTTTCACTGGCGAGCGCTGGGGTTGTCATGACTGTGTTATTCAAATTAATAACGGTCTGATCCATATTCGTGGCAGTTTCTGTTGTTTCCGGTGGACTGGTCGTCAAACCCCTCTCTGAAATCTTAACGCTTACGGACATAAGTTTACAACTTATACTCTCGAATTTGAACACGTACACTAGATTGTAAATGCCAGAATCACGTACATCGGTATTCACGATGCTCATATCGAACGTCATATTGAACAATGATGTCCTAATCCACTCACCAAACGTTGTAAAATAACACCGTTGGTTTTCTGGTTGATTTTGAGAACAAGATTTTAAACTGCAGTTTGCTAGCCATTGGCTGCACCTCACCCATCGTACCTCGCGATCGTTAGAGAAGGGAAGCTCCTTTCTATAGTGTAACGTCACATTCTCTCCAGCTACTACGCTGATTTCCTTTTCGTTTGGATCACCATAACAAAAATCAAAAGCGTTTACGGTTGACATTAAGCCTAAAAAGAAAACGCTGACGAGCAGAGGAATCGAGAACATTGTGATCTGAGATCCTGTCCAAGTCCCTGACTGTCTGTAAATCAATACTAGTCTCCCTGTCGTAATTACTAATGCGTAGACGATTTAACGGCAATCCGGCTTTTGACGAACCTTGTCAAAGTAAGATCGGTTCATTCATTGCCAGTAAAGAAACAAGATGTACGCCAAAGCAATTCCAAACAAGGCTTAGCCAATCACGTTCTTTGTTCATCCCTTATTGGCTGACACTTGTCATGTGATATTGGTACCTGATAATTTACAACAGTTACCTTCATGTTGACGATAAGACTATTAGTACGATGGTAAGTTTATCAAACAACGGGAGAAGGGGTTAGTTAGGATGCTAGAGGTTAGGTCAAATGCTGTATGGGAGGGATTTTTCTAGTGTTACTTTGTAATGCATTCCAAAGACAAAGTAAACCTAGCTCTCCTTATGTAAATTATCATTAATTTAGTTAGATGATTTGCTCTTCTTGCCGATCGAGTTTTGAAACCACCTTCATTTATTGCATTATAGCCTGTCAGTGCTGTTTTTCAGTTCATGACTACTTATCTGACACTTGCTTACTCTAACCGGATGCGTCCGGCGCATGCGTAGGACTACATTATCTGTACTCAGGTACAGTTCATGACTAGGAAAGTATCTTTGAAAAGCTGATGTCCATATCCCTTTGTGCAAATATGTACAGCATGGTGAAGCATCAATTTTCATCACGGTAAATTTGATGAGTACACTACACTTGTTTTTCACAAACGTACCCAGAGGATATCTTAAAACATGTACAAAGCCAAAAAGCTTATTTGTAAGCTGCTAGTAACCTACAGATATTAAAAGATTCTTTAATGAGCTACTTTCCATAAGCGCCAACCATCTATCTGCATTATCATTGGTTCCAATCATGCCACTGTCACATTCATCATTACCGACGTTGTTCATTGCCTGATGTACATGATGTAGCCGTTCTTCAGATACTGATATGTTGGTCTCAACATGCTCTTTTAACGCTAATGTGTTCACTCGCTCAACTTCACCGGTATTCACGATGCTCACAATGAACGTCATTTTGAACCACAATTGCATTCCAGTCAGCCCACCAACCGTTATAACTCTCTACCGTGAATTTTCTGGTTGATTTTGAGACCAAGATTATAAATCCTCCCCTCTCCTCCCACCTCTCTCTCTCACTCTCTCTCTCTCTCTCTCTCTCTCTCTCTCTCTCCACCTCTTCCTTTATCTATCTATGTATCCATATCCATCTCTATGGCTGTATTTGTCCCTTCCTCTCTCTGTCTTTCTGTTCTTCTGTCTCTACCCCCCCCCCCCCCTAGTGTATGAAAGGTTTTTTTATTATCGTTCTATGATATCGATACGTTTATCTTTCATCTTCCTCATCACAACATTGCTTATTAGATCATGACCATTATGCTTTAAATACCCTTCTCCCTTTTATCTCATCTTAAATGCACGTATCACCAGTAATAGCAACACTAGAGTGAGAGTTGCTATGCTGCAATGCAAAACATATGTATTTTGGGGCTGTATTATTGATATGGATCACAGTGCCATTTTACTACTTTTGAGAAAATCTCCTTTCCAGTCAAGATGGGTCGTTTTTCAAGCTGCTTCATACGCTTTTAAGTCTAGTCAAAGACTGGTCACTGTATCATTCTCGTCTTTTCTCAGCCCGTGCAGGAGAAGCAGGAGAAGAAATCAAGAATGATTAGTCTCCTGGAGCCAGACCCCTTGGTTGAATATTTTGTTTTTTCTGTAACGTGACGTGCGAGGTGTTTTCCAAAATGTTGTCTACAATTGTTTTCGAAAATTTGCATTTTCCAAAAAACACATATTTTTACCTTTTCATTTGATTCATCATTAGAAATACGTTTTAACACTCATACCAGTATGAAAACAAATTATGGCGTTGTCAAAAACAGAAAAAAAAAGTTTGGAACTAAGCTGCACACAAGATTATGACGGATTTTCGTCAAGCCTTTACTGTTTTGTTTCTTTTATGTTTCTGTTCTTTAATATTGCAACCAACTTATTTTCAGGATGAACTATCCCTTTAATGCTAAATAGGTTACTCATTGCGGATATAATCACTAGTGATAATCGTTTGTCTCGCAATTTATGGTCAACAAGGAATCTAAAAAGATCACGATGTTCCGTGCTCCGCTGCAACACATCGTGTGATACCAAATTGTAGTAAGTATCACACCTGACGAAGTGTTGCAGTGCGACTACTTTCCCTACAGGAGAACTATTGTTTTAAAAGGTAAGGCTTAGTCATGGTAGTATTGATAATGATTATGGACCGTGATCATATCATCGTCCCGATTTCATTTAATTTCAACGATTGTCATTTCATACTCCTCTGCTGCTTTCTACCCAGGTACCCATTTATACAGATGGGTGGAATGCAGCAACGTGGATAATATATCTTGCTGAAGGACACAAGTGTCATGGTTGGGCTTTAAACTGGAACCTTGAGATGTCTCGTCACAGATCACAGCCATTATACATGCACCATGACACCTCTAATATATATATGCAACATGATATGAAATCAGACATGATGTGGAATTATTTAGGTGCCAATGCAAACAGCAAACATATTCCTTTTGATAGTTGCTTCCTTTAAGTCACAAGGGTGAAATTCTGATTGATTTAATTACTCAATTTTCCGTCAATCTGTATCGCTGTATTGTATGTTTATAATGGAACCGATAATCAGCTTTAGTGCGATTCACGTCGAAGCTAAGGGTTTGTTGCGGTAAAAATTACGGGACCCGGAATTATAGTAGATCTGTTTTTGACGGCACCACCGGTCCGGATCCCGTTTGATTTGAATGGTTTAATACTTTTGAGAGGGATTCTTAATTCTCAGGTCCCCTTGAAAAGAAGAATAACGGTTTCTCATGACCACGATGGCGGTTGGAAACTCATATTGGCCATTGTCCTGCCACCTCTCATGCGAACTTGATATACTATGCTAATGTAACTCTTCAGTATTTACGGAGCGGAACTATTGTAATAGTTTCACATAATTGTTGTCTCTCTTCCTCTGCGGAGTCTTCTATTGTTCGATCATGTTTCGATTTCATGCACTCTTGAACATGAAATATCCTTCCGCTCACCATCACATTTCTCACTATCTCTCAATCCTCTCTACTCCACACTCTACCGTCTCTCTGTCTTTATGTACACTTTGTCTGTCTGTTTGTCTTCCCACTCCCCTCTCTAGTTGACCTATCCATGACTATATCTCTGTGTTTCTGTCCCCACCATACTCTTTGTCACGTGCTTTCTGTATAATCACTTTCCATTTCACCTCCATGACCACATCATTACTGCTTTCAGAGCAGTGTCATGGTTGAGCATAGGTTAATCTCTGGTGATAATTGTATGAACTAACGCAAGCACATGGAAATTTGAGAAACTCGGTTGGTAGACTTAGTTGCAGACTTTAGAGACATACTGAGTCGGACACGTGTCCTTTGTATTTTTATTACGCGAGGAAACCTGAATTTGTGAAGGAAAATATGTGAACATGATGGGTAGTCTAATTTTGCATCTTTATATCATGATTCGTTCATTTCTCATTTCAAAGATATACGCTTGTCATGCTTTTTAAACACGCGCAATTATTATGTTTATTTCCTTCATCCATATCATATCTGGCTATTTGGTCTACAAAAGGAACCATGTATGGGCTAGAGTAATGTAAGGGGTCTGTATTAGGTTTTAAAATCATGTCATAGGGTTTTGTGATGTTTACTTAAAGGGACAGTTCACCCTGAAATTATTTTGGTTTCAATAAAAGAAGATAATTAAAAGAAACATATCAGTGAAGGATTGACGACAAACGGTCAAAGGAAAACAAAGTTATTTGATTTGAAAGTTTTGAATTTGTGACGTTTGTGACGTCGCGTACTAGGTGCTCTCCCATATGTTGTGTACTAATTGTTTCCATAATTTTTTTTTTTTATTTTCGTTAATGAAGGAATACATTCTTTTAATAGCTATCATGTGTGTAAAAAATGTGTCTAATAAAATATGAAATGCACAAGTAAAATGGTAAATATCCATTTGATAATACAAAAAAATGTACACAACATATGGGAAGGCACCTCGCACCTCCCGTTACAAAATCAAAACTTTCAAATCAAATAACTCTCTTTTCTTCGACCGATGTTTTTTCAAACCTTCACGTCGTTTTCTTTCATGGGTCTCCATGTATCAAAACCAAAATAATTTCAGGGTAAACTATCCCTTTAATCTTAAAGGGTAGTTATAGGATCTTCCTTGTGAGCGAAATGGGAGTAAACCCTCCCTCTATGATAAACCGAATGACATGGATGACAAGCAATTTTTGTAAGTAATGGGCTTCATACATGGCATAGGCAAAGGACAATAATATCAATGCGCTAAACAACTGCTGTTTACGCTTAAAATATAGTCCAGTCTTAGGCCCATGATCAGCTGGAAATTGTTGATGACATGAGGGACGAGACTTATCTAAAACTGTCAAGAATGGAAGAAGAAACAGGTACCTGACTACTTTTTGTATAAATCATCATTCGAAACTGGACTGGTGATGCAAATAAGGGTTAATTGACAGCCTGTTCCTTCTTCCTTGTTGATAGAGTGTTCATTTTCACTTCTTAACCTTCTCATCTTAGCTTTGTGTGATTGCACAACTTTCACCAAGGGACACCTGCTACATACTTTAATCGAAAGAAAGACTAAGAAAACATCAAGTGACACGCCCACTTTCGTAAAAGCATGCACTCGAACAAAGATTGACAGACCGTCATTTTGAGAAGGAAATATACTTATTACAAAACAGGTTTCGTGCAAAGAATAGTTATGTCCGGCATTATCAAATCACTGTCACGAAAGAGACTCAGACATACATAATACCACCTGTTTCCATTATAGTTTATAGAAGTGAAATTCTGTGTAGTAAATTTCACCTCTATACTATGTATTGATAATTTGCCTTTGGCATTGTCTAACTCTTGATTATCCCTTGAAATCAAATATCGATATTATGTATCATGGCCTTGTCCCCCTTTCATTTCACGCACTTTAAATGCGACACTATAAAAGCAAATCTTAGCATAGTCGTCGTGGTCATTTAGTTTATTTTGTTTAGATATAGCGGTTGAACGGAGTGGTACCAAAATATATTCAGTGCTGATGGTAACCGTGGTTACATTATGTGTTATGTATCTAAAGGATGATGTACAGCCACATCGTATAACCAGTTCAGTTTGACATCAGCTGTGATGTATGTAAACCTTCATTGTAAAGATAAAATAGTCAAGCTGTCTTATGATACCGCATTTATGCACGATAATGAAGCAACTTAAGATAAATGACCCCTCAAACCTGAGATGCAAAACCTTTTACGAGGGGCTTATATCGAATGTTCATATCACTAATTTCATATTAGGGTAATTACTACAAAGAGAAACGTTTACATAAACACACTAATAATGTATATTAATAGCGAACACTAAACTTGTTAAGAAATAACGAACTGTCTTGCTACTGAACGAAATCAAGTTTTCACTGAATTGCCGTTCTGAAATGTTCTCTCCCTTAGATTTATTCAAACCCACATGAAATTAAACAATACAACTGTTCAGACAAGTCCTATATAAACAATAAATGCATTCTTTGATCATAATTCTCTTAAAATGTTAGAGTGATAGACACAAACGACAGTACAAAAATAGTGGTTTGTAGCAGGCATGTGTAATATTACTGACTGCTCCATCTTGGTAATACTACTGGCGTTTTAAACAAATATATACAGCTTGCAGTTTCTACACAGTGCATAACTATGTTCTTCCTGAAATGTATGAATGAATAGGCTTTGACAATCACAGTGTACGTTTCGGAGGTGACAGCATGACATATAATAGAAGATGACAGCATGACAAGTAGAGATATCCGAGTGATACACGTTCTACAAATACTATATTAAATTGGAAACTAAAAGTATCTAACAAATAAAAAGTTACAAGACTCGGAGTATCTATCTAGCTTGATCAATATTTGTGTACTTTTAAAACAATTAGAGATATCCAAGTACACGTTCTGACTACAAATACTATATTGAATTACAAACTAAAAGTCTCTAAAAAATATTTAAGTTAAAAGACTCGGAGTATCTATCTAGTTTGATGAATGTTATTGTACTTTTAAAATTATGACAGTATACTAGTATCAAGGGAAAGATGTTAAATTTTGCAGGTTGTAGCCTATATGATCTGCATTTTGCTATTATCAGTGTCACAATTTAAACAACGTGATCACACTGCGATAAAGCGGACCTAAGCTTGCGTAGAAGATTTACATTGCAGCGGAATATATAATTCCTTGCACATGCAAATAGAGCACAGTGGAATATGATGCCTTCTCAGGAACAAGTTGTGCATATTTGATATAAGTTTTAGCAAAATTCCATTAATTATTAACATTACAATCAAATGTTACCAGTCAAATGTCGTATAAATAGTTGTCAATTTTGATAGTTACCAAATCAATAATGACAACTAGAAGTAAGCGGAAATTCATGGATGGCAAATTTGATGGGTGCGAATAATCTTTTGAATGGTTATGACATGTTTAACTCAGGATCATACACTTTGTGTGTATCATATAGTTTATTCAGAGCAGAGCAATATCCTTTGTGTACCACACTTGCCTATTTACAGAGTCTCAATCACACATAATCATCATGAATTATGTATTAATCATTCTTGGTAACTTTGGGTAATCTTCCCGAAATTAGATATCTTGGGTCATATTAATGAAATCTTACTAGCCTAGTTGATAACTACAATGTTTGCATTTCGATACACTTAAGTAACTAACTAGGCTTAGTAAGGTTTCATGAATATGGCCCTAGGAATATTTGAGTTATTTCACCATTAGTGCGATAAATCCAAATACTTACTGACGAACAGTGTATGAATCTACTGCTTTGTGTCATTTAAAGTTTATACCCTCCTTCCACGCCTATCTGCTAGGTTTGGTCGAGTGGCGGCTGCGGTGTTTAAATGATATTGTCAGGTTTTAAATTATTTTTTTTAAATTTATCAACAAATGACTGACGAATTAAGTATTTGCAAAAAACAAGATAAATGCAGAATTAACACTCTCTGCGCCCGCAAAGATACACATCATTCATTTGAGGTGTTTCATCTAAGGGATGCTCAATCAAACATTTCTTCTCCTTTTGTCTTTTACACAGTATAAATATGACTCTATATATCTAGCGGTATCGTCGCATTAGTATTTCTCGGATATCATCATTGCCAATAACGAGGATATACATGCTCACCATGAAAAAGAATAAATAACGTTTACTTTAATGAAGGCATTATTTTTTTTGCTTTTCCACATTGCGACAAAAAGCAATATAAAACCCGAACACATCAATGCATTTACAAGGCAGCCACGCAGGCTTTCAGGAAACCTAAATTGAAAATATCGATCAACAATAAGCGATGCTTAAATATTGATGAAATGTTATGATAGTTTATATAATGATAGTGTTTGTCTATGCTTTATTAAATGATTTAACAGTAATGTTTTATTTGACCTTATTTCTTTAATTGATCGCGACGCAGATCCTGACAACGATGTTATGTATCAATAATTCAGGTGAACTGTAAAATGACACTACCATCACAACAAGCTGAAACTCATTCTGCTGGAAGCAAATTAATAAGACACTTTGTTCATTCTTACTGGTAAATCATTTCACATTCCCATTTTATCAGTACCATAAAAATGTGGGTTTCAATGTCTTGCGATGTGCGAATCGATTACATTTTCCATTAAGTGTGCGAAAGATCAATAATCCTTACACAATAAGCGACATGCTCTAGGAGCTTAACAACGTCATTTCTGATACGCCTTGATACGTGAATTCCTTCAATTAATGTTGCCATCTCCTTGGGATGTGCATGCCAAGAAACATAAAGACATTATCCGAATCAATTACGACTAGCAAAGCGAGCTCTTCACTTATGCATCACGTAATTTAATGTTTTTAAAATGAAATCCTCCTTTTGACATCTATTACCTATTAAGAGCGACGATACCAAGGACATTCTCACACACGTAGTACAACCACATCTCACATCTCGGGTTGCCATGGGAAATCACATGTTACTTGGGATGGGCGGAGGGGCTGGAAACTCGATGAAATCTGATGAATTACTTTGCGTGAGGCGGCGCCCCTTGGGAAATGGACAAGATGTGTTAGAGTAGACATGCTGTGGTCTGATGGGTTCCTCGTAGAAGTCATCTAAACTAGCTGCCTCGTGCTTTATCTCACAGGAAGGGGTCGGGATGGCACCACTGACAGCTTGTTCCTTGAGCTCCATCCGTCTATCTGCATCATCATCGGTTCCAATCATGCCAATCTCACAGTCATCATTACCGACCTCGTCCATTGCCTGATATACATCATGTAGCCGTTCATCAGATACTGATATCGTGGTGTCAACATGCTCTTCTTGGGTCAACGTGTTTGATCTGTCCACTTGCCTTCCGTGTTCCCATCAAACTATGAGCCTCAGATGGCGGATACGATGGTGAGGAGGTTGAGTCAGATGCATCATGATCCCGCTGTGAGTCCAAGACGAGAAGAGCACCCATAGATACAGGGTTATCACGCTGGGGGTTGTGAGTGCACCCTCGGTATTTCTTACAAATGAAATAGATCAATCCACATGTGATGATATTTAGTGCAAGGCTACATGCACATACTGCTGTCACAATTATGAACGCCTGTCTACTGATCAGAGTTAAAGTAAGTGTTGCGTTGTCTTCAGTATCATCAGACAGGGGTTTGGTGGTTAATTTTCCGCGGGCAGGCGCTGGGGTTGTCATGACTGTGCTATTCAAAGTAATAACAGCCTGATCCATATTCGTGGCAGTTTCTGTTGTTTCCGGTGGACTGGTCGTCAAACCCCTCTCTGAAATCGTAACGGTTATAGACATAAGTTTACAACTCAAATGCGTGAATTTGAACACGTACACCAGATTGTAAATGCCAGAATCACCTACATCGGTATTCACAATGCTCATGTCGAATGTCATTTTGAACAACGATGTCATAATCCACTCACCAAACGTTATAAAATGATACCGTCGGTTTTCTGGTTGATTTTTAGAACAAGATTCTAAACTGCAGTTCGCTAGCCATTGGCTGCACCGCACCCATCGTACCTCGCGATCATGAGAGAAGTACAGTTCCTTTGTGACGTGAAAAGTGACATTTTCTCCAGCTACTATGGTGATTTCCTTTTCGATTGGATCTACATCACAAAAATCAAAAGCGTTCAAGGGTGACAATAAGCCTAAAAACACAACGTTTGCGAGCAGTATAATCGAGAACATTGTGATCTAAGATCCTATCCAAGTCACTGAATGTCTGTAAATCAATACTAGTCTCCCTGTCGTAATTACTAATGCGTGGTTTTTAACGACAATTTGGCTTTTGACGAACCTTGTCAAAGTAAGATCGGTTCATTGCCAGTAAAGAAACAAGATGTACGCCAAAGCAATTCCAAACAAGGCTTAACCAATCACGTTCTTTGTCCATCGCTTATTGGCTGACACTTGTCATGTGATATTGGTACCTGATAATCTACAACAGTTACCATTCTATGTTGACGATAAGACTATTAGTACGCTGGCAAGTTTCTCAAACAGCGGGAGAGGGGGTTAGTTGGGATGCTAGAGGCTAGGTCCAATGCTGTATTGGAGGGATTTTTCTAGTGTTACTTTGTAATGCATTCCAAAGACATAGTAAACATAGTTCTCCTTATGTAAATTATCATTAATTTAATTAGATGATTTGCTTTTCTTGCCGATCGAGTTTTGAAACCACCTACATTTATTGCATTATAGCCTGTCAGTGCTGTTTTCAAGGTCTGTGCTTGTTCAGGACAACAGTTCATGACTACTTATCTGACACTTATTTATGATAAGAAAAAAACTTTAACCGGCTGCGTCCGGCGCATGCGTATTATAGGGCTACATTATCTGTACTCAGGTACAGTTCATGACTTCTTATATGATGCATGCTTATGATAAGAAAATATCTTTGGAAAGGTGATGTCCATATCCCGTTGTGCAAACATGTACAATATGGTAAAGCATCAATTTTCATCGCGGTAAGTTTGATAAGCACACTACACTTGTTTTTCACAAACACACCCAGAGAATATCTCAAAACATGTACAAAGGTAAACAACTTATTTGTAAGCTGCTAGTAACCTACAGATATTATGATATTCTTTAATGAGCTACTTTTTATAAGTGCCATCTATCTATCTGCATTATCATCGGTTCCAATCATGCCAATGTCACATTCATCATTACCGACGTTGCCCATTGCCTGATATACATGCTCTAGCCGTTCATCGGATATTTATATGTTGGTCTCAACATGCTCTTTCAACGCTAATGTGTTCACTCAACTTCACCGGTATTCACGATGCTCACAATGAACGTCATTTCGAACCACAATTGCATTCCACTCAGCCCACTAATCGTTATAAAACGCTACCGTGAATTTTCTGGTTGATTTTGAGAACAAGATTCTAAACTCGCTCGTTTCGGTTTTAGCGCCATAATGCCATCGTTGTATATTGTATATTGTAAATCGTCCTCTTTCGCCTCCCACCTCTCTCTCTCTCTCTCTCTCCACCTCTCCCTTTATCTATCTATGTATCCATATCCATCTCTATGGCTGTATTTGTCCCTTCCTCTGTCTGTCTTTCTGTTTTTCTGTCTCTGCCCCCCCCCCCTAGTGTATGAAAGGTTTTTTTATTATCGTTCTATGATATCGATACGTTTATCTTTCATCTTCCTCATCACAACATTGCTTATTACATCATGACCATTATGCTTTAAATACCCTTCTCCCCTTTATCTCATCTTAAATGCACGTATCACCAGTAACAGCAACACTAGAGTGAGAGTTGCTATGCTGCAATTTAAAACATATGTAATTGGGGAACTGTATTATTGATATGGATCACAGTGCCATTTTACTACTTTTGAGGAATTCTCCTTTCCAATCAAGACGGGGCGCTGTTCGAGCCGCTTCATATGCTTTTAACGTGATTTTCGAATAAGATGGTATGAAGTTCAAGCCCCCTCCCCTTTTACGCCCAATTCAATATAAGTTTTTGAAACTGCTAAATTAATACATGATTATATGAGGAAATACGGCTGTTAGAATTTTCTGATCCGAACGAAAAAAAATAAAGTCTAGTCAAAGACTAGTCACTGCATCATTCTCGTCTTTTCTCAGTCCGTGCAGGAGAAGCGGGAGAAGAAATCAAGAATGATTAGTCTACTGCAGCCACACCCCTTTGTTGAATATTTTGTTTTTTCTGTAACGTGACGTGCGAGGTGTTTTCCAAAATGTTGTCTACAATTGTTTTCGAAAATTTGCATTTTCCAAAAAACACATATTTTTACCTTTTCATTTAATTCATCATTAGAAATACGTTTTAACACTCATACCAGTATGAAAACAAATTATGGCGTTGTCAAAAACAGAAGAAAAAAAAATTGGAACTATGCTGCACACAAGATTATGACGGATTTTCGTCAAGCCTTTACTGTTTTGTTTCTTTTATGTTTCTGTTCTTATTGAAACCAACTTATTTTCAGGGTTAACTATCCCTTTCATGCTAAATAGGTTACTCATTGCGGATATAATCGTTATTTATTTATTTTCTCATATTTTCGTCAATCTGTATCGATGTATTGATGTATTGTATGTTTATAATGGAGCCGATAATCAGCTTTGGTGCGATTACAATCTCGGTATTGGCTCTGCTCTTGAGGTGCACATATTTATTGCTTGTTCTTTTCTCTGCCTCCTATTGTTGTTGTTTTTTATCTTGTAATCTTATTTCAATCTTGTTAATCATATATAAATATTGTGATTTGTGTTGATTTTCAATAAAAACTATAAATATAAATATAAAAAATTAAAAAAAGCTTTGGTGCGATTCATGTCAAAGTTAAGGGTTTGTGGTGGTAAACACCACGGGACCCGGAATCATGGTAGATCTGTTTTTGACGTCACCACCGATCCGGATCCCGTTTAATCTTTATTACCCTTGAAATGAAGATTAACGGTTTCTCATGACCATGATGGCGGTTGGAAACTCCTATTGGTCATTGTCCTGCCATCTCTAATGCGAAATTGGCAGAATATGCTAATGCAACTCTTCAATGTATACGGAGCGGGACAATTGTAATAGTTTCTAAATGCTATTCATCTTAGGAAAAGACATCATGTATGCTTCATTAGCTCCCTTTCACATATTTGCTATCTCTCTCCCTCTTCGAAGTCTTTAATTGTTTGATCATGTTTCGGTTTCATGCCATCTTTAACAAAAAAAAAATCTTCTCACTCATCATCACATCAGTTTCTCACTCTCTCTTTCTCTCAATCCCCTTCCTCACCCTCTCTCTCGTCTCTCTGTCTGTACGTACGGTATGTCTGTCTGTCTGTTTATCCCTCCTCCTGTCTCTAGTTGACCTCTCCGGGGCTATAAGTTTCACCTCTGCTCCATAGTATGTATCATATTGAGAGTTCTCAGGCCTCGTAAAAGTTACATTTGGCATTGTCTAAATCTTGATTATCCCTAGAATACAAATATCTATATTGTGTATGTTTTTTCCCCTTTTCATTTCACACACTTTACACGCAACAACGAAACAACGGAAATCTTAGCGAGGTCGTCGTAGTTTATGTAAACATAACAAAAAAGGAAGTACCCCCTTTTTCTCAATCGCAATCGCAAAAGCTAATTAGGAGCTTATGGACAAAATAATTTGGCAGGGGTGTTGCTACACTCATTAGCTAACTTTCACGTGAACATGATGTTGATCGGTCTAGTCATGCATGAGTGAGCAAACGCTAAAGGCAAAAATGTGACTTTTCAAAAGTCACAAGGGTGATTGTTTATGCTGTTTTAACAGTACATTTTGGCATTTCTTGTGCAATTTTAAAAGTGTATTCACTCAACCATGATACGAAAATGACTTCTTATGATCACATTATAGGTCATATCCAGATTGTTATTTTTTCACAAAAATAAAGTGTTTTTTTTTTTTTAGTTTCAAACTCAAGAGGGATGAGTAATTTTTGAACGGTGCTCACTAAACCAGAACAATGGTTTAAGTGTTAGCGCGGCGGGAGATGGATGATTAACAATGAAAGGACATAAATTATGTACCAGAAATGGAATTCTTCAAAAATGTATTTGACAGAATCCCAAAATTACCCTTGTGACTTTTGAAAAGTGACAATTTTGCCCTTAATATATGCTCACGCATGCGTGACTGAGTGGATTAATGTGATTCTCACACAGAAGTTAGTCAATATGGAAAGAAACAATCCTGCAAAGTTATGTTGCTCAAAACCTCTTCAATAAAAAGTTATGCTACTTTGCTTAGGGTGGGGGGGGGGGGGGGACTTACTTTTTTGTTGTTGTGTTTAGTTTAGATACCGTTTAACGAACTAGTACCAAAGTATCCAGTCTGCTCATCCCTGATTGGTGAATCGTATGATGGACTCGGTAAACGAACAAGAAGCAATATAGTGTAGAGAGTGAATTAAAATTTGCACCCATGTTTATCTGTGTGTCCGATGTTGTCCTTCTTAAAACTGGGCATGTAGTATCACTATCCTGAGAAAGGCACTATTGTTTCTAAAGGTCAGTGTAGTATTGGCAATGATTATGGACCGTGAGCATGTCATCATCGGGTTTCGATTTCAATACATTTCTTCTTAGTAGCTACTGGATATACTTTCAGCTGTTCACAAAATAAAGGCAAAAGCATGGCGACGTTTTGAAGAAAATCATTGAAATGCTTATGAAGGAGACGTATAAAGACGCATGAATGTGCTGCTTTAATTTTAATGTATTCAATAGCCATGTGCGCTATTGTTGCATTCGTAAGAAGTGAGAACTAAATAAAGAGCAATACAGAAATAAAGACATCAAGGGAATTGTATAGATAAACTTAGCATCAACTGCTTATCATGGAAACACATTAACTCAACATCATTACAATTTTGGTACGAAAATTATGATAATAATAATGGTGTATTTCTGACGAAAATTGTTATCGTCAAAACAGAATTTGGTGAAGGTGATCATGGTAACCATTGCTACAATATGTGTTATGTACCTAAAGGATGATATGCAACCACATCGTATAATGATATCATTTTGATATCATATGTGATGTGTGTACAGCCCCTTTAAAAGGTTCTGCAACTCATGTTTGACGGGAGTACATGTATATCGCCTATTGCTTCATTATTATATACAGCTTGTAGTTTCTACAAAATGTGTAAGTATCTGTTCTTCATTAAGTGTAAGAATAACTAGTCCCTGGCAATTACAGTGTACGCATAGGAGGTGACAGCATTAGAAATAGTTGAAGGTGACAGCATGACAAATAGAGATATTCGAGTGGTGCACGTTCTGACTACAAATACTGTATTAAATTAAAATCTAAATGTCTGGACCAAAAATATAAATTTACAAGTCACGATTTATCTTATCTTGGTCATTTCGAAAAGTTCACTTTTATATCAATACTTGTTTACTTTTAAAATTTGATGTTAATATATCAAAGGTGAGATGTTAAACTTTGCGAATTACAGCCTATATGATTTATATTTATCTTGTGCTATTAACGATGTGGGTGCTTTGTTGTTAAGGACTTGTGAAAATTCAAACAACGTGATCACACTTTAATAAAACTTCAATGAACTTGCGTAGAAAATTTCCATTGCGTGGGAATATATAATTCCTTACACATAAAAAAGAGCACTGTGGAATATGATGCTTTCTCAATAACCAGTTGTGCGTTATCTAGAAATTATTAACATTACAATAAACGACCGTACGCTCATATTCTATACAAACTTCCACTATCAGTCAAATATCGGGGCAGCAGTTGTCACTTTTGAAAGTTACCAACTCAAAATGACAACTTGAAGAAAGCGGATATGTATTGTATAATAAGTTCATGGATGGTAAATTGGTTGGGCGCCAATTATCTTTTAAGTAATTATCACACGTTTAACTCAGGATCGTACAATTTGTGTGTTTCAGATAGTTTATTCAGAACAAAGCAATATCCTTTATGTACCACACCTGCCTATTTACAGAGTCTCAACCATACAGAAGCATTGTGAATTATGTATTAGTCATTCTTGGTAACTTTGGCTAATCTTCCCGGAATTAGATATCTGGAATAGTTGGGTTATTTCACCATTAGTGCGACAAAACCAAATACCTACTGACGTACAGTATATGAATTTACTTTTAGTGTCATTTTAAGTTTATCACCTCCTTCCACGTCTAGCTGATAGGTGTGGTGGACTGGCAAGTGCAAGTGACAAATAAATTCAATATTTAAATGCATGTTGCATGAAACACAGTCAATGAAAATTTCACAAATCTACGCCCGCAGAATGACACATAATTTAGCTTAACACTATAAAGTTTGCAACCTTCTTTTAGTTGTAACATCTGAGGGAGGCTCAATCAAAAATGTGTTTTGGCTTTTTATTACACATAGTATAAATATGACTTTAAATAGTGGTCTCGAATTAATATATTTAAATGACCCAATAACGAAAATTTACATCTTCACCATGAAGGCGTTTTTGCTTTTTGCTTCTTCACATTGCGATAAAAATCATTATAATACGTGAACGCATTAATGCACTTACAGGCAGAAACGCGGGCTTTCAGGAAACCTAACTTGAAGATATCGATCAACAATAAACGATGCCTAAAAATTGATGAAATGTTATGGTAGTTTATATAATGATCCTGTATGTCTATGCTTTATAAAAATTTAATTAAAGATTCATTTTTTCGCTTGACTTTATTTCATTTTTTTCTGTGTATGATAAAAACGATCTCACAATATACATTTTCCCCAGTGAGTCTCGACAATGTCTTTAGGAAATCACGTGCACTGATATTCTTAAGCAATTGTTTTCATTTCTCATGACACAGATCATGACAGCGATATTATGTATAAACGATTCAGGTGAACTACAAAATGACGTTACCATCACAACAAGTAGTAAGCTCGTTCTGTTGGAGGCAAAGTAAAAAGACACTTGGTTTTTTCTTACTGGCAAATGATTTCATTCCCATTTTATCAAAACCATAAGTCTGTTGTCTTAAATGCCTTGCGATGCGCAAGTCAATTATATTTGCCATTAATTGCGCCAAAGGTCAGTAATGCTTACACAATATATGAGAAAAGCCGTTTGTAGTTCCTGCTTAGGGATAATACACTATGATAACTGAAGCTGAAGTCTACCATGAGCTAATTGCTGCATACCTCATGAACAGGATTTAGGAGTGCATAGTCAGACGAGTCAAATAAGAAGTCAATTGATTCATCTCCTTCTTGGTCATTCCTAGCAACCTGACGAGGACCCACTTCACCGGAAACAGACTCAGTAGATGCACACTGAGTTGCATGTTGAACCTTATGGGGTTTTGCGTACAGACTTTCGACGTCGAGATCGTGATCCCGTTTGCTTTCTTCAGTGGGGAGGCGCGCGGGGTTGGACACCGCTCCTAAATTGACCCTCGCTTCTTCCGCTGTGGCTGGACACGATGGAGAGTCGTCTTTATCTCCTGGTAATGGGATGTGTGACTGCTTACTTTTCTTGGTCGTGGTTTTCTTTTTAGGCTTTGCATAGAGGTCTTCACGATGAACATCAGGACTATGCATGTGACTATTAAAAGGATTCATATTGGTACTCTGCACTGCCTCTTCACGACATTTCCGTTGTTTCGCTGTATGAAACACAACTTGTTCAACGTTGTTCTGGAATTCCTTGCCGGCAGAGTTCGATTTTAGCTCACAAGAAGTCCCGGCCTTTGAGGCACCAGAACAGGAAGTATAGCTCGATATCTTTTCGTCTTCAATCGAGCAATAAACATCTTCCAAATTGCTGTGTTTAGTAGTACCATCCAATGTCTGATCTATCCGGCCATCGGCTACTGCCTCTGTCTTAACAGTTTCTTTGTCGCTTGGCGTTTTCTCTCTCGCTCTATTAAGCTGTCTGCAACATCTTTGATTTGACTTACGCAATGCCGACAAGGAGCCAGTGGAAGTATGAACGATATTAAATTCACGTTTGTTATGTTGTGAATCATCTCCGGCTAGTGCACCTATCTGTCGTGTTTCCATTAAACTATGAGACTGAGATGGCGGGTACGATGGCGAGGAGGTCGAGTCAGATGCATCATGCTGTGAGTCCAAGACGAGAAGAGCACCCACAGATACAGGGTTAGCACGCTGGGGTTTGTGAGTGCACCCTCGGTATTTCTTACAAAAGAAATTGAACAATCCACATGTGATGATATGTAGTACAAGGCTACTTGCACATACTGCTGTCACAATTATGAACGCCTGTCTAGTGATCGGAGTTAAAGTAAGTGTTGCGTTGTCTTCAGCATCATCAGACAGGGGATTGGCGGTTAATTTTCCACTGGCGAGCACTGGGGTTGTCATGACTGTGTTATTCAAATTAATAACAGCCTGATCCATATTCGTGACAGTTTCTGTTGTTTCCGGTGGACTAGTCGTCAAGCCCGTATCTAAAATCGTAACGGTTACAGACATAAGTTTACAACTCATACGTGTGAATTTGAACACGTACACCAGATTGTAAATGCCAGAATCACGTACATCGGTATTCACGATGCTCATATCGAACGTCACATTGGACAACGATAGCGAAATCCACTCACCAAATGTTGTAAAATGATACCGCTGGTTTTCTGGTTGATTTTGAGAACAAGATCCTAAACTGCACTTCGCTAGCCATTGGCTGCACCTCACCCATCGTACCTCGAGAACGTTAAAGAGGGCAAGCTCCTTTGTATAGTGTAATGTCACATTCTCTCCAGCTACTACGCTGATTTCCTTGTCGTTTGGATCTTCATCGCAAAAAATTAAAGCGTTTAAGGGTGACAAAAAGCCTAAAAAGACAACGAGCAGAAGAATCGAGAACATTGTGATCTGAGATGTTATCCAAGTCACTGAAGTCTAAACTAGTATCCCTGTCGTAATTACTTATGCGTAGCAATTTACTGGCAACTCGGCTTTTGACGAACATTGTCAAAGTAAGATCTGGTGAGTAAAGAAACAAGATGTACGCCAAAGCGGTTCTAAACTAGGCTGAGCCAATCACGTTCTTTGTTCATCGCTTATTGGCTGACACTTGTCATGTGATATTGGTAACTCCTTCCCAATGCTAAATGTGCTACTCATTGCGGATAATTCGCTAGTGATAATCGTTTGTCTCGCAGTGTATGGTCAACGGAATCGAAAAAGATCACGACGCTTCGTGCGCCGCTGTAACACTTCGTCAGGTGTGATACAAAATAGGAGTTTAAATACCATTTGGTAATTGCAGTGCATTACCTTCTTGTTGACGATCAAACTATTTGTACGCTGACAAGTTTCTCAAACAACGGGAGAGGGGGTTAGGATGGCATTCTAGGTAGTGTCCCTGTATAGAAGAGTTGCGACATGACAGATGGTCACGTGGTCTCTGGACGCCATGTTGTTTCCAACTTTCGAACGCAGATCCCTTGTTAGAACTTCGGTTGTGTGTTTTCTGTATTGTTTACAACGAAGAACGCTTTTCTGCTTTTCAGAGAAGGATAGAGAAAGTGCCATTCTGAGTATTACTGAGTACCAGTCAAGAAAATGATTGATCTTTATATTTTTTTATTAAATGAAATGAAAATAAAATGAAAAGCTGATATTAATAAAGATGTGAAGAAGTGAAAAATGTACATATCTGCATCTGGTGAAACATCAATGTGCATCACAATAGTTTGATGAACACACAGGACTGTTTTTCACAAACGTACCCAGAGCATAATTCAAAACATGTACACTGAGAAGCAGCTTACTTGTTACCTACTGACATGTGAGGTGCTTTCCTTAGTTATTTTTAATAATTTTTGCATTCTCAACAAAACACGTGTGATTTTTTTAATGTGTTTCATAATAATGTGCTAATATTTTCCCTTTTTCACTACTCTCATTTGCCTACAACAGGTAGACAACTAGTTTATCTAGTTCGGAATATGCTACATGATATAGAACAAATGGAATGACAAGCTACATGTATAATTAGGTACACATTTTCGTACAAAGATGTAATGAAATATATTTTCCATGACTTAATTCTACGTTTGAACAGGCTCAGGCGACATGCTTTAGGAGCTTAACAATGTCACCTCTGATACGTGATTGATACGTGAAATACTTCATTCAACGGTGCCATCTCCTTTGGATGTGTACACCAAGAAACATAAAGACATTATACGATTAAATTACGACTAGCAAAGCGAGCTTTTCACTAATACACCATGTAATTTAATGTTCTTAAAATAAAATCCTCCTTTTGACGTCTATTACCAATACAGGGCGGTGATACCAAGGACATTCCCACACATGGAGTACACCCACATCGTATATCTCGGGTTGCCATGGAAAATCATATGTTACTTGGGAATGGCGGAGGGGCTGGAAACTCGACAAAATCTGATGAATTACTTTGCGTGAGGCTTCGTCCCTTGGGAAATGGACGAGATGTGTTGGAGTAGACATGCTGTGGTGTGATGGGTTCCTCATAGTAGTCATCTAAACCAGCTGCCTCGTACTTTATCTCACAGGAAGAGGTCGAGATGGCACCACTGCCAGCTTGTTCCTTGAGCGCCATCCGTCTATCTGCATCATCGTCGGTTCCAATCATGCCAATGTCACAGTCATCATTGCCGACCTCGTCCATTGCTTGATATACATGATGTAGCCGTTCATCAAATAATGATGTGTTGGTGTTAACATGCTCTTGTTGGGTCGACGTGTTCGACGTTGGCAAATCACCAGTACCAATGGTCTTACACTCGTTTTTGACCTGTTCGCTTGCCTGCCGTCTTCCCATCGAACTATGAGGCTGAGATGGTGGGTACGATGGCGAGGAGGTTGAATCAGAAGCATCATGATCCAGCTGTGAGTTCATGACGAGAAGAGCACCCATAGATACAGGGTTAGCACGCTGGGGTTTGGGAGTGCACCCTCGGTATTTCTTACAAAGGAATTAGATCAAGCCACATGTGATGATATTTAGTGCAAGGCTACATGCACATACTGCTCTCACTATTATGGACTCCTGTCTACTGATCGGAGTTAAAGTAAGTGTTGCGTTGTCTTCAGTATCATCAGACAGGGGCTTGGTGGCTAATTTTCCACTGGGTAAAGGCGCAAATGTGGACACGTTTGGGAGTGATGTCATTGTCATGACTGTGCTATTCAAAGTAATAACTGCCTGATCCATATTCGGGACGGTTTTCGATGTTGCCTGTGGACTTGTCGTCAAAACCCTCTCTAAAATCGTAACGGTTACAGACATAAGTTTACAACTCGAACTGGGTTTTAACACGTACACCAAATTGTAAATGCCAGAATCACCTACATCGGTATTCACGATGCTCATATCGAACGTCACATTGGAAAACGATGCCCTAATCCACTCACCAAACGTTGTAAAATGATACCGTTGGTTTTCTGGTTGATTTTGAGAACAGGATTCTGCACTGCACTTCGCTAGCCATTGGCTGCACCGCACCCATCGTACCTCGCGATCATGAGAGAAGTACAGTTCCTTTGTGACGTGTAAAGTGACATTCTCTCCAGCTACTTCGGTGATTTCCTTTTCGATTGGATCTACATCACAAAAATCAAAAGCGTTTAAGGGTGACACTAAGCCTAAAAAGACAACGCTTACGAGCAGAGGAATCGAGAACATTGTGACCAGAGATATTATCCAAGTCTCTGAATGTCTGTAAGTCAATACTAGTCCTCCTGTCGTAATTACTAATGCGCAGACAATTTAACGGCAGTTCGGCTTTTGAAGAGATATGTTCATTGCCAGTAAAGAAACAAGATGTACGCCAAAGCAATTCCAAACAAGGCTTAGCCAATCACGTTCATCGCTTATTGGCTGACACTTGTCATGTGATATTGGTACCTGATAATTTGACAACCGTTCATGTTGACGATAAGACTATTAGTACGCTGGCAAGTTTCTCAAACAGTGGGAGAGGAAGTTAGGTCAAATGCTGTATTCGAGGGATTTTTCTACTGTTACTTTGTAATGCATTCCAAAGACATAGTAAACCTAGTTCTCCTTATGTAAATTATCATTAATTTAGTGAGATGATTTGCTCTTCTTGCCGATCGAGTTTTGAAACCACCTACATTTATTGCATTATAGCCTGTCAGTGCTGTTTTCCAGGTCTGTGCTTGTTCAACACAACAGTTCATGACTACTTATCTGACACTTGTTTATGATAAGATAACAACTTTAACCGGCTGCGTCCGGCGCATGCGTATTATAGGGCTACATTATCTGTACTCAGGTACAGTTCATGAATTCTTATAGGATGCATGATAATGATAAGAAAACATCTTTGGAAAGGTGATGCAAACATGTAAAATATGTTAAAGCATCAATTTTCATCGCGGTAAGTTTGATGAGCACACTAAACTTGTTTTTCACAAACACACCCAGAGAATATCTCAAAACATGTATAAAGGCAAACAGCTTATTTGTAAGCTGCTAGTAACCTACAGATATTATGAGATTCTTTAATGGGCTACTTTCCATAAGCGCCATCTATCTATCTGCATTATCATTGGTTCCATTGTCACATTCTTTATTACCGACCTCGTCTATTGCCTGATATACATGATCTAGCCGTTCATCAGATACTGATATGCTATTTTAACGGTAATGTGTTCACTCTCTCATCTTCACCGGTATTCACGATGCTCACGATGAACTTCATTTCGAATCGCAATTGCACTCCAGTCAACCCACCAACCGTTATAAAACGATGCCGTGAATTTTCCTGCTCATTTCGAGAAGAAGATTCTAAACTCAATCATTTCAGTTTCAGCGCCACTAATGCCATTCTATCTCTCTCTCTCTTTCTCTCTCTCTCTCTCTCTCTCTCTCTCCACCTCTTCCCCTATACGTGTCCATGTTCATCTCTCTGGCTGTATTTGTTCCCTCCTCTGTCCGTCTTTCTGCGTACCTTTTCAGTTGATTCATCATTAGAATTACGTGTTAACATTCATACCTGTTTGAAAACAAATCGTGACGTTGTCACAAACAGAAAAGAGCAATTCGTGGAATTATACTGCACACAAAATTATGACGGATTCTCGTCAAGCCTTTACTCTTTTGTTTCTTTTATGTTTCTGTTTTTATTGAAACAAACTTATCTTCAGGGTGAACTATCCATCTTATGAATGCTAAATAGATTACTCATTGCGGATATAATCGCTAGTGATAATCGTTTGTCTCGCAATGTATGGTCAACAAGGAATCTAAAAAGAT
Organism: Arbacia lixula; assembly: GCA_963669155.1. Classification (NCBI taxonomy): domain Eukaryota; kingdom Metazoa; phylum Echinodermata; class Echinoidea; order Arbacioida; family Arbaciidae; genus Arbacia; species Arbacia lixula. Next base: position 235,051 of record OZ022578.1, on the reverse strand, counting down.
CACGAGGTTTCGTGCACCGCTGCAACAATTCGTCAGGTGTGATACAAAATTGTAGTATCACACCTGACGAAGTGTTGCATTGCGACTACTATCCCGACAGGAGAACTATTATTTTAAAAGGTAAGGCTAGGACCATGATCATATCATCGTCCGGATTTCATTTCATTTCAACGATTGTGATTTCACATTCCATCGGCTGCTTTCTACCCAGGTACCCATTTGTACACCTGGGTGGAAAGAAGCAACGTGAATAATATATCTTGCTTAAAGGTCCCCTGTCATCAAAATACATGTATATGTCGACTTATGTTAATGCAACATAATATGTACACAACAAAATCACTAACTGTGCAATGGAAGTATGTGTCGTATATTTTAAAATAATTGTTCTTTATTTTTTCTCAGCACTGCTAAGCCCCGCCTCCAAAATATTATCCAAGTCAAGATTCCCCCTATGACATCATCAAAGGTAGCAATTAGCACGATAATAAGCAGAATTTATGCACACACTAAGCATTGCAATGATTATCTTCACCTGCCTACAAGAGCATCACATGACTTCACACAATGCCATCTAACAACCTTTCATGTGGGAATAATCGCTTCCTTATGACAGAATGTGCTAGCTATGTGATGCTATTATAAGCACTTGCAGGTAGTCATTGCAATGTTTAGTTTGTGCATAAATTATGCCTATTATCCTGCTAATTTCTACGTTTGATGATGTCACAAGGGGAATCTTGAGTTAGAGGATATTTTGGAGGCGGGGCCTATCAGTGCTGAGAAAAATAAAGAAAAAAAAATATTTTAAAATATAGAACACAAATTTCCATTGAACAGTTAGTGATTTTGTTATATACATATTATATTGCATCCATAGAAGTCAACATATATTTTGATGACAGGGGCCCTTTAAGGACACAATTGCCATGAGTTGGATTTAAACGGGAACCTTGAGATCTCTCGTCACAGATCACAATCATTATGCATGTACCATATATGCAACACGATATGAAATCTGACATGATGTGGAATTATATAGGTGCCAATGTAATTGACATACATATTCCTTTTGCTAGTTTCCTCCTTTAAGTCACAAGGGTGAAATTGTAATTGATTTAATTGCTCAAATTTTCGTCAATCTGTGTCGCTGTATTATATGTTTATAATGGAATCGATAAGTGATCAGCTTTGGTACGATTCACGTCAAAGTTAAGGGTTTGTGGTGGTAAACATTACGGGACCCGGAATCATGGTAGATCTGTTTTTGACGTCACCACCGATCCGGATCCCGCTTGATTTCTATGATTTAATACTTTTGAGAGGATTCCTTATTCACGGTTTCTCATGACCATGATGGCGGTTGGGAACTCCTATTGGTCATTGTCCTGCCATCTCTCATGCGAGAATTTTAGAATATGCTAATGCAACTCATCAATGTTGACGGGGCGGGACTATTGTAGTAGTTTCTAAATGTTATTCATCTTAGGAAAGGACATCATGTATGCTTCATTAGCTCCCTCTCACATAATTGTTACCTCTCTCCCTCTTGGAAGTCGTTAATTGTTCGATTATGTTTCGGTTTCATGCCATCTTTAACAAAAAAAAATCCTCCCACTCATCATCACATCAGTCTCTCACTCTCTCTCTTTCTCTCAATCCTCTTCCTCAGCCTCTCTCTCGTCTCTCTGTCTCGTACTGTATGTATATCTGTCTGTTTGTCCTCCTCCTGTCTCTAGTTGACCTCTCCGTGGCGATAAATTTCACCTCTGCTCCATAGTATGTACGATATTGAGAGTTCTCAGGCCTCGTTAAAATTACATTGGCATTGTCTAAATCTTGATTATCCCTAGAATACTAATGTCTATATTATGCATGTTTTTCCCTCTTTTCATTTCACGCACCTTACATGCGACAAAGAAACAAATGAAATCTTAGCACAGTCGTCGTTGTCATTTAGTTTATCTAGTTTGGACACCGTTTAACGAACTAGTACCAAAGTACATTCAGCCTGCCCATCCCTGCTTGGTGAATCGCGTCATGGAATCGGTAAACGAACAAGAAGCAATATAGCGTAGAGAGTGAACTAGAATTTGCACCCATGTTTATCTAAGTGTCCGATGTTGTCCTTCTTGAAAAGAGGCTCTTTCGTGTCATCATCGGGTTCCGATTTCAATTCATTTCAACATACTAGCTACTGGATATATTGTCTACTGTTTACAAAGTGAAGACAAAAGCATGGCGACGTTTTGAAGAAAATCATTGAAATGCTTATGAAGGGGATATATAAAGACGCATAAATGGGCTGCTTTAATTTTTATGAATTTAATAGCCATGTGCACTATTGTTGCATTCGTAAGAAGTGAGGAATAAATGAAGGACAATGATAGAAATAAAGACATTAAAGGAATCATTTTCATATAGATACACTTAGCACAAACTGCTAATCATATAAAGACATTTACTTCACATCATTACAATTTTGGTATAAAAATTATGATAGTAATGATGGTGTATTTCAGCCAAAAATTCTCATTCGGTAATATTATTGTCAGAACATGATTTGACCCGGTGATCATGTTAACCATGGTAACAATATAATAATGGTATGTACCTAAAGGATGATGTACAACCACATTGTATAATCACATCAGTTTGACATCATCTGTGATATACACAAACCACTCAAAAAGGTTCTGCAACTCAAGTTTAAGGGGTAATACATGTATATCGCTTATCGCTTCATTTTCCTACGTGACTGTCCAGGTATTATTAATAAGCTTGATTTTTCCTCTTCACATTGGTATAACATTTGCTATGATCATGCAATCATGGAATGTGCAGTATTACAGAATATGGGGCAAAGTCACAAATGGAATATTGCAAAATACACTGTTTTCAATAGCAAAGGCTCCATTTCTTTTGGAGATACAATGTGTTTCAAATTAACAATGAACGTTCACGCATCGCCGCATCAGCATCGTTCAAACTCTTTTCATGTGCAAAGCAAACGGAAAACATAACATTTTGCAACATTTCATTTTTGACATTGCTGTATATTCAGAAGGTCTGCGCACTCCACGATTGCGTAAGCATTAAAAACGATACATCATTGTAACGATAAATAGTGAAGCTGTCCTATGATACCACATTTATGTACGATAATGAAGCAACTTAAGATAAATGACCCTTCAAACCTGAGATGCAGTACTTTTTGACGGGTTTGTATTAAAAGTTCATATCACTAATATAATTTTAGAGTAATTACTACGCAAAGAAACATTTACATAAGTACAATAGTAATATACATGAACTCTAAACTTGCTAACAAATAACGAACGGTCTTGCTACTGAACGAATTGCTACTGAATTGCCGTTCTGAAATGCTCTATCTCTTCAATCAAACTAACATGAAATTAAACAATAAAAGACAATTCCTAAATGAACAATAATGCATTATTTGTTCATAATGCTCTTAACATTTTCGAATAATAGACACATAAGAGAGTGCTAAACGGGTGATTTGTAGCAGGCATGCGTAATATTACTGACTTTTACATCTTTCTCGTACTGCTGGCGTTTACAAAAATATGTACAGTTTGCAATTTCTACACAGTGCGTAAATATATGTTCTTCATTTAGTGTATGAATAAGTAGTCTCTGACAATCACAGTGTACGCATCGGAAGTGACAGCATGAAATATAGTCAACGGTGACAGCATGACAGTAAGAGATATCCGAGTGGTGCCTGTTCTGACTACAAATACTGTGTTATAATACAATTTAAAAGTCTGTAACAATTACGAAGTTGTAAGTCACGATTTATCTATCTTGGTTTACTTCAATGAAGGCGTTATTGCTTTTTGCTTCTTCACGTTGCAATAAAAAGCCATGTACAACCTGAACACATCAATGCATATACGAAACAGCCACTCGAGGTTGAGGAAATCTGAATTGAATGAAATGTTATGGTAGTTTGTATAATGGTCTTCAATTTCTATTCTTTATAAAATTCATGATTTACATGACCTTTTTTCTTTTCTTTTCTCCGTATCATACAGACATACATCTCACAATATACACCTTTTCCAGTAAGCTTCGAGAAGGTCTTTACGCAATCGCGTGCATTGATATTCTTGAGCACTTGCTTTAATTGCTCACGACGCAGATCATGGCAATAGTGTTAATATGTATTGATGATTCAGTTGAACCATAAAATGACGCTACCATCACAACAAGTAGTAAGCTCATTCTGCTGGAAGCAAAGTAAAAAGACACTTGGTTTATTCTTACTGGAAAATAATTTCACATTCCCATTTTATCAATACCATAAGAATGTAGTTTTAAATGTCTTCCGATGTGCAACTCAATTATATTTGCCATTAAATGTACCAAAGTTCAATAATGCTTACACAATTATAACCAGCCTTTGTGGGGTGCTTAGTGATAATATACTATGATTACCAAAGCTTAAGAACACCTTTCGCTAATTGTTGCATACCTCACGAACAGGATTTAGGAGTGCATAGTCAGACGAGTCAAATAAGAAGTCAATTGATTCATCGCCTTCTTGTTCATTCCTAGCAACCTGACTTGGAGCCACTTCACTGGGAACAGACTTAGCAGATGCACACTGAGTTGCATGTTGAACCTTATGGGGTTCTGTGTACAGGCTTTCGACGTCGAGATCGTAATCCCGTTTGCTTTCTTCAGTGGGGAGGCGCGCGGGGTTGGACACCGCTCCTAGATTGACCATCGTTTTTTCGGCTGTTGCTGGACATGATGGAGAGTGGTCTTTATCTCCTGGTACTGGGATGTCTGACTGCTTACTTTTTTTGATCGTGGCTTTCTTGTTAGGCTTTGCATAGAGGTCTCCACGATTGACATCAGGACTATGCATGTGACTATTAAAAGGATTCATATTGATACTCTGCGCTGCCTCTTCACGATAATTCAGTTCTTTCGCTGTATCAAACACAACTTGTTCTTCAGTGTTCTGGAATTCCTTGTCAGCAGCGTTCGAACTAAGCTCACAAGAAGACCCGGTCTTTGAGGCACAAGGGAAGGAAGCATAGCTCGTAATCTCTTCGTCTTCAATCGTGCAATAAACATCTTCAAAATTGCTGTTTTCAGTAGTACCATCCGATGTCTGATTTATCCGCCCATCGACTACTGTCTCCGTCTCAACAGTTACTTTGTCGCCTGGTGTTTTCTCGCTCGCTCTATTAGGCTGTCTGCAACCGCTTTGACTGGACTTGCTCAAAGCCGACAAGGAGCCAGTAGAAATATGAACGATATTGCATCCATGTGTGGTATGCTGTGGATCATCTCTGGGTAGTGCACCTATCTGTCCTGTTCCCATCGAACCGTGAGACTGAGATGGCGGGTACGATGGTGAGGAGGTTGAGTCAGATGCATCATGATCCCGCTGTGAGTCCATGACGAGAAGAGCACCCATAGATACAGGGTTAGCTCGCTGGGGTTTGTGAGTGCACCCTCGGTATTTCTTCCAAAGGAAATTGACCAGTCCACATGTAACTGAAGTAAGTGCAACGCTACATGTTCCTACAACTATAATCACTATCATGAACGTCTTTTTACTGATTAGAGTGGAAGTAGGTATCACGTTGCCTTTAGTATCGTCAGACAGGGGCTTTGTCATATTGGTTACTTTTCCTCGGGCGAAAGGCGCAAATGTGGACACGCTTGAGAGCGCTGTGTTATTCAAAGTAATAACAGTCTGATCAATATCCGTGACTGTATCCGATATTTCCGATGGACTGGACATCGAACCCCTGTCTGAAATCGTAACGGTTACAGACATAAGTTTACAACTATAACCACTGGGTTTGAACACGTACACCAGATTGCAAATGCCAGAATCACCCACATTGGTATTCACGATGCTCATATCGAATGTCATATTGAATCGCGATGTCCTAGTCCTCTCACCAACAGTTGTAAAATGATACCGATGGTTTTCTGGTTGATTTTGAGAACAAGAATCTGCACTGCACTTTGCTAGCCATTGGCTGCACCTTACCCATCGTACCTCGTAAAATTCAAGGAAGTACAGCTCATTTGTGTAGTGTAAGGTCACATTCTTTCCAGCTACTTCGCTGATTTCCTTTTCGTTTGGATCACCGTCACAAAAATCAAAAGCGTTTAAGGGTGATAACAAGCCTACAAAGACAACGCTTACGAGCAGCGGAATTGAGAACATTGTGATCTGAGATGTTTTCCAAGTCACTGAATGTCTGTAAGTCAATACTAGTCCTCCTGTCGTAATTACTAATGCGTAGACAATTTAGACGGCAATACGGCTTTTGACGAACCTTGTCAAAGTAAGATCGGGACATGGTCAGTAAAGAAACAAGATGTACGCCAAAGCAATTATAAACAAGGCTTCGCCAATCACGTTCTTTGTTCATTGCTTATTGGCTGACATTTGTCATGTGATATTGGTATCTGATAGTGTCCACAGTAACCTTCCTGTTGACGATAAAGCTATTAGTACGCTGGCAGGTTTCTCAAACAACGGGAGAGGGGGTTAGGATAGCTGCTAGGGGTTAGGTCAAACGCTTTATTCGAGTTTTTTTTATAATCTTCTATTTTAATACAATCCACAGATATAATAAACCTAATTCTCCCTTTGTGAATAAACATCAGTGATATCATTGTGCTCTTCTTGTCGATCGAGTTTTGAAACCACCTACATTTATTGCATTGATGATGATTTTGATTTACTGTGCTGCGGTTCAGGTCTATGCTTGTTCAGCACAACAGTTCATGACTACTTATCTGACATTTATTCATAATAAGAAAATAACTTTTAAGGCTACATTATCTGTACTCAGGTACAGCTCATGATTTCTTATAGGATGCATGATTGTGATAGGAAAATTTTCATATCCATTTCTGCAAATATGAACATTATATGAGCATCAATGTACATCGCGGTTAGTTTGATGAGCACTAGAGCGTGAGTTGCTATGCTGAAATGTAAAACAAGTCTTTATTATTGATCGATCATTATTTATCGATCACAGTGCCATTTTACTACTTTTGAGGAAGTCTGCTTTCCAATCAATTTTCCAATTTTCGAGCCGCTTCATATGCTTTTAACGCGATTCTCGAATAAAATTGTAGGAAGTTCAAGCCCCCCCCCCCCTCCTCTTTTTCATCCAATTCAAAATTAATTTTGGAACTGCTAAATCAATACTTAATTAAATGTGGAAGTGCGGATGCTGGAATTTTCTGATCCAAACTGAAAAAAAGAAAGTCTAGTCAAAGACTAGGCACTGCATCATTCTCGTATCAGTTCGTGCAGGAGAAGCAGGAGAGGAAATCGAGCATGATTAGTCTACTGCAGCCAGACCCCTTTGTTGAATATTTTGGGGTTTGTTGACGTCACGTACGAGGTTCTCTCCAACATTGCTTTTGAAAATGTGCATTTTCTCCAGAAATATCACATTTTTACCTTTTCATTTGATTCATTATTAAAACGACATTTTAACACTCATACCTGTATGCAAACATTATCACGGCGTTGTCAAAAACAGAAAAAGATCAATTCATGGAATTATATCATGACGGATTTTCGTCAAACATTTATTGTTTATTGTATATTTCTGCTTTTATTGAAACCAACCTATCTTTAGAATAAACTATCCCTGTATTGCTAAATAGGTTACTCATTGCATATATATAATCGCTGGTGATAATCGTTTGTCTCGCAATGTATGGTCAACAAGGAATCTAAAAGATCACGATGTTTCGTGCGCCGCTGCAACACTCTGTCACATGTGAGCAGGGTGGCCTTCTGCAGGCTACTGGCTTCTACCACTCCTCGATGGCTGACTCGGGGTATATTGCATGAATCAACACAATTATTGTTGCCAACTAAACTCGGCACTTTTCATGTAAACCAACCAAAAAGTCCCCAAAAGCATTTGTTCATAAGTCAAAAAGAATTTTACTGATTTTTATCATTCCAATGGGGAAATAATGACATACAGTTCCTTTACTAATGGGCGAGCCCCGGCATATCATTGTTAAGTGAGCGTTCAGGATTGTGAGGGACTGCTTTCCTTATTTAAACTGGGCATATTATCACTATCCCTACAGGAGAACTATTGTTTTAAAAGGTAAGGCTTAGTCATGGTAGTATTGACAATGATTATGGACCGTGATCATAGCATCGTCCCGATTTCATTTCATTTCAACGATTGTCATTTTATATTCCTTCTGCTGCTTTCTACCCAGGTACCCATTTATACACCTGGGTTTAAAGCAGCAACGTGGATAATATGTCTTGTTGAAGGACACAAGTGCCATGGTTGGGCTTTAAACTGACACACTGAGATGTCTCGTCACAGATCACAACCATTAAACATGTACCATGATACCTCCAATATATGCACTACGATATGAAATATGAAATTGTGTGGAATTATATAGCTGCCATTGCAAATTGCATAAATATTCCCTTTGCTCTTTGCTCCTTTAAGTTACAAGGGTGAAATTTTGATTTGTTTTCTCATATTTTCGTCAATCTGTATCGATGTATTGTATGTTTATAATGGAGCCGATAATCAGCTTTGGTGCGTTTCATGTCAGAGTTAAGGGTTTGTGGTGGTAAACATTACGGGACCCGGAATCATGGTAGATCTGTTTTTGACGTCACCACCGATCCGGATCCCGTTTGATTTCTATCTTTATTACCCTTGAAATGAAGATTAACGGTTTCTCATGACCATGATGGCGGTTGGAAACTCCTATTGGTGGTTGTCCTGCCATCTCTCATGCGAAATTGGTAGAATATGCTAATGCAACTCTTCAATGTAGACGGAGCGGGACCATTGTAATAGTTTCTAAATGCTATTCATCTTAGGAAAGGACATCATGTATGCTTCATTAGCTCTTTTTCACATAATTGTTATCTCTCTCCCTCTTCGAAGTCTTTAATTGTTTGATCATGTTTCGGTTTCATGCCATCTTTAACAAAAAAAAATCTTCTCACTCATCATCACATCAGTCTCTCACTCTCTCTTTCTCTCAATCTCCTTCCTCACCCTCTCTCTCGTCTCTCTGTCTGTACGTACGGTATGTCTGTCTGTCTGTTTGTCCCTCCTCCTGTCTCTAGTTGACCTCCCCGGGGCTATAAGTTTCACCTCTGCTCCGTAGTATGTACCATATTGAGAGTTCTCAGGCCTCGTAAAAGTTACATTTGGCATTGTCTAAATCTTGATTATCCCTAGAAAACAAATATCTATATTGTGTATGTTTTTTCCCCTTTTCATTTCACACACTTTACACGCAACAACGAAACAACGGAAATCTTAGCGAGGTCGTCGTAGTTTATGTAAACACAACAAAAAAGGAAGTACCCCCTTTTTCTCAATCGCAAAACTTGCTAATTAGGAGCTTATGGACAAAATAATTTGGCAGGGGTGTTGCTACACTCATTGGCTAACTTTCACGTGAATATGATGTTGATCGGTCTAGTCATGCATGAGTGAGCAAACGCTAAAGGCAAAAATGTGACTTTTCAAAAGTCACAAGGGTGATTGTTTATGCTGTTTTAACAGTACATTTTGGCATTTCTTGTGCAATTTTAAAAGTGATACGAAAATGATACCATGATACGAAAATGACTTCTTATGATCACGTTATAGGTCATGTTACATTTCTAAAAAATATCCAGATTGTTATTTTTTCACAAAAATAAAGTGTTTTTTTTTTTTAAGTTTCAAACTCAAGAGGGATGAGTAATTTTTAAACGGTGCTCACTCAACCAGAACAATGGTTTAAGTGTTAGCGCGGCGGGAGATGGATGATTAACAATGAAAGGACATAAATTATGTACCAGAAATGGAATTCATTAAAAATGTATTTGACAGAATCCCAAAATTACCCTTGTGACTTTTGAAAAGTGACAATTTTGCCCTTAATATATGCTCACTCGTGCATGACTGAGTGGATTAATGTGATTCTCACACAGAAGTTAGTCAATAGGTAAAGAAACAATCCTGCAAAGTTATGTTGCTCAAAATCTCTTCAATAAAAAGTTATGCTACTTTGCTTAGGGTAGGGGGGGGGGACTTACTTTTTTGTTGTTGTGTTTAGTTTAGATGCCGTTTAACGAACTAGTACCAAAGAGTATCCAGTCTGCTCATCCCTGATTGGTGAATCGCGTCATGGACTCGGTAAACGAACAAGAAGCAATATAGCATAGAGAGTGAATGAGAATTTGCACCTATGTTTATCTGTGTGTCCGATGTTGTCCTTCTTAAAACTGGGGATGTAGTATCACTGTCCTGAGAATGGCACTATTGTTTCTAAAGGTCAGTGTAGTATTGGCAATGATTATGGACCGTTAGAATGTCATCATCGGGTTCCGATTTCAATTCATTTCAACATACTAGCTACTGGATATATTGCCTAATGTTTACAAAGTGAAGACAAAAGCATGGCGACATTTTGAAGAAAACCATTGAAATGCTTATGAAGGGGGCATATAAAGACGCATAAATGGGCTGCTTTAATTTTAATAAATTTAATAACCATGTGTGCTATTGTTGCATTCGTAAGAAGTGAGGAATTAATTAAGGACAATGATAGAAATAAAGACATTAAAGGAATCATTTTCATAGAGATACACTTAGCACAAACTGGTAATCATATGAAGACATTTACTTCACATCATTACAATTTTGATATAAAAATGATGATAGTAATGATGGTGTATTTCAGCCAAAAATTCTCATTCGCTAATATTATCGTCAGAACATAATTCGACCCGGTGATCATGGTAACCATGGTTACAATATAATTATGTGATGTACCTAAAGGATGATGTACAACCACATTGTATAATCACATCAGTTTGACATCATCTGTGATGTACACAAACCCCTCAAAAGGGTTCTGCAACTCAAGTTTAAGGGGTAATGCATGTATATCTCTTATCGCTTCATTTTCCTACGTGACTGCCCAGGTATTATTAATAAGCTTGATTTTTTTCTTCACATAGGTATAACATTTGCTATGATCATGCAATCATGGAATGTGCAGTATTACAGAATATGGGGCAAAGTCACAAATGAAATATTGCAAAATACACTGTTTTCAATAGCAAAGGCTCCATTTCTTTTGGAGATACAATGTGTTTCAAATTAACAATAAACGTTCACGCATCGCCGCATCAGCATCGTTCAAACTCTTTTCATGTGCAAAGTAAACGGAAAACAAAACGATAAATAGTGAAGCTGTCCTATGATACCACATTTATGTACGATAATGAAACAACTTAAGATAAATGACCCCTCAAACCTGAAATGCAGTACTTTTTGACGGGTTTGTATTAAAATTTCATATCACTAATATAATTTTAGAGTAATTACTACGCAAAGAAACATTTACATAAGTACAATAGTAATATACGTGAACACTAAACTTGCTAACAAATAACGAACGGTCTTGGTACTGAACGAATTTCTACAATTTCTACTGAATTGCCGTTCTGAAATCTCTTTAATCAAACTAACATGAAATTAAACAATAAAAGACAATTCCAAAATGAACAATAATGCATTATTTGTTGATAATGCTCTTAACATTTTCGAATAATAGACACATAAGAGAGTGTTAAACGAGTGATTTGTAGCATATATTATAATATTACTGACTTTTACATCTTTCTCATACTCCTGGCGTTTACAAAATATGTACAGTTTGCAATTTCTACACAGTGCGTAAGTATATGTTCTTCATTTAGTGTATGAATAAGTAGTCTCTGACAATCACAGTGTACGCATCGGAAGTGACAGCAAGAATTATAGTCAACGGTGACAGCATGACAATAAGAGCTATCCGAGTGGTGCCTGTTCTGACTACAAATACTGTGTTATATTACAATCTAAAAGTCTCTAACAATTACGAAGTTACAAGTCACGATTTATCTATCTTGGTTTACTTCAATGAAGGCGTTATTGCTTTTTGCTTCTTCACGTTGCAATAAAAAGCCATGTACAACCTAATCACATCAATGCATTTACGAAACAGCCACTCGGGCTTTGACGAAATCTTAATTGAATGAAATGTTATGGTAGTTTGTATAATGATCTTCAATTTCTATTCTTTATAAAATTATTTTAACGTTTATGATTTGCATTACCTTTTTTCATTTCTTTTCTTCGTATCATACAGACATACATCTCACAATATACATGATATACACCTTTTCCAGTAAGCTTCGAGAAGGTCTTTACGCAATCGCGTGCATTGATATTCTTGAGCACTTGCTTTAATTGCTCACGACGCAGATCATGACAATAGTGTTAATATGTATTGATGATTCAGGTGAACTATAAAATGACGCTACCATCACAACAAAAAGTAAGCTCATTCTGCTGGAAGCAAGGTAAAAAGACATTTGGTTTATTCTTACTGGAAAATAATTTCACATTCCCATTTTATCAATACCATAAGAATGTGGTTTTAAATGTCTTCCGATGTGCAACTCAATTATATTTGCCATTAAATATACCAAAGTTCAATAATGCTTACACAATTATAACCAGCCTTTGTGTGGTGCTTAGTGATAATATACTATGATTACCAAAGCTTAAGACAACCTTTCGCTAATTGTTGCATACCTCACGAACAGGATTTAGGAGTGCATAGTCAGACGAGTCAAATAAGGAGTCAATTGATTCATCGCCTTCTTGTTCATTCCTAGCAACCTGACTTGGAGCCACTTCACTGGGAACAGACTTAGCAGATGCACACTGAGTTGCATGTTGAACCTTATGGGGTTCTGTGTACAGGCTTTCGACGTCGAGATCGTAATCCCGTTTGCTTTCTTCAGTGGGGAGGCGCGCGGGGTTGGACATGTTTTTTTCGGCTGTTGCTGGACATGATGGAGAGTGGTCTTTATCTCCTGGTACTGGGATGTCTGACTGCTTACTTTTCTTGGTCGTGGTTTTCTTGTTAGGCTTTGCATAGAGGTCTTCACGATGGACATCAGGACTATGCATGTGACTAATGAAGGGATTCATATTGATACTCTGCGCTGACTCTTCACGATAATTCAGTTCTTTCGCTGTATCAAACACAACTTGTTCTTCGGTGTTCTGGAATTCCTTGCCAGCAGAGTTCGAACTAAGCTCACAAGAAGACCCGGTCTTTGGGGCACAAGGGAAGGAAGCATAGCTCGTAATCTCTTCGTCTTCAATCGTGCAATAAACATCTTTAAAATTGCTGCTTTCAGTAGTACCATCCAATCTCTGATCAATCCGGCCAGCAACTACTGTCTCCGTCTCAATAGTTTCCTTGTCGCTTGGTATTTGCTCGTTCGCTCTACTAAGCTGTCTGCAACCGCTTTGATTGGACTTACTCAATGCCGACAAGGAGTCAGTAAAAGTATGAACAATATTACATTCATGTTTGTTATGTTGTGGATTATCTCCAGGTAGTGCACCTATCTGTCGTGTTCCCATCGAAATATGAGGCTGAGATGGCGGGTACGATGGCGAGGAGGTTGTGTCAGAAGCATCATGATCCCGCTGTGAGTCCAAGACGAGAAGAGCACCCATAGATATAGGGTTAGCACGCTGGGGTTTGTGAGTGCACCCTCGGTATTTCTTACAAAGGAAATAGATCAATCCACATGTGATGATATTTAGCGCAAGGATACATGCACATACTGCTGTCACAATTATGAACTCCTGTCTACTGATCGGAGTTAAAGTAAATGTTGCCTTGTCTTCAGTATCGTCAGACAGGGGCTTGGCGGTTAATTTTCCACGGGCGAAAGGCGCAAATGTGGACATTTTTTAGGGTGATGTGATTGCCATGACTGTGCTATTCAAAGTGATAAAAGTCTGATCCATATACATGCCAGTTTGTGTTGTTTCAGGTGGACTGGTCGTCAAACCCCTCTCTGAAATCGTAACGGTTACAGACATAAGTTTACAACTCCTACTTTCGAATTTAAACACGTAAACTAGATTGTAAATGCCAGAATCACCCACATCGGTATTCACGATGCTCATGTCGAATGTCATATTGAACAACGATGTCCTAATACACTCACCAAATGTTATAAAATGATACCGTTGGTTTTCTGGTTGATTTTGAGAACAAGATTCTAAACTGCAGTTTGCTAGCCATTGGCTACACCTCACCCATCGTACCTCGCGAGAGTTAGAGAAGGGAAGCTCCTTTCTATAGTGTAACCTCACATTCTCTCCAGCTACTACGCTGATTTCCCTTTCGTTTGGATCTCCATCACAAAAATCAAAAGCGTTTAAGGGTGACAATCAGCCTAAAAAGACAACGCTCACAAGCAGAGTAATCGAGAACATTGTGATCTGAGATCCTCTCCAAGTCACTGAATGTCTGCAAGTCAATACTCGTCTCCCTGTTGCAATTACTAATACGTAGACAATTAAACGGCAATTCGGCTTTTAACGAACCTTCTCAAAGTAAGATCGGCCCATGGTCAGTAAAGAAACAAGATGTACGCCAAATTAATTCTAGAAAGGGGCTTCGCCAACCACGTTCTTTGTTCATCGCTTATTGGCTGACACTTGTCATGTGATATGGGATCTGATAATGTACAACCGTTATTTCCTGTTGACGATAAAACTATCAGTACGCTGGCAAGTTTCTCAAACAACGGGAGGGGGTTAGGGTAGGATGCTTTTCTCCGTGAATCGGCATATAAATACAATAAAGTGTATAGATTTGTCAACGTTGGTCGCGCAAATGAGTTCAAACACAAACTCCTACTATAGGGACCGAAGCACAAGGTAGTCGCCGCTCATTATGCAAACTTTTACTATTTACTGCTATATATACTAATAAAATGATATTGGCCGGTATGTATTCAGATGAAGTATTTTGCTAGGATGGTTGAATGATGTTCATGCCTGTAAATCATCAGGTAAAAGGATTTTCGAGTTGAGGTATATAATATACAAATAAAAACCGCATTGACGGACATGGTTTAAACTATAGGCACTAGATGATTCAAAAACGTTTCTATCGTCATGAGGCCACAGGTTGAGGGATAGCAGCATTATTTTGAGATCACCGCGAGTTCAAGTTCTCCATTTATTCACATCGTAATGCATTGTTTTGAAGATTTGATAATACTTTGATTAATATTTACACTTGAATTTCGTGTGTACTATCTATATTTTATCTAATATACGAACTTTGAAGGCAACATGACTTGTTTTGTAATGATAAGTTGAGACGTCACGTGGGAGGTGCTCTACAAAATGTTGTGTGTATTTGTTTATGAATATGGGCACTTTCCCAAAAAGATATGCATCTGTTTACCTTTTCATTTGATTCATCATTGGAAATACGTTTTAACACGCATACATGTATGAAAACAAATCACAGCGTTGTCAAAAACATAAAAAGAAATGGAATTATACTGCACACAACTTTATGACGGATTTTCGTCAAATCTTTCCTGCTTAGTTTCTTTCATGTTTCTGTTTATATTGAAACCAACTTGCCTTCAAGGTAAAGTATCACTTTAATGCTAGATAGGTTATTTATTGTGGATATAATCGCTTGTGATAATCGTTTGGCTGGCAATGTATGGTAAACGAGGAATCTAAAAAGATCACGACGTTTCGTGCGCCGCTGCAACACTTCGTCAAGTGTGATACTCACTATAATTTTGCATCACACCTGACGAAGTGTTGCAGCGGCGCACGAAACGTCGTGATCTTTTTAGATTCATTTTTGGCCATACATTGCGAGACAAACGATTATCCCTTTAATGTTTGCGATTGCAATCCTCAACAATGTGTCAGTATTTCACATGAGGTCTTTTGAATCCAGCAACTGATAATCTGAAGAGTCAAAGAGTCTATATAACTCGGAGTACGCGTCATACCGTCTTCCGTTTTCTTGAGCTTTCAGAGTCTCCATCAGAAGAATCCCCTATTCTATTGTCGGACATCATGTTGCCATCGCACAAGTGAGCTTTCCAGTAAGTCCAGCGGACCTTCGTTGAGAGGCCTCGTCAACTTATCATACTCATCGGACAGCGTTGCCAAGGCGATTGATGGACCAGGGCTTTCGGACTATGCTGCATCGAGAGATGCATCCTTGCTCTTCAAGGCAACCGTGGTGCTTTGTGTTTGATCTTTCGCGACGACCCGACACTGTACTTTGTATCACACGGTGATGCAGTTCTAGTGGTAGCCACATCGGCTACATCATGTAGGTTGTAGTAATTTTTCTTTTTTTTTTTCTGAACAGCTAATGTGATTCTGAAGAGGCAAACATCGCGGGAGCGTGCTTCTTGCGTGAGCAGGGTGGCCTTCCGCAGGCGGCTGGCTTCTACCATTCCTCGATGGCTGACTCGGGGTATATTACATGAATTAACACATTTTTTGCCAACTAAACTCGGCACTTCTCATGTACACCGAACCAAAAAAGGCCCCACAGGCTTTTTTTCATAAGTCATCAAGAATTTTACTGATTTTCATCATTCAAATGGGAAAGTAATGACATGCAATGCCTTTACTAAAAGGCGAGCATCGACATACATGTTTCATGGTTAATTGAGCACTCGGGATTGTGAGGGACCGCTTTCCTTCTTTAAACTGAGCATATCAACATATGAGCATATGAAATGTGACATTATGTAAAAGCACAACAGATTTGAAGTTACCGCTGGTCCGAATCCCGTTTGACAATGTTTGATTTCAATGATTTAATACTTTTGAGGGGATTCTTATTTCACAGGTTCCCTTGAAATGAAGAATAACGGTTTTTAATGACTATGCCGGTTCCAAACTCCTCTTGGCCATTGTTCTACCATCTCTCATGCGATATTAATAGACTATGCTAATCCAACTCTTCATTGTTTACGGAGCGGGACTATGGTAATAGTTCTAGTTTCTAAATGCTATTCATAAAAGCACATAATATGTATGCTTCATAGCTCCCTTTAACATAAGTGTTGTGTTTTTTTTCTTCTTCGAAGTCTTTAACTGTTTGATCGTGTTTCGGTTTCATACCATCTTGAACATAAAAAATCCTCCCACGCACCATCACATTTCTCACTCTCTCTCAACCCTCTCTAACCCACATTCTTTCGTCTCTCTCTCTCTCTGTATATCTGTCCGTCTCCCCACCCCACCCCTCCCCACCCCCTTCTCTAGTTAACCTCTCCCTGACTTTATCTCTATTTTCTGCCCTCTCTATACTTTCTATCACGTGCTTACTGTATAATAATTTTCCATTTCCCCTCCATGACCACATTACTGCTCCAGAGCAGTGCCATCGTTGAGCAAAGACACACGCCTGCCATGCCTTTTTAACATGCGGATCTATCATGCTTATTTCCTTCATCTATCTGATATCTAGCTATTTGGCATACAAAAGAAGATATGTATGGGCAAGGGTTAAGCTAAGGGGTCTGTACTAGGGTTAGGGTTTAAAGGTATGCTATAGGGTTTTTTGAAGTTTACTTTAAGGGATAGTTCACCCTGAAATTATTTTGGCTTCCTTGAAAGAAATATATCAGTGAAGGTTTGACGAGAATCGGTCAAAGGAAAACAAAGTTATTTGATTTTGCAGTTTTAACTTTGTGACGTTACGTGCGAGGTGCTCTCCCATATATTGTGTGCTAATTTTTCCATAAATTACCTTTTTTATGTTCGTTGATGAAGGAATACATTCTTTTCATAGCAATATGTGTGTAAAAACACGTGTCTAATGATACATTAAACACACATGTAAAATAGTAAATATCCTTTTAAGAAAATTGACATTTTCCAAAAAAATTGTACACAATATGTGGGAAAACACCTCGCACGTGACTTTACAAATCAAAACTTTTTTTTTTGACTTCATACATGGCATAGACAAAGGAAAAGTAGGAATATCAAATCGCTATTGCTGTTAACGCTAAAAGCACCTCGCACGTGACGTTACAAATCACAATTTTAAAATCAAATAAATCTTCTCCTTTGACGATTTTGGTCACACCTTCACTAATAATTCTTTCATGTGTCTCCTTGTATTGAAACCAAAATATTTTCAGGGTGAACTATCCCTTTAATCTTAAAGGTTAGTTTTAGGTTTTCCTTGTAGACGAAATATGTGTAGACCTAATGGCTTTAAACCCTCCCTCTATCGACTCTCTTTGTTTTCTGAATGTCGGCGTGAGAACTTGAACGCAAGAGATTGCTCTAGCATTGTTTTCCAGACGAACATCACGAACGTGACAGAGAGGAGAGGGATATCACCATACGTAACTCGAAGTATATAACATACAACATGATAGATCGAATGACATGGACGACAAGCAATTTTTGTAAGGGAATGGGCTTCATACATTGCATAGACAAAGGACAAGAAGGAATATCAATGCCATTAACAACTGTTGTTAACGCTCAAAATATAGTCAAGTTTTAGGCTGACCTTGAAATTGAATTGGTGACATGTAGGACGAGATTTAGAATTGACAAGAATGGAAGAAGAAACAGGTACCAGGTTTCTTTTTTTATAAATCATTATTCGAAACTGGACTGGTGATGCATATAAGGGTTAATTTTACAGCCTGTTCTTTTTCCTTGTTGATTGATTGTTCATCTTTACTTCTCCACCTTCTGATTCTCCCTTTTCTCTCATCTTGGTTTTGTCTGAAGGCACAATTTCCACCCAGGGACACGCTTCCACATACTTTTAACGAAAGAAATACTCAAATAACATCAAGTGACACGCCCACTTTTGGAAACACCATGCACTCAAACATCGATTGACAGACCGTCATTCTGAGAATAAAAACTACTTATTAGAAAAACAAGCTTCATGCAAAGAATATTTTTTCCGCCATTATCAAATCACTGTCATAAAAGAGAATCACCTAATTCCACCTGTTAGCGTTATATTTCATGGAAGTGAAATTCTGTGTAGATTTCACCTCTGCTCCATAGCACGTATTGAGAATTTGCGTTTGACATTATCTTACTCTTGATATTCCTGGAATACAAATATCGATATCATGCATTTTGGCCTATTTTTCCCTTCCATTTCACGCACTTCAAAGCGACAGTATAAAAGCAAAAGAAAATCTTAGCATAGTTGTCGTGGTCATTAAGTTTATTTGTTTAGACAGCGTTAAACGAACTGGTACCAAAGTATATTCAGTGATGATGGTAACCATGGTTACAATATGTTTTATGTATCTAAAGGATGATGTACAACCACATCGTATAATCATATCAGTTTGACATCAGCTGTGATGTATATAAACCCCTCAAAGAAGTCGAGCAACTCAAGTTTGAAGGGTAAGACATGTGTGTCGCTTATCGCTTCTTTATCATGACTGGGGTATCATTAATAAGCTTCATTTTCCTCTTCACATTGTTGATATGGGCAAAGACACAAGTCAAATGTTGCAGAATACACTGGTTCCAACAGCAAAGGCTCCATTTCTTTTGAAGATACAATGTGTTTCAAATTAACAATGAACGTTCACGCATCGCCGAATTAACATCATTTAAACTGTTTTCATGTGCAAAACAAACGAAAAACAATTTTGACATTGTTGCAATGGTCGTTGCAATGGTCGTCACAATCTATGATTGCTTTAGCATTAAAGATGACACATCATTGTAAATATATATAGTTGAGCTGTCTTACAATACCGCATGTATGTACGATAATGAAGCAAGTTAAGATAAATGATCCCAATAACCTGAGATGCAGAACTTTTTTGACGGGTTTGTATTAAAAGTTCATATCACTAATATTGTTTTAGAGTAATTACTACACAGAGAAACCTTTACATCGGCATACTAGTGATGTACATTACTAGCGAACACTAATCTTGTTAACAAATAACGAACGGTCTTGCTACTGAACGAATTTCCCCAGTTTCCACTGAGTTGCCGTTCTGAAATTTCTATCCCTTACGTTTAATCAAACTAAATGGAATTAAACAATTGTTCATATAAAATAAAAAAAAGAACTAACATGACTAAAGTGCATGTTTTGGTTTATATTACTCTTGACATTATAGACACATAAGAGAGTGTTAAACAAGTGATTTGTAGGCGTGCGTATATTACTGACTGTTCCATCTTTCTCGTACTTTTACAAAAATATATACAGCTTGTAGTTTCTACAAAGTGTGTAAGTATTGGTTCTTCATTATATGTAAGAATAAGTAGTCTCTGACAATTACAGTGTACGCATAGGAGGTGACAGCATGACAAATAGTTGAAGGTGACAGCATGACAATTAGAGATATTCGAATGATACACGTTCTGACTACAAATACTATATTAAATTAAAATCTAAAAGTCTCGACCAAAAATATAAATTTACAAGTCACGATTTATCTATCTTGGTCCTTTCGAAAAGCTCACTTTTATATCAATACTTGTGTACTGTTGAAATTATGATGTTAATATATCAAAGGTGAGATGTTAAACTTTGCAAGTTATAGACTGATTTATATTTATCTTGTGCTATTATCGATGTAGGTGCTTTGTTGTTAATGACTTGTGAAAATTCAAACAACATGATCACACTTCAATAAAACTTCAATAAACTTGCGTAGAAAATTTATATTGCAAGGAAATAAACAACTCCTTACACATAAAAAAATAAGAGCACAGAGGAATATAATGCCTTCTCAGTAACCAGTTGTGCATTATTGATATAAGTTTGAGGACAATTCTAGAAATTATTAACATTACAATAAACGACCGTATGCTCATATTCTATACAAACTTCCACTATCAGTCAAATATCGGAGCAGTAGTTGTCACTTTTGATAGTTACCAACTCAAAAAACGGAAATGTATTGTATAATAAGTTCATGGATAGTAAATTGGTTTGGCGTCAATTATCTTTTAAATGATTATGACATGTTTAGCTAAGGAACATACACTTTATATGTATCATATCGTTAATTCAGAACAGAGCAATATCCTTTATGTACCACACCTGCCTATTTACAGAGTCTCAACCATACAGAAGCATTGTGAATTACTCATCACTCTTGGTGGCATTGGCTAATCTTCCCTGAATTAGATGTCTGGAATAATTGGGTTATTTCACCATTAGTGCGACAAAACCAAATACCTACTGACACACAGTGTATGAATCTACTGTTTTGTGTCATTTAAAGTTTATACACTCCTTCCACACCTAGCTGCTTGGTTTGGTGGATTGGCGGTTGCGGTGTTTAAAGGATATTGGCAGGTTTGGAATTGATTATCTTTTTAAATCTTTTAAGTATTACAAAATATGTTGCATGAAATAAGACACTTGGTTTATTCTCACTGGCAAATAATTTCACATTACCATTTTATCAAAACCATAAGATTGTGGTTTTAAATGTCTTGGGATCGGCGACACAATTATATTTGC
Source organism: Arbacia lixula (assembly GCA_963669155.1). Classification (NCBI taxonomy): domain Eukaryota; kingdom Metazoa; phylum Echinodermata; class Echinoidea; order Arbacioida; family Arbaciidae; genus Arbacia; species Arbacia lixula. The sequence continues at coordinate 213,628 of OZ022578.1, read as the reverse complement.
CATTAAGTGTACCAAAGATCAATAATGCTTACACAATATATAACCAGCCTTAGTGTGGTACTTGCTTAGTGACAATACAATATTAAAACTAAAGCTTAAGACTACCGTGCAATTGAGCTAATAATTGCTGCATACCTCACGAACAGGATCTAGGAGTGCATAGTCAGACGAGTCAAATAAGAAGTCAATTGATTCATCTCCTGCTTGGTCATTCCTAGCAACCTGACGAGGACCCACTTCACCGGGAACAGACTCAGTAGATGCACACTGAGTTGCACGTTGAACCTTATGGGGTTTTGCGTACAGGCTTTCGACGTCGAGATCCCGTTTGCTTTCTTCAGTGGGGAGGCGCGCGGGGTTGGACACCGCTCCTAGATTGACCCTCGCTTCTTCGGCTGTGGCTGGATACGATGGAGAGTCGTCTTTGTCTCCTGGTACTGGGATGTGTGACTGCTTACTTTTCTTGGTCGTGGCTTTCTTGTTAGGCTTTGCATAGAGGTCTTCACGATGAACATCAGGACAATGCATGTAGCTATTAAAAGGGTTCATATTGGTACTCTGCACTGCTTCTTTACGATGTTTCCGTTGTTTAGCTGCATGAAACACTACTTTTTCTTTGGTGTTCTGGAATTCCTTGCCAGCAGAGTTCGATCTAAGCTCACAAGAAGTCCCGGTCTTTGAGGCACCAGGGATGGAAGCATAGCTCGAAATCTCTTCGTCTTCAATCGAGCAATAAACATCTTCCAAATTGCTGTTTTTAGTAGTACCATCTAATGTCTTATCTATCCGGCCATCGACTACTGCCTCTGTCTAAACTGTTTCTTTGTCACTTGGTGTTTTCTCACTCGCTCTATTAAGCTGTCTGCAACACCTTTGATTTGACTTACCCAATGCCGACAAGGAACCAGTAGAAGTATGAACGATATTACATTCATGTTTTTTATGTTGTGAATAATCTCCGCCTAGCGCACCTATCTGTCGTGTTTCCATCAAACTATGAGGCTGAGATGGCGGGTACGATGGCGAGGAGGTTGAGTCAGATGCATCATGATCCCGCTGTGAATCCAAGACGAGAAGAGCACCCATAGATACAGGGTTAGCACGCTGGGGTTTGTGAGTACACCCTCGGTATTTCTTACAAAAGAAATTGAACAGTCCACATGTGATGATATGTAGTGTAAGGCTACATGCACATACTGCTATCACAATTATGAACGCCTGTCTACTGATCGAAGTTGAAGTAAGTGTTGCGTTGTCTTCAGTATCATCAGACAGTGGTTTGGTGGTTAATTTTCCTCGGGCAAGCGCTGGGGTTGTCATGACTGTGTTATTCAAATTAAAAAGAGTCTGATCCATATTCTTGACAGTTTGTGATGTTTCCCGTGGACTAGTCGTCAAACCCATATCTAAAATCGTAACGGTCACAGACATAAGTTTACAACTCGAACTGGGTTTGAACACGTACACCAGATTGTAAATGCCAGAATCAACCACATCGGTATTAACGACGCTCATATCGAACGTCATATTGAACAACGATGTCCTAATACACTCACCAAACGTTGTAAAATGGTACCGTTGGTTTTCTGGTTGATTTTGAGAACAAGATTCTAAACTGCAGTTTGCCAGCCATTGGCTGCACCTCACCCATCGTAACTCGCGATCGTCAAAGAAGGGAAGCTCCTTTGTATACTCTAACGTCACATTCTCTCCAGCTACTACGCTGATTTCCTTTTCGTTTGGATCTCCATAACAAAAATCAAAAGCGTTTAAGGGTGACAACAGGGCTAAAAGGACAACGCTTACGAGCAGAGTAATCGAGAACATTGTGATCGAAGATGTTATCCAAGTCAATGAACGTCTGTAAGTCAATACTTGTCTCCCTGTCGTAATTACTAATGCGTAGACCATTAAACGGCAATTCGGCTTTTGACGAACCTTGTCAAAGTAAGATTGGCCCATGGTCAGTGAAGAAACAAGATGTACGCCAAATCAATTCTAGAAAGGGGCTTCGCCAATCACGTTCTTTGTTCATCGCTCATTGGCTGACACTTGTCATGTGATATGGGATCTGATAATGTACAACCGTTATTTCCTGTTGACGATAAAACTATCAGTACGCTGGCAAGTTTCTCAAACAACGGGAGGGGGGGGGGGTTAGGGTAGGATGCTTTTTTCCGTGAATCGGCATATAAATACAATATAGTGTATGGATTTGTCAACGTTGGTCGCGCAAATGAGTTCAAACACAAAATCCTACTATAGGTACCCAAGCACATGGTAGTCGCCGCTCATTATGCAAACTTTTACTATTTACTGCTATATATACTAATGAAATGATATTGGCCGGTATGTATTCAGATGAAGTATTTTGCTAGGATGGTTGAATGTTGTTCATGCCTGTAAATCATCAGGTAAAAAGATTTTCGAGTTGAGGTATATGATATACAAATAAAGACCGCTCCGACGGACATGGTTTAAACTATAGGCACTAGGTGATTCCAAAACGTTTCTATCGTCATGAGGCCACATGCTGAGGGATAGCAGCATTATTTTGAGATCACCGCGAGTTCAAGTTCTCCATTTATTCACCTTGTAATGCATTGTTTTTAAGATTTAATAATACTTTGATTAATATTTACACATGTATTTCGTGTGTACTATCTATATTTTATATATTATACAAAAGTTGGAGGCAACATGACTTCTTTTGTAGAAATAAGTTATACCAGTGTACTCAGGACACATTATTTGATATTTGTTAGAAGAACTCTTTAAAGTGCAAGGTATATTCAAAAGACAGGGAATTCTTGTTTGCCCTCCTCGTTCTGCGTTCCACCCACATCACTTGGAAATCTACACTCCTTATAGTATTAGGCCTACGAGCAATCATAGAACATAAAGATTCATGAAGCTATGCATGATGAATCCGACCAGTAGAGCAGGTGCCAAAATAGAAGCCCTCTAGGGGGCGAGCATAACCAGTGCCACGATTAGGTCGCACTCCCCTAATAGCTGGGGAAGTAAGATTGAGGTGGGCTTGACATAACCCAACATTTGATTTCTTAATTTTGAAAAGCTTATTTCAAAAAATGTAAGGACATGATTTTTTATATAGCACCAATCATAGCAACACTAGAGTGAGACTTGCTATGCTGAAATGTACAACAAATAGTGTATTTTGAGGACTTTGTTATTGATTTCGATGATAGTGCCATTTTACTAATTTTGAGGAAGTCTCCTTTCCAATCAAGACGGGGCGTTGTTCGAGCCGCTTCATATGCTTTTAACGTGATTTTCGAATAAGATGGTATGAACGCATGATTATATTAATACTATATTAAGGAAAACTGCTGTTGGAATTTTCTGATCCAAACTGAAACTATAAGGTATAGTCTACGACTTATCAATGTATCATTCTCGTCTTTTCTCGGCCCTTGCAGGAGAAGCAGGAGAAGGAATCAAGAATGATTAGTCTACTGCAGCCAGATCCCTTTGTTGAATAATTCGGTTTTTTTAGACGTCACGTGGGAGGTGCTCTACAAAATGCTGTGTACAATTGTTTTTGAATATGTGCGTTTTCGCAAAAAGATATGCATCTGTTTACCTTTTCATTTGATTCATCATTGGAAATACCTTTTAACACGCATACATGTATGAAAACAAATCACGGTGTTGTCAAAAACATAAAAAGGAATGGAATTATACTGCACACAGCTTTATGACGGATTTTCCTCAAACCTTTAGTGTTTAGTTTCTTTTATGTTTCTGCTTTTATTGAAACCAACTTGGCTTCAGGGTAAAGTATCCCTTTAATGCTAGATAGGTTATTTATTGCGGATATAATCGCTTGTGATAATCGTTTGGCTCGCAATGTATGTATCTCAATATATCTCTACAACTTAGCTCAATCAATGTTTCAACGTGAGCACAATGAATTACCAACAATCATAAATAGGTTATTTTCAATAAACAATACATATCACACATATCCCACCCGCCAGGCAACACTCTTCCATTTACCCCGCACACGGACTCATCTTGCAAACAGATCTTTCATATATACTGGACCAAAATACTGGAACTCTCTCAGCCCCAACATCAGACAGTCTCTCGTCCCAAACATATTCAAATCACAACTCAAAAAAGACATGTTAGAATCATATATTGAACAACAAGATTAACAGTAAAACTATATAATGTCCGTAACTGTAAACAGATGTTACACTTTACGTGGTGACGTCTCCGCATAGCGTTCATAATTTTCTTTTTTAATATCCAACAATCACAGGACTCACATTCACCTTCAAAACCACACTCCTCTCCTTATTCCCCCATTCCCCTCCCCTGCCCCTATCCCTCCCAAACTCCCTCCCCCTCTTTTCTCCCTACTCCTCTCTATCACTCTCTATCACTCTTGTTTAAGCGGTGCTCTTTATATATTTTGATTTGATTTTTTTCTACATCTTCTATTACCACGACAACAATCACAGCGATTTTCTTTTTTCTTTTTTTTTATAATTCGACACTTAATATCTTGTGGTCTAGCTGTAAATTTTAAGAGAAACAAAAGGTATATATTAATTTTTTTGTTGCTGTTTGTTTCTTCTCCATGTTTACCATTATGTTATGTTAAAGAAAAATGAATCTAATCATGTATCACGATAATTTCTTTTTGTTTTGTCCGTTTGTTTGTTGTGATTATAATAAATCAGTTTTTGCCCATATTACATAATTTCTATATATTTTCATTAGGGGGTCCAATATGCACAACCCCTGCTTCTTTTTGGACCCCCTCCACAAAAAATTATCTTTATAAATGAATTGTTTTTTATTGTTTCTTGTTTTGTTATAATTGTATTTGAACTTTATGCATGTATTTTGTTTTGTTGTTGTTTTTTGTGGAAAATAAAGTTGAATCTTGAATCTTGAATCTTGAGACGAGGAATCTAAAAAGATCACGACGTTTCGTGCGCCGCTGCAACACTTCGTCAAGTGTGATACTCATTACAATTTTGCATCAAACCTGACGAAGTGTTGCAGCGGCGCACGAAACGTCGTGATCGTTTTAGATTCATTTTGGGCCATTCATTGCGAGACAAACGATTATCTCTTTAATATTTGCTATTGCATTCCTCAACAATGTGTCAGTATTTCACATAAGGACTTTTAAATCCAGCAACTGATAATCTGAAGAGTCAAAGGGCTTATCTAACTCGGAGTCTGCTTCATACCTTCTTCCGTTTTCTTGAGCTTTCAGAGTCTCCATCAGAAGAATCCCCTATTCTACTGTCGGACATCATGTTGTCATCGCACAAGTGAGCTTTCCAGTTAGTCCAGCGGGCCTTCGGTGGGAGGCCTCGTCAACTTATCATACTCATCGGTCAGCGTTGCCAAGGCGATTGATGGACCAGGGCTACCAGACTATGCTGCATCGAGAGATGCATCCTTGCTCTTCACGGCAACCGTGGTGCTTTGTTTTGATATCCCTTAATCTATCGCGACGACCCGACACTGAACTGTGTATCACACGGTGATGCAGTTCTAGTGGTAGCCACATCGGCTACACCATCTAGGTTGTAGTAATTTTTCTAGGCTCTACCTGAATTTGCCAGGGTGTGCTTTTTTTCTGAATAGCTAATGTGATTCTGAAGAAGCAAACATCGCGGGAGCGTGCTTCTTGCGTGAGCAGGGTGGCCTTCCGCAAGCGGCTGGCTTCTACCACTCCTCGATGGCTGACTCGGGGTATATCACATGAATTAACATAATTGTTGCCAACTAAACTCGGCAGTTCTTATGTACACCCAACCAAAAAAGGCCCCACAGGCTTTTTTTTCTAATAAGTCCTCAAGAATTTTACTGATTTTCGTCACTCAAATGGGGAAGTAATGACATACAATGCCTTTAAAAAAAGGCGAGCACCGACATACATGTATCATGGTTAATTGAGCGCTTGGGATTGTGAGGGACTAATTTCCTTCTTTAAACTGGGCATATTAACATATGAGCATATGAAATGTGACATGATGTAGAAGCACGGCAGATCTATATTTGAAGTCACCGCTGGTCCGAATCCCGTTTGACAATGGTTGATTTCAATGATTTAATACTCTTGACGGGATTCTTAATTCACAGGTCCCCTTGAAATGAAGAATAATTCTTTTAATGACCATGCCGGCTCGAAACTCCTCTTGGCTATTGTCCTACCATCTCTCATGCGAAATTAATAGACTATGCTAATCCAACTCTTCATTGTTTACGGAGCGGGACTATGGCAATTGTTCTAGTTTCTAAATGCTATTCATAATAGGATAGCACAGTATGCTTCATATCACCCTTTCACATAAGTGTTGTCTCTCTTCTTCTTCGAAGTCTTTAACTGTTTGATCGTGTTTCGGTTTCATACCATCTTGAACATAAAAAATCCTCCCACGCACCATCACATTTCTCACTCTCTCTCAACCCTCTCTAACCCACACTCTTTCGTCTCTCTCTCTCTCTCTCTCTCTCTCTGTATATCTGTCCGTCTCCCCACCCCCACCCCTCCCCACCCCTCTAGTTAACCTCTCCCTGACTATATCTCTGTTTTCTGCTCTCTCTATACTTTCTATCACGTGCTTATGTATGATCATTTTCCATTTCCCCTCCATGACCACATTACTGCTATAGAGCAGTACCATCGTTGAGCAAAGACATAAGCCTGTCATGCCATTTTAACATGCGGCTCTATTATGTGTATTTCCTTCATTTATCTGATATCTGGCTATTTGGCCTACAAAAGAAGATATGTATGGGCTAGGGTTAAGCTCAGGGGTCTGTATTAGGGTTAGGGTTTAAGATTATCTTATAGGGTTTTTTGAAGTTTACTTAAAGGGATAGTTCACCCAGAAATTATTTTGGTTTCAATAAAAGGAGACACTTTAAAGAAATATATCACTGAAGATTTGACGAAAATCGGTCAAAGGAAAACAAAGTTATATGATTTTATAGCTTTGATTTAGTGACGTTACGTGCAAGGTGCTCTCCCATATGTTGAGTATTAATTTTTCCATAAATTGCCTTTTTTATGTTCGTTGATGAAAGAGTAGATTCTTTTCATAGCAATATGTGTGTAAAAACACGTGTCTAATGACACATTAAACGCACAAGTAAAATAGTAAATATCCATTTAAGAAAATTGATATTTTCCAAAAAAATTTACACAATATGTAGGAAAGCACCTCGCACGTAACGTTACAAATCAAAACTTTAAAATCAAATAACTCAAATCTTCACTAATAAATCTTTCATGCGTCTCCTTGCATTGAAACCTAAATAATTTCAGGGAGAATTATCCCTTTAATCTTAAAGGGTAGTATTAGGGTTTTCCTTGTAGACGAAATATGCGTAGACCTAATGGCTATAAACCCTCCCTCTATCGACTTTCTGTGTTTATTGATTGTCGGGGAGAGAACTTGAACGCAAGAGATTGCCCTAGTATTGTTTTCTAGACAAATATCACGAACGTGACAGAGAGGAGAGAGATATCACCATAACTAATAACGTAACTCGAAGTATATAACATAAAACATGATAGACCGGATAACATGGATGACAAGCAATTCTATAAGGTAATGGGCTTCATACATGGCATAGACAAAAGACAAAAAGGAATATCAATGCGCTAAACAACTGCTGCTATCGCTCAAAATATAGTCCAGTCTTAGGCCGATGCTGACCTGGAAATTGTTGATGACATGAAGGACGAGATTGATATAAAACTGACAAGAATGGAAGAAGAAACAGGCTCCTTTTTGTATAAATCGTCAGTCGAAACTGGACTTATGATGAAATAAGTGTTACGTTTACAGCTTGTTTCCTCTTCCTTGTTCAGCTTTACTTCTCCACCTTCTGATTCTCCTTTTTTCTCTCATCTTAGCTTGGTGTGGTGGTACCATTTTCACTAAGGGACACCCTGCCACATATTTTTACCGAAAGAAAAACTAAAAAAAAAAACATCAAGTGACACGCCCACTTGCGGAAGCAGCATGCACTCAAACATAGATTGACATAACGTAATTTTGAGAATGAAGACTAATTTTTACAAAAACACGTTTCGTGTAAAAAATAGAATTTTGCAACATTTCATTTTTGACATTGCTGCATATTCAGAAGGTCTTTGCACTCCACGATTAGGTAAGCATTATACAGTGAAGCTGACTTATGATACCACATTAATGGACGATAATGAAGCAACTTAAGATAAATGACCCCCAAATTTGAGATGCAGAAACTTTTGGGAGGCTCATATCAAAAGTTCATATTACTAATTTTATTTAGTAATTATTAATAACTACGCAGATAAACATTTACATAAGTAAACTAGTAATATACATGAATATGTAGCGAACACTGAACTTGCTAACAAGGAACGATCTTGCTAATGAACGAATTTCCCCAGTTTCCACCAAATTGCCGTTCTGAAATAATAACAGGGGAAGTAAGATTGAGGTGGATTTGACAGAAGTTTGAAAAGCTTACTTCGAGAAATGAAATGACATGATTCCTGGTGTAACAAGTTATGGGAACAGTGGAGTGAGAGTTGCTTTGCTGAAATGTTAACTGAAGAGGTATGTATTTTGGGACTCAGGTACATGACTATTTATATGATACATAGTTATAATAAGCAAATTAAATTGCAAAGCTGATATTGATAAAGATGTGAATATGTGAAATATTTACATATCTGCATGTGGTAAAGCATCAATGTACAATTCACAGAAAAGCTGCTTCCTAGTAACCTACCGACATCGAGGTGCTTTTTTTTTATTCTTAATAATTTTTGCATTCTCTACAAAACACGTGTACTTTTTTAAAATGCATATCTAATGTGACATTATTTTATTGCGAGCACTGCTCTGATTTCTCAGCAACAGGTAGACAACTAGTTTATCTAATTTGGATTATACTACATGATATAGAACAAATGGAATGACAAGCTACATATACATTTACGTACACATTTTAATACAGAAATGTTATGAAATACATTTTCCATTACTAACTTCAACGTTTGAACGGACTCAGGCGACATGCTTTAGGAGATTAACAATATTACCTCTGATACGAACCTTGATACGTGAAACTTCATTAAACGGTGCCATCTCTTTGGGATATGTACACCAAGAAGCATAAAGACATTATACGAATCAATTACGACTAACAAAGCGAGCTCTTCACTTATGCACCATGTAATTTAATGTTCTTAAAATGAAATCCTCCTTTTGACGTATATTACCAACACAGAGCGGTGATACCAAGGACATTATCACACACGCAGTACACCCATATCTCATATCTCGGGTTGCCATGGAAAATCACATGTTACTTGGGAATGGCGGAGGGGCTGGAAACTCGACAAAATCTGATGAATGACTTTGCGTAAGGCGGCGCCCCTTGGGAAATGGGCAAGATGTGTTGGAGTAGACATGCTGTGGTCTGATGGGTTCCTCATAGTAGTCATCTAAACCAGCTGCCTCGTACTTTATCTCACAGGAAGAGGTCGAGATGGCACCACTGCCAGCTTGTTCCTTGACCGCCATCCGTCTATCAGCATCATCATTGATTCCAATCATGCCAATGTCACAGTCATCATTACCGACCTCGTCCATTGCTTGATATACATGATGTAGCCGTTCATCAGATGTTGATATGTTGGTGTCAACATGCTCTTGTTGGGTCGACGTGTTCGACGTTGGCAAATTATCAGTACCAACGGTCTTACACTCGCGTTTGATCTGTCCACTTGCCTGTCGTGTCTTCGTCGAGCTTCTGAGATGGCGGATACGATGATGAGGAGGTTGAGTCAGATGCATCATGATCCCGCTGTGAGTCCATGACGAGAAGAGCACCCATAGATACAGGGTAAGCACGCTGGGGTTTGTGAGTGCACCCTCGGTATTTCTTACAAAGGAAATAGATCAATCCACATGTGATTGAAGTTAGTGTAACGCTACATATTCCTACAACTATAATCACAATCATGAACGTCTTTTTACTGATCAGAGTGGAAGTAGGTACCACGTTGCCTTTAGTATCGTCAGACAGGGGCTTTGTCATGTTGGTGGTTAGTTTTCCTTGGGCGAAAGGCGCAAATGTGGACACGCTTGAGAGCGCTGTGTTACTCAAAGTAATAACAGTCTGATCCATATCCGTGCCTGTATCCGATGTTTCCGATGGACTGGACATCGAGCCCCTGTCTGAAATCGTAACGGTTACAAACATAAGCTTACAATATAAAAGAGAGGATTTCAACACGTACACCAGATTGTAAAAACCAGAATCACCCACATTGGTATTCACGATGCTCATATCGAATGTCATATTGAATCGCAATGTCACAATCCTCTCACCAACAGTTGTAAAATGATACCGATGGTTTTCTGGTTGATTTTGAGAACAAGAATCTGCACTGCACTTTGCTAGCCATTGGCTGCACCTCACCCATCGTACCTCGTAAATTTCAGGGAAGTAAAGCTCATTTGTGTAGTGTAAGGTCACATTCTTTCCAGCTACTTCGCTGATTTCCTTTTCGTTTGGATCACCGTCACAAAAATCAAAAGCGTTTAACGGTGATAACAAGCCTACAAAGACAACGCTTACGAGCAGCGGAATTGGGAGCATTGTGATCTGAGATGTTTTCCAAGTCACTGAATGTCTGTAAGTCAATACTAGTCCTCCTGTCGTAATAACTAATGCGTAGACAATTTAGACGGCAATTCGGCTTTTGACGAACCTTGTCAAAGTAAGATCGGGACATGGACAGTAAAGAAACAAGATGTACGCCAAAGCAATTCTAAACAAGGCTTCGCCAATCACGTTCTTTGTTCATTGCTTATTGGCTGATACTTGTCATGTGATATTGGTATCTGATAGTGTCCACCGTTACCTTCCTGTTGACGATAAAGCTATTAGTAGACTGGCAGGTTTCTCAAACAAAGGGAGAGGTGGTTAGGATGGCTGCTAGGGGTTAGGTCAAACGTTTTATTCGCGTTTTTTTTAATAATCTTCTATGTTAATACAATCCAAAGATATATATAGTAAACCTAATTCTCCCTTTGTAAATAAACATCAGTGATATGATTGTGCTCTTCTTGTCGATCGAGTTTTGAAACCACCTACATTTATTGCATTGATGAAGCCTGTCTACATGATTATGATTTTCTGTGCTGCGGTTCAGGTCTATGCTTGTTCAGCACAACAGTTCATGACTACTTATCTGACATTCATTTATAATAACAAAATAACTTTAACCGGCTGCGTCCGGCGCATGCGTATTTTAAGGCTACATTATCTGTACTCAGGTACAGTTCATCACTTTTTACAGGATGCATGATTGAGATAGGAAAATTTTCATATCCCTTTCTGCAAATATGAACATTATATGAGCATCAATGTACATCGCGGTTAGTTTGATGAGCACTAGAGTGTGAGTTGCTATGCTGAAATGTAAAGCAAGTAGTGTATTTAGGGGGTCTTTATTATTGATTGATTAAAACTGCTAAATTAATACTTCATTAAATGTGGAAGTAAGGATGCTGGAATTTTCTGATCCAAACTGAAAAAATAAAGTCTAGTCTAAAAATTGTCACTGCATCATTCTCGTCTTTTCTCAGTCCGTGCAGGAGAAGCAAGAGAAGAAATCGAGAATGATTAGTCTACTGCAGCCAGACCCCTTTGTTGATTTTTTTGGGGTTTGTTGACGTCACATACGAGGTGCTCTCCAACATTGCTTTTGAAAATGTGCATTTTTTTCCAGAAATATCACATTTTTACCTTTTCATTTGATTCATTATTAAAACGACATTTTAACACTCATACCTGTATAGAAACATATCATGGCGTTGTCAAAAACAGAAAAAGTAATTCATGGAATTATATTATGACGGATTTTCGTCAAACCTTTATTGTTTTGTTTATTGTATATTTCTGCTTTTATTGAAACCAACCTATCTTTAGAATAAACTATCCCTGTATTGCTAAATAGGTTACTCATTGCATATATATAATCGCTGGTGATAATCGTTTGTCTCGCAATGTATGGTCAACAAGGAATCTAAAAGATCACGATGTTTCGTGCGCCGCTGCAACACTCTGTCAGATGTGATACTTACTACAATTTTGCGTGAACAGGGTGGCCTTCTGCAGGCTACTGGCTTCTACCACTCCTCGATGGCTGACTCGGGGTACATTACATGAATTAACACATTTGTTGCCAACTAAGCTCGGCATTTCTCAGGTACACCAAACCAAAATTTCCCCACAAGCATGTTTTCATGAATCATAAAGAATTTTACTGATTTTTATCATTCAAATGGGGAAATAATGACATACAAATCCTTTACTACTAGGCGAGCACCGGCATATTATTGTTAAGTAAGCGTTCAGGATTGTGAGGAACTGCTTTCCTTCTTTAAACTGGGTATATTATCACTATCCCGACAGGAGCAGTACTGTTTTAAAAGGTACAGGGTAGTCATGGTAGTATTGATAATGATTATGGACCGTGAACATATCATCGTCCCGATTTCATTTTATTTCAACAATTGTCATTGCATACTCCTTCGGCTGCTTTCCACCCAGGTACCCATTTATACACCTGGTTTTAAAGCAGCAACGTGGATAATATGTCTTGTTGAAGGACACAAGTGCCGTGGTTAGGCTTAAACTATCACACTGAGACGTCTCGTCACAGATCATAACCATTATATATGTATCATGATACCTCTAATATATGCAACACGATATGAAATCTGAAATTGTGTGGAATTATATAGCTGCCATTGCAAATTGCATAAATATTTCCTTTGCTCTTTGCCTTCTCTAAGTCACAAGTGTGAAATTCTGATTTATTTTATCATATTTTCGTCAATCTGTATCGATGTATTGTATGTTTATAACGGAGCCGATAATCAGCTTTGGTGCGATTCATGTCAAAGTTAAGGGTTTGTGGTGGTAAACATTACGGGACCCGGAATCATGGTAGATCTGTTTTTGACGTCACCACCGATCCGGATCTTTATTACCCTTGAAATGAAGATTAATGGTTTCTCATGACCATGATGGCGGTTGGAAACTCCTATTGGTCATTGTCCTGCCATCTCTCATGCGAAATTGGCAGAATATGCTAATGCAACTCTTCAATGTAGACGGAGCGTGACTATTGCAATAGTTTCTAAATGCTATTCATCTTAGGAAAGGACATCATGTATGCTTCATTAGCTCTCTTTCACATAATTGTTATCTCTCTCCCTCTTCGAAGTCTTTAATTGTTTGATCATGTTTCGGTTTCATGCCATCTTTAACAAAAAAGAAATCTTCTCACTCATCATCACATCAGTCTCTCACTCTCTCTTTCTCTCAATCCCCTTCCTCACCCTCTCTCTCGTCTCTCTGTCTGTACGTACGGTATGTCTGTCTGTCTGTCTGTTTGTCCCTCCTCCTGTCTCTAGTTGACCTCTCCGGGCCTTAAGTTTCACCTCTGCTCCATAGTATGTACCATATTGAGAGTTCTCAGGCCTCGTAAAAATTACATTTGGCATTGTCTAAATCTTGATTATCCCTAGAATACAAATACCTATATTGTGTATGTTTTTCCCCTTTTCATTTCACACACTTTACACGCAACAACGAAACAACGGAAATCTTAGCGAGGTCGTCGTAGTTTATGTAAACACAACAAAAAAGGAAGTACCCCCTTTTTCTCAATCGCAAAACTTGCTAATTAGGAGCTTATGGACAAAATAATTTGGCAGGGGTGTTGCTACACTCATTGGCTAACTTTCACGTGAACATGATGTTGATCGGTCTAGTCATGCATGAGTGAGCAAACGCTAAAGGCAAAAATGTGACTTTTCAAAAGTCACAAGGGTGATTGTTTATGCTGTTTTAATAGTACATTTTGGCATTTCTTGTGCAATTTTAAAAGTGTATTCACTCAACCATGATACGAAAATGACTTCTTATGATCACTTTATAGGTCGTGTTACATTTTTTAAAAAATATCCAGATTGTTATTTTTTCACAAAAATAAAGTGGGTTTTTTTTTAAGTTTCAAACACAAGAGGGATGAGTAATTTTTAAACGGTGCTCACGCAACCAGAACAATGGTTTAAGTATTAGCGCGGCGGGAGATGGATGATTAACAATGAAAGGACATAAATTATGTACCAGAAATGGAATTCATTAAAAATGTATTTGACAGAATCCCAAAATTACGGGTTAGGCCATTTCCTGACCTACTTTTATCTGACCTAGTCTTTCTGACCCAGTTTTTTTGCCATTCACTCAGTACGGCCTCTGTTATTGGCTACTCTGCTAATGAATATTCAAGACTATGGTATGGCTTGTCGAACATTCGCGCCGGCGCGGCCAAAGAGGCGGCCAGGAGGCGCAATTTTTTCGAACATTCGCGCCGGCGCGGCCAAAGAGGCGGCCAGGAGGCGCAATTTTTTTTTGCACGCTAGCTCATAGACGCCAGAGCTTTTCACAGCTGAGAGAGAAATCCTTGCTCTCTGCAATCGGCCACAGCCTGCGAGAGCACGCTCATGCCGATATATCAGCTGTTCCTTTGTACCATTGTATGTAGGTAATGAGTTGATATAAGGACACTAGAAAACTTATTACTGTGCACAAATGCCATGTTGTGATAAAAAGTTGAGTAAATAGATATGTGTTTGTGTTATAATTATTTCATGTTTGCTAGGTTTTATCAGACTATTTATTATTTTTTTATCTGTCCCTCCCGACATGATGCTCTAAATCCCCTAGAACAAAATGGAATCTCCCGTCTCTTTTTCCCCAAATCTCGCTAGAGAAAAAAATATTGGAGTCATCGACTGTTTGATAGGGGTGCGTAATAAATTTCTACCAAAAATATTCCTTATTCAATCATTCAATAACATTTTCATGAGATGATGTATTCTTGAATAATACAACAAGGATAAACAAACTCACTTTTATCTTATTGTCCCACAAAAATCCAGTGTTTTTTACATTATATTTTCTTTCTGAGAGCACCGTTTCCTCTTTCTGTAATGGAGCAGTCTGGCGCCGGCAATTCCCGCGTGGACTAAGCCACGTGACTCCGAGAGTGTAATCAGAGAGCGGTTGCGGATGGGATGTCAATATGAGAACGCGCTTTAGAGCGCGAGCTGATACAGTATTAGAAACAACTGATAGTCTTACGTTCCTAGACACAATGAATATTTATACTCCGAGAATTTTGATAAGGCACGATCCAAAAGAAGCGCAAGTATCACAATAAGATAACCAACAAATAAAGACAAATGTTTGATTTTTATCACGGAAGCAAGATTTTGTTAGCATTGGTAGCATTGGTAGTCAAGAGATAAGAGCATGTTTATAACAAGAGGAGAACAAAAAGTTTTAGAGTGTAGACTATCAACGTCCTACGAGTGACCTTCGTAGTCTATGCATCAACACATTCTTTTGCAAAATGTAAACATTGCAGGCTTGTCTTGGGGGACGTTAAGTATTATGACCTTCCAGACAGGCATGTGATGTCTACATTTTGCAAAGGAATGCGAATGTGATGTTAAGTATTCATTTTTCTCCATGTTCTTTCAGGGAGTGTTCCTACACCTCAAACTTTGATGGTATTTTTGCCATGATGAACGACATTTACCTCAAGTAAAGAAAAGTTGTGGTTTTCTTGAAACAATTTACAGGAATTTAGTAAGTACATTGATATAATCATTGCCCTCTGAGGAGTACAGTTTTAGAACATGCATCATGGAGGGAAAAAAAAGGTCCATAGAAACAGATGTGTTGGAAGTGAAAAAGAAAAAAGCGTGATTATTTTTGTTTGTTTCTTTCTTTTTTGTTCATCATTTGGGGTTCAGAGAACTAGAAAGATGAAGAAAGGAAGAATGAAACACCTGCTGAGCAGGCTCTCTTTATTATACAAGATATACATATATACATATCATCAAAAGGAGGTAAACTGTGACAAGTTGCTTGCAGAACCTGTGGAAGAAAGCAACTAGAGAATAAAAGAGGACAGCAGCCATTCTCTCTGCACAATTACAGCCACAACACGATCACAGCAAAACGAGTGTTTGGGACTGGGTCTGTGATGAAATTTGAAGTGTTGAGAACACACCTGATTTAAACTGCAAAAAAAAAAACTGTTTAGAGGTATACTGATGAAAGCTACACGATAACTAAAACAGTGCTGGTCAGGATTGTGAACCAAATTAGAACTGAAATGCGACTGAAAAGGATGCAAAGCAAAAAACATCGGATCTATGTCTACCTATATTATCGTATTGTTCGCGCTACAGCCCAGTCTTACACACACGTAATGCGTTCACGGCGAGCAAAAACAAACGGCAGTCACACCTCAGTCATCACACAACAGTCATATACCAAGCATTCTAAACCAGCCCGAAACTCACCAAAAACTCAACAAAATGCCACATCCAGCTGTCAGAACCGTCACAATATATCCACACACGGAAAAAATTGCAGCCAGAGGAAAAGGTGACACAAAAGAGGGCTAAAAACAGGAAAGCGAAGGAGAGGAAAATAATCCCTACAGCTTCACTCAGCTAACCTATACTAGGAAAGTGAATGAGCGATCCGCGAGCAGCTAGCTCGCTAACTGCACGTGCATGCAGTGAATGGGAACGCACCCGGGTGTAGAATTTCGACAAGCCATAGTCTTGAATATTCATTAGCACAGTAGCCAATAACACAGGCCGTCTCATGAAAACTGCCTCGTGTACAAAATGAATGGCAAAAAAACTGGGTCAGAAAGACTAGGTCAGATTAAAAGTAGGTCAGGAAATGGCCTAACCCCAAAATTACCCCTGTGACTTTTGAAAAGTGACAATTTTGCCCTTAATAGATGCTCACTCGTGCATGACTGAGTGGATTAATGTGATTCTCACACAGAAGTTAGTTAATATGGAAAGAAACAATCCTGCAAATTTATGTTGCTCAAAATCTCTTCAATAAAAAGTTATGCTACTTTGCTAAGGGTTGGGGGGAATTACTTTTTTTGTTGTTGTGTTTAGTTTAGATGCCGTTTAACGAACTAGTACCAAAGAGTATCCAGTCTGCTCATCCCTGGTTGGTGCATGGCGTCATGGACTCGGTAAACGAACAAGAAGCAATATAGCGTAGAGAGTGAATTAGAATTTGTACCCATGTTTATCTGAGTGTCCGATGTTGTCCTTCTTAAAACTGGGCATGTAGTATCACTATCCTGAGAATGGCACTATTGTTTCTAAAGGTCAGTGTAGTATTGGCAATGATTATGGACCGTTAGAATGTCATCATCGGGTTCCGATTTCAATTCATTTCAACATACTAGCTACTGGATTTATTGCCTACTGTTTACAAAGTGAAGACAAAAGCATGGCGACATTTTGAAGAAAATCATTGAAATGCTTATGAAGGGGGCATTATAAAGACGCATAAATGGGCTGCTTTAGTTTTAATAAATTTAATAACCATGTGCGCTATTGTTGCATTCGTAAGAAGTGAGAACTAAATGAAGGACAATGATATAAACAAAGAAATTAATGGAATAATTATTATATAGATACACTTAGCACAAACTGCTAATCATATGAAGACATTTACTTCACATCATTACAATTTTGATATGATGGTGTATTTCAGCCAAAAATTCTCATTCGGTAATATTATCGTCAGAACATAATTCGACCCGGTAATCATGTTAACCATGGTTACAATATAATTATGTTATGTACCTAAAGGATGATGTACAACCACATTGTATAATCACATCAGTTTGACATCATCTGTGATGTACACAAACCCCTCATGAAGGTTCTGCAACTCAAGTTTAAGGGGTAATACATGTATATCGCTTATCGCTTTATTTTCCTACGTGACTGCCCAGGTATTATTAATAAGCTTGATTTTTCCTCTTCACATTGGTATAACATATGCTATGAACATGCAATCATGGAATGTGCAGTATTACAGAATATGGGGCACACACTGTTTTCAACAGCAAAGGCTTCATTTCTTTTGGAGATACAATGTGTTTCAAATTCACAATGAACGTTCACGCATCGCCGCATCAGCATCATACATACTCTTTTCATGTGCAAAGCAAACGGAAAACATAACATTTTGCAACATTTCATTTTTGACATTGCTGTATATTCAGAAGGTCTTCGCACTCCACGATTGCGTAAGCATTGAAAACGATATATCATTGTAACGATAAATAGTGAAGCTGTCCTATGATACCACATTTATGTACGATAATGAAACAACTTAAGATAAATAACCCCTCAAACCTGAGATGCAGTACTTTTTGACGGGTTTGTATTAAAAGTTCATATCACTAATATAATTTTAGAGTAATTACTACGCAAAGAAACATTTCCATAAGTACAATAGTAATATACGTGAACACTAAACTTGCTAACAAATAACGAACGGTCTTGCTACTGAACGAATTTCTACAATTTTTAATCAAACTAACATGAAATTAAACAAAAAAAAAACAATTCCTAAATGAAAAATAATGCATTCTTTGTTCACAATACTCTTAACATTTTAGAGTGATAGACACATAAGAGAGTGCTAAACGAGTGATTTGTAACAGGCATGCGTAATATTACAGAATGTCACACCTTTCTCATACTTGTGGCGTTTACAAAAATATGTACAGTTTGCAGTTTCTCCACAGTGCGTAAGTATATGTTCTTCATTTAGTGTATGAATAAGTAGTCTCTGACAATCACAGTGTATGCATCGGAGGTGACAGCATGACAGTCGAAGGTGACATCGTGACAATATGAGATATCCGAGTGGTGCACGTTTTGACTACAAATACTATATTAGATTAAAATCTAAAAGTCTCTAACGATTATAAAGTTACAAGACTCTTAGTATTTATCTAGCTTGATCCTTTCAGACACTCCACATTTATATCAATATTTGTGTACTTTTCAAATCATGACGTTAATATATCAAAGATAAGATGTTAAACTTTGCAAGTTATAGCATATATGATATATATTTTGCTATTGTCAATATAGGTGCTATGTTGTAAAGGGATTGTCACAATTTAAACAACATGATCACACTACAGTTGGCAGCAAAATTATTCAACCCCCCTCTTATTTTTGACATTCTGTCATAATGAATAATATTGCAGCAGCAGATTGCTACTAAACCATTAAGATAGTTAGCAGACAGTTAAGTACTAAAGAATACCGGAGAAAAAAATCAAATTTTACTGCATAGGTCATCTGAAATTACAATTTGCGCACAAAAAGCATGTTATAAAATTATTCAACCCCCTATTTTACACACAAGAAACGAATGCACAAATAATGACAATTTAAAAGCCAGTGCATATATTCGGAGGTGAATGCTGATTTTATTTATCCTCCACCTGAAACTGGAACCTTTATGCACAACTAATAAGTTGTAACATGATTTAACCCAGATGGGTGTGTCTTTTAGTACTTTGTGCAGCATCCATTTGCTGCAATGACCTAGTGCAGACGAGATGAATAGCCTCTCACAAGCTTCTAACAATGCTCCTTGGGGGTGTTGGCCCATTCCTCTTGCGCACCTTGAGTGACCATCGCAGTCTCCAGACCTAAACCCCAAAGAGAATTTGTGGTGGGATCTGAAGAAAGCTGTTGCAGCATGTAGACCTACATGCATCGATTACCTTAAGACCATTGCGCAAGAGGAATGGGCTAACATCCCCAAGGAGCGTTGTGAGAAGCTTGTGGGAGGCTATTCATCTCATCTGCAGGAGGTCATTGCAGCATATGGATGCTGCACAAAGTACTAACAGACACACCCATCTGGGTTGAATAATGTTACAACTTGTTAGTTGTGCATATAAAGGTTCCAGTTTCAGGTGGAGGATAAATAAAATCGCATTCACCTCAGAATATATGCACTGGCTTTTAAATTGTCATTATTTGTACATTCGTTTCTTGTGTGTAAAATAGGGGGTTGAATAATTTTGCAACATGCTTTTTGGGCGCAAATTGCAATTTCAGATGACCTATGCAGTAAAATTTGATTTTTTTCTCTGGTATTCTTTAGTAATTAACTGTCTGCTAACTATCTTAATGGTTTAGTAGCAATCTGCTGCTGCAATATTATTCATTATGACAGAATGTAAAAAATTAGAGGGGGGTTGAATAATTTTGCTGCCAACTGTACGACATAACGGATCTAAACTTACGTAGAAAATTTACATTGCAGGGGCATATATAAATTCTGACACACAAAAAAAGAGCACAGTGAAATATAATGCCTTCTGAGTAGACAGTTGTACATACTTGATACAGGTTTGAGCAAAATTCTAGTAATTATTAACATTAAAATAAACGAGCGTATGCTCATATTCTATACCATCTTCCCCTATCAGTCAAATGTCGTAGAAGTAGTTGTCACTTTTGATAGTTACCAACACAAAAATGACAAGTCGAAGTAAGCGGAAATTCATGGATGTCAAATTTGTTGGGCATGAATAATTTTTGAATGGTTAAAACATGAAATCAGGTAAAAAAAAAAATTATGTGTACAATAATGTTAATTCAGAACAGAGCAATGTCCCGCACCTGGCTATTTACAGAGTCTCACCCACACTGAGACAGCGTGAATTATTAATCATTCTTGATACTTTTGGATAATCTTTCCGGAAATACATATCTGGAATATTTGAGTTATTTCACCATTAGTGCGACAAATCCACATACCTACTCACATACAGCGTATGAATTTACTTTTAAGTGTCATGTAAAGTTTATCACCTCCTTCCACGTCTAGCTGATAGGTGTGGTGGAGTGGCAGGTGCGGTGCTTAAATGGCATTGTTAGGTTTTAAAGTAATTATATTTTTAAAATATATCAACAAGTGACAAATAAATTCAATATTTAAAGGTATGTTGCATAAAACACATTCAATGAAAATTTCACAAATCCACGCCCGCAGAATGATACATGACTGCATTCTTTTTATAGTTGTAGAATCTGACGGAGGTTCAATCAAAAATGTGCTTTGGCTTTTTATTATACATAGTATCAATATGACTTTAAATAGTGGTCTCGGATTTATATATTTGAAGACCCATTAGTATTTCTCGGATATCATCGTTGCCAATAACGAGAATTTACATCTTCACCATGCGAAAGAATAAATAGCATTTACCTTAATCACTTAATGAAGGCGTTATTGTTTTTTGCTTCTTTACATTGCGATAAAATTCAATACAAAACCTGAACACATTAATGCATTTACAAGGCAGCCACGCGGGCTTTCAGGAAACCTGAATTGAAGATATCGATCAACAATAAACGATGCTTAAAAATTGATGAAATATTATGCTAGTTTATATAATGATATTGTATGTCTATGCTTTATAAAATTAATTTAACAGTTATTTATTGCTTGACTTTATTTTATTTTTTCTATGTATGATAAAAGCGATCTCACAATATACATTTTTCCCCGGTGAGTTTCGACAATATCTTTAGAAAACCAGGTGCACTGATATTCTTAAGCAATTGCTTTCATTGCTCATGACACAGATCATGACAATGATATTAAGTATTGACGATTCAGGTGAACCATAAAATAATGTTACCGTCGCAACAAACAATAATTAAGCTGATTAGGCAAAATATCAAGACACTTGGTTTATTCTTACTGGCAAATTATTTTGTTCCCATTTTATCAATGCCATAAGATTGTGGTTTTGAATTCCTTGCTATGTGCAACTCAATTACATTTGCCATTAATTGCGCCAAAGATCAATAATGTTTACACAGTATATAAGAAAAACCTTAATGTGATAATACAATATAACCGAAGCTCACGTTTACCATGAGCTAATTGCTGCATAACTCACGAACAGGATTTAGGAGTGCATAGTCAGACGAGTCAAATAAGAAGTCAATTGATTCATCGCCTTCGTGGTGATTCCTTGTAACCTGACGAGGACCCACTTCACCGGAAACAGAATCAGTAGATGCACACTGAGTTGCAGTTTGAACCTTTTGGGGTTCTGCGTGCAGGCGTTCGACGTCGAGATCGTAATCCCGTTTGCTTTCTTCAGTGGGGAGGCGCGCGGGGTTGGGCACCGCTCCTAAATTGACCCTCGCTTCTTCTGCTGTGGCTGGACATGATGATGAGTCGTCTTTATCTCCTGGTACTGAGATGTGTGACTGCTTACTTCTCTTGGTCGTGGCTTTCTTGTAAGGCTGTGCATAGAGGTCTTCACGATGAACATCACGACTATGCATGTGACTATTAAAAGGATTGGTACTCTGCACTGCCTCTTCCTGATATTTCCATTGTTTCGCTGCATGACACACTACTGTTCCTTCGGTGTTCTGGAAATCCTTGCTAGTAGAGTTCGAAATAAGCTCACAAGAAGTCCCAGTCTTTGAGGCACAAGGCAAGGAAGCATCGCTTGAAATCTCTTCGTCTTCAATCGAGCAATAAACATCTTCCAAATTGCTGTTTTCAGTAGTACCATCTAATGTCTGATCTATCCGGCCAGCGAGTACTGTCTCCGTCTCCACAGTTTCTTTGTCGCTTGGTGTTTTCTCGCTCGCTCTATAAAACTGTTTGCAACCGCTTTGATTGGACTTACTCAATGCCGACAATGAGTCAGTAACAGTATGAACAATATTACATTCATGTATGTTATGTTGTAGATTATCTCCGGGTAGTGCACCTAATTGTCGTGTTCCCATCGAACCATTAGGCTGAGATGACGAGGTTGAGTCAGATGCATCATGATCCCGCTGTGAGTCCAAGACGAGAAGAGCACCCATAGATACAGGGTTAACAGGCTGGGGTTTGTGACTGCACCCTCGGTATTTCTTCCAAAGGAAATAGATCAATCCACATGTGATGATATGTAGTGCAAGGCTACATGTACACACTGCTGTCACAATTAGGAACGCCTGTCTACTGACCGGAGTTAAAGTAAGTGTTGCGTTGTCTTCAGTATCATCAGACAGGGGCTTGGCGGTTAATGTTCCACGGGCGAAAGGCGCAACTGTGGACACTTTTGAGAGTGATGTAATTGTCATGACTGTGCTATTCAAAGTGATAACAGTCTGATCCATATACATGCCAGTTTGTAATGTTTCCGGTGGACTGGTCGTCAAACCCCTCTCTGAAATCGTAACGGTTACAGACATAAGTTTACAGCTCCTACTCTCGAATTTGAACACGTAAACTAGATTGTAAATGCCAGAATCACCCACATCGGTATTCACGATGCTCATGTCGAATGTCATATTGAACAACGATGTCCTAATACACTCACCAACCGTTATAAAATGATACCGGCGGTTTTCTGGTTGATTTTGAGAACAAGATTCTAAACTGCAGTTTGCTAGCCATTGGCTGCACCTCACCCATCGTACCTCGCGATCGTTAGAGAACGGGTGCTCCTTTGTATAGTGTAACGTCACATTCTCTCCAGCTACTACGCTGATTTCCTTTTCGTTTGGATCTCCATCACAAAAATCAAAAGCGTTTAAGGGTGACAATAAGCCTAAAAAGACAACGCTCAAGAGCAGAGTAAACGAGAACATTGTGATCTGAGATCCTATCCAAGTCACTGAATGTCTGTAAATCAATACTGGTCTCCCTGTCGTATTTACTAATGCGAAGTCGATATGACGGCAATTCGGCTTTTGACGAACCTTGTCAAAGTAAGATCGGTTCATTGCCAGTAAAGAAAAAAGATGTACGCCAAAGCAATTCCAAACAGGGCTTAGCCAATCACGTTCTTTGTTCATCGCTTATTGGCTGACACTTGTCATGTGATATTGGTACCTGATAATTTACAACAGTTATCATTTTATGTTGACGATAAGACTATAAGTACGCTGACAAGTGTCTCAAACAAAGGGAGAGGGGATTAGTTGGGATGCTAGAGGTTAGGTCAAATGCTGTATTCGAGGGATTTTTCTAATGTTACTTTGTAATGCATTCCAAAGACATAGTAAACCTAGTTTTCCTTATATAAATTATCATTAATTCAGTTAGATGATTTGCTCTTCTTGCAGATCGAGTTTTGAAACCACCTACATTTATTGCATTATAGCCTGTCAGTGCTGTTTTTCAGGTATGTGCTTGTTCAGGACAACAGTTCATGACTACTTATCTGACACCTATTTATGATAAGAAAACAACTTTAACCTGCTGCGTCTGGCGCATGCGTATTATACGGCTACGTTATCTGTACTCATGTACAGTTCATGACTTCTTATAGGATGCATGATTTTGATAGGAAATATCTTTGGAAAGGTAATGTCCATATCCCTTTGTGCAAATATGTACAATATGGTAAAGCATCAATTTTCATCGCGGTAAGTTTGATGAGCACACTACACTTGTTTCTCCCAAACGAACCCAGAGAATGCTTCAAAACATGTACAAAGGCAAACAGATTATGTGTAAGCTGCTAGTAACCTACAGATATTATGAGATTCGTTAATGAGTTACTTTTCATAAGCGCCATCCATCAATCTGCATTATCATTGGTTCCAATCATGCCAATGTCACATTCATAATTACCGACGTTGTCCATTGCCTAATAAATATGATGTAGCCGTTCGTCAGATACTGATATGTTGGTCTAAACATGCTCTGTTAACGCTAATGTATTCACTCGCTCAACTTCATCAGTATTCACGATGCTCACAATGAAAGTCCGTTCGAACCACAATTGCATTCCAGTCAGTCCACAAACCTTTATAACACAATACCGTTAAATTTCCAGTCGATGTTGAGAACAAGATTCTAAACTTACTCGTTTCGGTTTCAGCGCCATAATGCCATCCTTGTAACATTGTAAATCCTCCCACTCTCCTCACATCTCTCTCTCTCTCTCTCTCTCTCTCTCTCTCTCTCTCTTTCTCCACCTCTCTCCCTATATGTATCCATTTGCATCTCTCTGGCTGTATTTGTCCCTTCCTCTGTCTGTCTTTCTGTTTTATTTTGTCTCTGCCCCCCCCCCCGCCCCGGGAATAATACGTTTGTTTATTATCGATATATGATATCGTTCATCTTTCATCTTCCTCATCTATGACATCACAACATTGCTTATTACATAGTGATCATTATGCTTTAAAAAAACCTTTTCTCCTGTCTCTTATCTTAGATGCATGTAGCGCTAGTTATGGCAACACTAGAGGGAGAGCTGCTATGCTGCAATGTAAAACAAATAGCGTATTTTGGGGACTTTATTATTGATATCGATCACATTGCCATTTTACTACATTTGAGGAAGTCTCCTTTCCAATCAAGACGTGATTTTCGAAGATGGTAAGTTCAAGCCCCCCCCCCCCCCCTTTTTACGCCCAATTCAATATAAATGCTACATTTTCACATGATTATATGGGGAAATACGGCTGTTGGAATTTTCTGATCCAAACTGAAAAGATAAAGTCTAGTCAGAGACTAGTCACTGCATCATTCTCGTCTTTTCTCAGTCCGTGCAAGAGAAGCAGGAGAAGAAATCGAGAATGATTAGTCTCCTGGAGCCAGACCCCTTGGTTGAATATTTTGTTTTTCTGTGACGTCACGTGCGAGGTGCTCTTCAAAATGTTGTGTACAATTGTTTTTGAAAATGTGCATTTTCTCAAAGAAGGTATGCATCTTTTTACCTTTTCATTTGACTCATCATTAGAAATACGTTTTTACACTCATACCTGTATGAAAACAAATCCTGGCGTTGTCAGAAACAGAAAAAGAGTAATTCATGGAATTATACTGCACCACTGCTTTGTTTCTTTTATGTTTCTGCTTTTTAAAAAAAACTAACTTATCTTTAGGATATAATCGCTAGTGATAATCGTTTGCCATGGGTACAGCTTCACTAGCCACATCATCTAGGGTGTAGTACATGCTCTTGGTACTACCTGACTTTACCAGCGTGTGCTCTTTGTCTGAAATGCTCATGTGATTCTGAAGAGGCAAACATCGCGGTAGTACGCTTCTTGCGTGAGCAGAGTGGCCTTCTGCAGGCTACTGACTTCTACCACTCCTCGATGGCTGACTCGGGGTATGAATGAACACAATTGTTGCCAACTAAACTCGGCCCTTCTCATGTACACCCAACAAAAATAGTCCCCACAAGCCTTTTTTCATAACTCAAAAAGCATTTTACATATTTTCATCATTCAAATAAGGAGGTTATAGCACACACACTGCCTTTACTAATAGGCGAGCACCGGCATATCATTCTTAAGTGAGCGCTCGGGATTGTGAGGGACTGCTTTCCTTCTTTAAACTGGGCATATTATCACTATCCCGACAGGGGCACTATTATTTTAAAAGGTAAGGCTTAGTCATGGTAGTATTAATAATGATTATGGACCGTGATCATATCATCGTCCCGATTTCATTTCATTTCAACGATTGTCATTGCATACTCCTTCAGCTGCTTTCTACCCAAGTACCATTTATACATCTGGGTGGAAAGCAGCAACGTGGATAATGTGTCTTGCTGAAGGACACAAATGCCATGGTTGGGCTTAAACTATCACACTGAGACGTCTCGTCACAGATCACAACCATTATACATGTACCATTATACCTCTAATATATGCAATACGATATGAAATGTGATATGATGTGGGATATATAGGCGTCAATGCAAATGGCATACATACTCCTTTTTGCTACTTGCTTCTTTTAAGTCTCAAGGGTGAAATTCTGATTAATTTAATTACTAATTTTTTGTCAATCTGTATCGCTGTATTCTAAGTTGATAATGGAACCGATATGTGATCAGCTTTGGTGCGATTCACGTCAAAGCTTAGGGTTTGTTGTGGTAAACATTACGGGACCCGGAATCATGGTAGATCTGTTTTTGACGTCACCAAGGGCCGGATCCCGTTTGATTTTTATGATTTGATACTTCTGAGGGGATTCTTAATTCACGGGGCCCTTGAAATGAAGATTAACCGTTTCTCATGTCCATGATGGCGATTGGAAACTCCTATTGGTCATTGTCCTGCCATCTCTCATGCGAAATTCATAAACTATGCTAATGCAACTCTTCATTGTTAACGGAGCGGGACTACTTTAATAGCTCTAGTTTCTAAATGATATTCATCTTAGGAAAGGACATTAAATGTGTGCTTCATTATCTCCCTTTCACTTAATTGTTGTCTCTCTCCCTCTTCGAAGTCTTTTATTGTTCAGTTATGTTTCAGTTTCATGCAGTCTTTACCATAAAATATCCTCCTACTCAACATCACATCTCTCACTCACTCTCAACCCTCTCTACCCACACTCATATGTCTCTCTGTCTGTCTGTGCATTATATAAGTCTATCTTCCCCCTCCCCCCCCCCCATCTCTAGTTGACCTCTCCCTGACTATATCTCTGTGTTTCTGCCCCTCTATACTCTTTGTCACGTGCTTTCTGTATAATCACTTTCCATTTCACCTCCATGACCACATCATTACTGCTTTCAGAGCAGTGGCATGGTTGAGCATAGATTAATCTCTGGTTATAATTGTATGAACTAACGCAAGCACATGGACATTTGAGAAACTTGGTTGGTAGTCTTAGTTGCAGACTTTAAGGACATTTTTGAGTCGGACATTTGTCCTTTGTATCTTCGTGACGCGAGGGAACCTGAATTTGTGAAGGATAAATATGTGAACATGATTAGTAAACTAATTTTGCATCTTTATATCATGATTTCTTCATTTCTCATTTCAAAGATATACGCCTGTCATACTTTTTAAACATGCGCATTTATTATGTTTATTTCCTTCATCCATGTCATATCTGGCTATTTGGTCTAGAAAGGGAGATATATATGGGCTAGGGTTAATGTAAGGGGTCTGTATTAGGATTAGGTTTTAAGATCTTGTCATAGTTTTGTTTATGAAGTTTACTTAAAGGGACAGTCTATCCTAAAATTATTTTGGTTTCAATAAAATGAGACAATCAAAAGAAACATATCAGTGGAGGTTTGACGAAAAACGGTCAAAGGAAAGTTATTTGATTTTTAAGTATTGGGTTTGTGACGTTTGTGACGTCGCGTACGAGGTGCTCTCCCATATGTTGTGTACTAATTGTTTCCATAAATTGCCTTTTATCATGTTCGTTAATGAAGGAACACATTCTTTAATAGCTATTTTTTAATAGCTGTGTATAAAAACATGTGTCTAATTCTTTAATAGCTATTTTTTAATAGCTGTGTATAAAAACATGTGTCTAATGATATATCAAATGCACAGGTGAAATGGTAAATATCCATTTCATAATATGGACATTTTCCAAAAAATGTACACAACATATGGAAAGGCACCTCTCACCTCACGTTACAAAATGAAAACTTTAACATCAAATAACTCTCTTTTTCTTTGACTGATTTTGTCAAACCTGCACGTCCTTTTCTTTCATTGGTCTCCATGTATTAAAACCAAAATAATTTCAGGGTGAACTATCCCTTTAATCTTAAAGGGTGGTTTCAGGATCTTCCTTGTGAGCGAAATGGGCGTAAACCCTCCCTCTATGATAAACCGAATGACAAGGATGATAAGGAATTTTGGTACGGGAATGGGCTTTATACATGGCATAGGCAAAGAACAATAGGGAATATCAATGCGCTAAACAACTGCTGTTAACGCTCAAAATATAGTCCAGTCTTAGGCCTATGCTTACCTGGAAATTGTTGATGACATGAAGGACGAGACTGATATAAAACTGACAAGAATGGAAGAAAAAACAGGTACCAGGCTCCTTTTGTATAAATCATCATTCAAAACTGTAATTTTACAGCCTGTTTCTTCTTCCTTGATGATTGATTTTTCATCTTTACTTCTCCACCTTCTCCTATATAAACAATACTCATACTATTGGCGTTTACAAAAATATATACAGCTTGCAGTTTCTACACACTGCATAACTATGTCCTTCATTAAATGTATGAATGGATAGGCTCTAGCAATCACAGTGTACGCATCGGAGGTGACAGCATGACATATAGTCGAAGGTGATTGTTGATGACATGAAGGACGAGACTGATATAAAACTGACAAGAATGGAAGAAAAAACAGGTACCAGGCTCCTTTTGTATAAATCATCATTCAAAACTGTAATTTTACAGCCTGTTTCTTCTTCCTTGATGATTGATTTTTCATCTTTACTTCTCCACCTTCTCATCTTAGCTTTGTGTGATTGCACAATTTTCACCAAGGGACAACAGCTACATACTTTAACTGAAAGAAAGACTAAGAAAACATCAAGTGACACGCCCACTTTCGAAAACAGCATGCACTCAAACATAGATTGATAGACCGTCATTCTGAAAATTGCCGTTCTGAAATGTTCTCTCCCTTTATAGCTTCATTCAAACTAACATGAAATTAAACAATAAAAATGTTCAGACAAGTCCTATATAAACAATACTCATACTATTGGCGTTTACAAAAATATATACAGCTTGCAGTTTCTACACACTGCATAACTATGTCCTTCATTAAATGTATGAATGGATAGGCTCTAGCAATCACAGTGTACGCATCGGAGGTGACAGCATGACATATAGTCGAAGGAAATTGTTGATGACATGAAGGACGAGACTGATATAAAACTGACAAGAATGGAAGAAAAAACAGGTACCAGGCTCCTTTTGTATAAATCATCATTCAAAACTGTAATTTTACAGCCTGTTTCTTCTTCCTTGATGATTGATTTTTCATCTTTACTTCTCCACCTTCTCATCTTAGCTTTGTGTGATTGCACAATTTTCACCAAGGGACAACAGCTACATACTTTAACTGAAAGAAAGACTAAGAAAACATCAAGTGACATGCCCACTTTCGAAAACAGCATGCACTCAAACATAGTTTGATAGACCGTCATTCTGAAAATGAAAACTACTTATTAGAAAAACACGTTTCGTGCAAAGAATAGTTATTTCCGCCATTATCAAATCACTGCCATGAAAGAGACTCAGACATACATAATACACCTGTTTGCGTTATAGTTCATGGAAGTGCAATTCTGTATAGTAAGTTTCACCTCCATACTATGTATTGAAAATTTGTTTTTGGCATTGTCTAACTCTTGATTATCCCTAGAATACACATATCGATATTTTGTATTATGGCCTGTTCCCATTTCATTTTCACGCACTTTTTATGCAACACTATAAAAGCAAATCTTAGCATAGTCGTCGTGGTCATTTAGTTTATTTTGTTTTGATACAGCGTTGAAGGGAGTGGTACTAAAGTATATTCAGTGATGATGGTAACCATGGTTACAATATGTGTTATGTATCTAAAGGATGATGTACAACCACATCGTATAATCAGTTCAGTTTGACATCATCAGTGATGTATATAAACCTCTCAAATCAGTTATGCAACTCAAGTTTGAGGGGTAATACATGTATTACATCGCTTATTGCTTCATTATCGTATGTGACTGGGGTGTTATCAATAAGCCTGATTTCTCTTCTTCACATTGGTGTGCTATTTGCTATGATCATGCAATCATTGAATGTGCAGTATTCCAGAATATGGGAAAATACACTGTTTTCCACAGTAAAGGCTCCATTTTTTGGAGATACAATGTGTGTCAAATTAACAATGAACGTTCACGCATCGCCACATCAGCATCATTCAAAGTCATTTCATGTGCAAAAACAAACGAAAAACATAGAATTTTGCAACATTTCATTTTTTTATATTCTTGCATATTCAGAAGGTCATCACAAACCATGATTGCGTAAACATTACAAACGATACATCATTGTAAAGATAAAATAGTCAAGCTGTCTTATAATACCACATTTATGGACAATAATGAAGCAACTAAATATGAATGACCCCTCAAACCTGAGATGCAGAACTTTTTTAAGAGGTTTATATTAAAAGTTCACTATATTAAAAAGTTCACTAATATTATTTGTGAGTAATTACTACGCAAAGAAACATTGACATAAGTACACTAGTGATAAACATGAATAGCGAAAGCTAACCTTGCCAACAAATAAGGAACGGTCTTGCTATTGAAAGAATTTCCACAGTTTCCACTTAATTGCCGTTCTGAAATGTTCTCTCCCTTTATAGCTTCATTCAAACTAACATGAAATTAAACAATAAAAATGTTCAGACAAGTCCTATATAAACAATACTCATACTATTGGCGTTTACAAAAATATATACAGCTTGCAGTTTCTACACACTGCATAACTATGTCCTTCATTAAATGTATGAATGGATAGGCTCTAGCAATCACAGTGTACGCATCGGAGGTGACAGCATGACATATAGTCGAAGGTGACAGCATGACAATTAGAGAATCAAGTACACGTTCTGACTACAAATACTATATTAAATTACAAACTAACAGTCTCTAACAAGTATAAAGTTACAAGACTCAGAGTACGTATCTAGCTTGATCAATATTTTTGTACTTTTAACAAAATTAGAGATATCCAAGTACAAGTTATAGCCTACATGATATGTATTTTGCTATTATCAATGTAGGTGCTATGTTGTCAAGGACTTGTCACAATTTAAACAACGTGATCACACTGCGATAAAGCGGACCTAAGCTTGCGTAGAAAATTTACATTGTAGGGGAATATATAATGTCTTACACATACAAATAGAGCACAGTGGAATATGATGCCTTCTCAGGAACAAGTTGTGCATATTTGATATAAGTTTGAGCAAAATTCTAGTAATTTTTACAATAAACGACCGTATACTCATATTCTTTACAAGCTTCCCTTACCAGTCAAATTTCGTAGAAATAGTTGTCAATTTTGATAGTCACCAACTCAAAAATGACAACTCGAAGTAAGCGGAAATTCATGGATGGCAAATTTGTTGGGTGCGAATAATCTTTTGAATGGTTGTGACATGTTTAATTCAGGATCATACAATTTGTGTGTTTCATATAGGTTATTCAGAACAGAGCAATATCCTTTATGTACCACGCCTGCCTATTTACAGAGTCTTAAACACACATAATCATCATGAATTATGTATTAATCATTCTTGGAAACATTGGCTACTCTTCCCGAAATTAGATATCTTGGGCCATATTAATGAAAGCTTACTCGCCTATATAGTTGGTTACTACAATGCTTGCATTTCGATGTACGTAAGTAACTAACTAGGCTTAGTAAGGGTTCATGAATATGGCCCCAGGAATATTTGAGTTATTTCACCATTAGTGCGATAAATCCAAATACTTACTGACGTACAGTGTATGAATCTACTGCTTTGTGTCATTTAAAGTTTATACCCTCCTTCCACGCCTAGCTGGTAGGTTTGGTGGAGTGGCGGCTGCGGTGTTTAAAGGATATTGTCAGGTTTTAAATTATCTTTTTAAAGTGAATCAACAAATGACTGACGAATTAAGTATTTGCAAAAACATGATAAATGCAGAATTAACACTCTCTGCGCCCGCAAAGATACACATCATTCATTTAAGGTGTTTCAACTAAGGGATGCTCAATCAAACATTTCTTCTCCTTTTGTCTTACACACAGTATAAATATGACTGTGTATATCGGTATCGGCGCATTAGTATTTCTCAAATATCATCATTGCCAATAAGGAGGATGTACATATGACACAGACAATCTCACAATATGCACTTTTTCCGGTAAGCTTCGTCAAGGTCTTTACGAAATCGCGTGCATTGATATTTTTGAGCACGTGCTTTAATTTATCGCGACGCAGATTCTGACAACGATGTTATGTATTAATAATTCAGGTGAAATATAAAATGACGCTACCATCACAACAAGCTGTAAGCTCATTCTGCTGGAAGCAAAGTAATAAGACACTTTCTTCATTCTTACTGGTAAATCATTTCACATTCCCATTTTATCAGTACCATAAAAATGTGGGTTTCAATGTCTTGCGATTTGCAACTCGATTACATTTTCCATTAAGTGTGCGAAAGATCAATAATCCTTGCACAATATATAATAAGCGACATGCTTTACGAGCTTAACAACGTCATTTCTGATACGCCTTGATACGTGAATTCCTTCAATTAATGTTGCCATCTCCTTGGGATGTGTACACCAAGAAACAAGAAAGACATTATCCGAATCAATTACGACTATCAAAGCGAGCTCTTCACTTATGCATCACGTAATTTGATGCATTCACGTAATTTGATGCATTTAAAATGAAATCCTCCTTTTGACATCTATTACCTATTAAGAGCGACGATATCAAGGACATTCTCACACACGTAGTACAACCACATCTCACATCTCGGGTTGCCATGGGAAATCACACGTTACTTGGGAACGGCGGAGGGGCTGGAAACTCGACAAAATCTGATGAATTACTTTGCGTGAGGCTTCGTCCCTTGGGAGATGGACGAGATGTGTTAGAGTAGACATGCTGTGGTGTGATGGGTTCCTCATAGTAGTCATCTAAACCAGCTGCCTCGTACTTTATCTCACAGGAAGAGGTCGAGATGGCACCACTGTCAGCTTGTTCCTTGAGCGTCATCCATCTATCTGCATCATCACCGGTTCCAATCTTGCCAATGTCACAGTGAGCATTACTGACCTCGTCCATTGCCTGATATACATGATGTAGCCGTTCATCAGATACTGATATGTTGGTGTCAACATGCTCTTGTTGGGTCGACGTGTTCGACGTTGGCAAATTACCAGCACCAACGATCTTACACTCGCGTTTGATCTGTCCACTTGCCTCCCGTATTCCCATCGAACTATGAGCCTGAGATGGTGGGTACGATGGTGAGGAGGTTGAGTCAGATGCATCATGATCCCGCTGTGAGTCCAAGACGAGAAGAGCACCCATAGATACAGGGTTAGCACGCTGGGGGTTGAGAGTGCACCCTCGGTATTTCTTATAAAGGAAATAGATCAATCCACATGTGATGATATTTAGTGCAAGGCTACATGCACACACTGCTGTTACAATTATTAACGCCTGTCTACTGATCGGAGTTAAAGTAAGTGTTGCGTTTTCTTCAGTATCATCAGACAGGGGTTTGGTGGTTACTTTTCCACGGGCGAAAGGCGCTACCGTGGACACGTTTGAGAGTGATGTGATTGCCATGACTGTGCTATTCAAGTTGATAACATTCTGATCCATATTCATGTCAGTTTGTGTTGTTTCCGGTGGACTGGTCGTCAAACCCCTCTCTGAAATCGTAACGGTTACAGACAGAAGTTTACAACTCAAACGTGTGAATTTGAACACGTATACACCAGATTATAAATGCCAGAATCACCTACATCGGTATTCACGATGCTCATATCGAACGTCATATTGAACAACGGTGGCGTAATCCACTTACCAAACGTTATAAAATGATACCGTTGGTTTTCTGGATGATTTTGGGAACAAGATTTTAAACTGCAGTTCACTAGCCATTGGCTGCACCTCACCCATCGTACCTCGCGATCGTTAAAGAAGGGAAGCTCCTTTGTATAGTGTAACGTCACATTCTCTCCAGCTACTACGCTGATTTCCTTTTCGTTTGGATCTCCATCACAAAAATCAAAAGCGTTTAAGGGTGACAATAAGCCTAAAAGAAAAACGCTTACGAGCAGAGTAATCGAGGACATTGTGATCTGAGATCCTATCCGAGTCACTGAATGTCTGTAAGTCAATACTAGTCTCCCTGTCGTCATTACTAATGCGTAGACGATTTAACGGCAATTCGGCTTTTGACGAACCTTGTCAAAGTAAGATCGGTTCATTGTCAGTAAAAAAACAAGATGTACGCCAAAGCAGTTCCAAACAAGGCTTAGCCAATCACGTTTTTTGTTCATCGCTTATTGGCTGATACTTGTCATGTGATATTGGTACCTGATAATTTACAACAGTTGCCATTTTATGTTGACGATAAGACTATTAGTACGCTGGCAAGTTTCTCAAACAACGGGAGAGGGGGTTAGTTGGGATGCTAGAGGTTAGGTCAAATGCTGTATTCGAGTGATTTTTCTAATGTTACTTTGTAATGCATTCCAAAGACATAGTAAACCTAGTTCTCCTTATGTAAATTATCATTTATTTAGTTAGATGATTTGCTCTTCTTGCCGATCGAGTTTTGAAACCACCTACACTTATTGCATTATAGCCTGTCAGTGCTGTTTTCCAAGTCTATGCGTGTTCGGCACTACTTATCTGACACTTGTTTCACTTGTTTATCATAAGAAAATAACTTTAACCGGCTGCGTCCGGCGCATGCGTATTATAGGGCTACATTATCTGTACTCAGGTACAGTTCATGACTTCTTGCAGGATGCATGATTATGATAGGAAAATATCTTTGGAAAGGTGATGTCCATATCCCTTTGTGCAAGTATGTACAATATGGTAAAGCATCAATTTTCATCGCGGTAAGTTTGACGAGCACACTACACTTGTTTTTCACAAAACGTACCCAGAGAATATCTCAAAACATGTACAAAGGCAAACAGCTTATTTGTAAGCTGCTAGTAACCTACAGATTATGAGATTCTTTAATGAGTTACTTTTCATAAGCGCCATCTATCTATCTACATTATCATTGGTTCCAATCATGCCAATGTCACAGTCATCATTTCCGACCTCGTCCATTGCCTGATATACATGATGTAACCGTTCATCAGATATTTATATGTTGGTCTGAACATGCTCTTTTAACGCTAATGTGTTCACTCGCTCAACTTCACCGGTATTCACGATGCTCACAATGAACGTCATTTCGAACCACAATTGCATGATTATATAAGGATATACGGCTGTTGGAACTTTCTGATCCAAACTGAAAAGATAAAGTCTAGTCTAAGACTAGTCACTGCATCATTCACGTCTTTTCTCAGTCCGTGCTGGTGAAGCAGGAGAAGCCAGCCAGACCCAGCCAGACCCCTTTGTTGACTATTTTGGTTTCGTGCGAGGTGCTCTCTTCAAAATGTTGTGTTCAATTATTTTTGAAAATGTGCATTTTCTCAGAAAAGATCATCTATTTACCTTTTTTTTTATTTGATTCGTCATTAGAAATACGTTTTAACACTCATACCAGTGTGCAAACAAAGCATGGCGTTGTCAAAAACAGAAAAAAAAACAATATATCGAACAATACTGCACAAACATTATAACGGATTTTCGTCAAGCCTTTACTGCTTTGTTCCTTTTACGTTTCTGTTCTTATCGAAACCAACCTATCTTCAGGGTGAACTATCCCTTTCATGCTAAATAGGTTACTCATTGCGGATAAAATCGCTAGTGATAATCGTTTGTCTCGCAATGTATGGTCAACAAGGAATCTAAAAGATCACGATGTTTCGTGCGGCGCCGCTGCAATACTTCGTCAGATGTGATACTCACTACAATTTTGCGTGAGCAGGGTGGCCTTCTGCAGGCGGCTAGTTTCTACCACTCCTCGATGGCTGACTCGGGGTATCTTACATGAATTAACACAATGTTGCCGACTAAACTCGGCAGTTCTCATATACACACACCCAACAAAAATAGTCCCCACAAGCCTTTTTTTCATAAGCCATAAAGAATTTTACTGATTTTCATCATTCAAATGGGGAAGTAATGACATACAATGCCCTTACTAAAAGGCGAGCACCGACATACATGTATCTTGGTTAATTGAGCGCTTGGGATTGTGAGGGACTGCTTTCCTTCTTTAAACTGGCCATATTATCACTACCCTGACAGGGGCAGTATTGATTTAAAAGGCAAGGGTTAGTCATGGTAGTATTGACAATGATTATACACCGTTATCATATCATCATCCTAACTTCATTTCATTTCAACGATTGTCATTTCATACTCCTCTGCTGCTTTCTACCCAGGTACCCATTTATACACCTGGGTAGAAAGCAGCAACGGGGATAATATATCTTGCTGAAGGACACAAGTGCCATGGGTGGGCTTTAAACTGGAACCTCGAGATCTCTTTTTAAAGATCACAACCATTATACCATGACCACTCTAATATATGCAACACGATATGAATCTGACATGATGTAGAATCACGATAGATCTATATTTGAAGTCACCGCGGGTCCGAATCCCGTTTGACAATGTTTGATTTCAATGATTTAATACTTGATTGATTGATTTAAATTTTCGTCAATCTGTATCGCTGTATTGTATATTGATAATGGAATCGATAATCAGCTTTGGTGCGATTCACGTCAAAGCTAAGGGTTTGTTGTGGTAAACATTACGGGACCCGGAATCATTGTAGATATGTTTTTTACTTCACCATCGGTCCGGATCCCACTTGATTTCTATGATATAATAATTTTGAGCGTATTCTTAATTCACAGGTCCCCTTGAAGTGAAGATTAACGGTTTCTCATGACCATGATCATGATGATGGCGGTTGGAAACTCCTATTAACCACTGTCCTGCCATCTCTCACGCGAAATTGATAGAATATGCAAATGCAACTCTTCAGTATTTACGGAGCGGCACTATTGTAATTGTTGTCTCTCTTCCTCTGCGGAGTCTTGTATTGTTCGATCATGTTTCGGTTTCATGCACTCTTGAACATAAAATATCATCCCACGCACCATCACATTTATCACTCTCTCTCAATCCTCTCTACCCCACACTCTATCGTCTTTCTGTGTCTGTCTGTACAGTATGTAAGTCTGTCTGTCCCCCCCCCCTCTCTAGTTGACCTCTCCCTGACTATATTTCTGTGTTTCTGCCCCCCCCCCCTATACTCTTTGTCACGTGCTTTCTGTATAATCACTTTCCATTTCACCCCCATGACCACATCATTACTACTTTTAGAGCAGTGTCATGGTTGAGCATAGGTTAATCTCTGTTGATAATTGTATGAACTAACGCAAGCACATGGAAATTTGAGAAACTTGGTTGGTAGTCTTAGTTGCAGACTTTAAAGGCATATTGAGTCGGACACTTGTCCTTTGTATTTTCATGACGCGAGGAAACCTGAATTTTTGAAGGAAAATATTTGCACATGATGGATAGTCTAATTTTGCATCTTAATATCATGATTTGTTCATTTCTCATTTCAAAGATATACGCCTATCGTGTTTTTAAACATGCGCATTTATTATGTTTATTTCCTTCATCCATCTCATGTAGGCCTATCTCGCTATTTGGTCTACAAACGGAAGTATGTATGGGCTAGGGTTAATATAAGGGGTCTGCATTAGGATTTGGTTTTAAAATCATGGCATAGGTTTTTGTGAAGTTTACTTAAAGGGACAGTTCATCCTGAAATTATTTTGGTTTCAAGAAAAGGAGACAATTCCAAGAAACAAATCAGTGAAGGTTTGAAGAAAAACGGTCAAAGGAAAACAAAGTTATTTGATTTTAAATTTTTGAGTTTGTGACGTTTGTGACGTCGCGTACGAGGTGTTCTCCCATATGTTGTGTACTAATTGTTTCCATAAATTGCCTTTTTATGTTCGTTGATGAAGGAATACATTCTTTTAATAGCTATCATGTGTGTAAAAACATGTGTCTAATGATATATGAAATGCACAGGTGAAAAGGTAAATATCCATTCTATAAAATGGACATTTTCCAAAAAAAATGTACACAACATATGGGAAGACACCTCGCACCTCACGTTACAAATTCAAAACATTAAAATAAAAAAAAACTCTCTTTTCTTTTTATCAAACCTTCAAATCGTTTTCTTTCATGGGTCTCCATGTATCAAAACCCAAATAGTTTCAGGGTAAACTATCCCTTTAATTTTAAAGGGGGAAATGTTAGGATCTTCCTTGTGAACGAAATGGGCGTAAACCCTCCCTCTAACCGAATGACATGGATGACAAGCAATTTTTGTAAGTAATGGGCTTCATACATGGCATAGGCAAAGGAAAATAAGGAATGTCAATGCGCTAAACAACTGCTGTTCACGCTAAAAAATATAGTCCAGTCTTAGGCCTATGCTCATCTGGAAATTGTTGATGATATGAAGGACGAGACTTATATAAAACTGACAAGAATGGAAGAAGAAACAGGTGCCAGGCTCCTTTTGAATACATCATCATTTAAAACTGGACTGGTGATGCAAATGAGTGTTAATTTGACAGCCTGTTCCTTTTTCCTTGTTTATGGATTGTTCATCTAAACCTGCGTAGAAAATTTACATTGCAGGGGAATATATAATTAATCACACATAAAATAAAGTACAGTAGAATATGATGCTTTCTCAGGAACAAGTTGTGCATATTTGATATAAGTTTGAGCAAAATTCTAGAAATGATTAACATTACAATAAACGACTGTATGCTCATATTCTCAGTCAAATGTCGTATTGTCACCTTTGATAGTTACCAACTCAAAAATGACACCTCGAAGTAAACGGAAATTCATGGATGGCAAATTTGTTTGGGCGAATAATCTTTTGAATGGTTATGACATGTTTAAATCAGGAACATACACTTTGTGTGTATCATATAGTTAATTCAGAACAGAGCAATATCACACTTGCATATTTACAGCCTCAATCACACTGAGACAGCGTGAATTATTCATCATTCTTGGTAGCATTTGGCTAATCTTTCCGGATTTAGATATCCGGAATATTTGAGTCATTGCACCATTATTGAGGGAAAGACAAATCCAAATATTTACTGACACACAGTCTACAGTTACTTTTATTGTCATTTAAAGTTTATAACCTCCTTGCCCACCTAGCTGCTAGGTGTTGTGGAATGGCATGTGCGGTGCTTAAAGGATATTGTCATATTTTAAATTGATTACCGTTTTAAAATTTAACAAGTGACAAACGAATGAAGTATTAAAAAGTATGTTGCGAGAAACAAGATCAATGCAAAATTAACAAACTCTACGCCCGCGAAATTACACTTCATTTGAGTTGTATCATCTGAGAGATGTTCAATCAAAACTGTCATTCCTTTTTGTTACATATTGTATAAATATGACTCTGTATAGTGGTACTGGATTTTTACATATTTGAACGACTCATTTATATTTCTCGGATATTATCATTGCCAATACCGAGGATATGTATCCTCACGATGAGAAAGAATAAATAGCTTTTACTTTTAATAATGGAGGCGCTATTGCTTTAGCTTCTCCACATTGCGATAAAAAGCAATATAAAACCTGAACACATTAATGCATTTACAAGGCACCCACGCCGGGCTTTCAGGAAACCTGAATTGGAAATATCGATGAACAATAAACGATGCTTAAATATTGATAAAATGTTATGGTAGTTTATATAATGATGGTGTATGTCTATGCTTTATTGAATGATTTTAATAGTAATGTTTCGCTTGACCTTATTTCACCTTTTTTCTACGTATGATACAGACAATCTTACAATATACACTTTTCCGCGGTGAGTTTCGACAATGTCTTTATGAAATCGCCTGCATTGATATTCTTGAGTACTTGCTTTGAGTGTTTGCGACGTAGATCATTACAAATATGTTATGTATTAACGATTCAGGCGAACTGTAAAATGGCGCTACCATAACAACAAGCACTAAGCTCATTCTGCGAGAGACAAAGTAAAAAGACACTTGTTTTATTCTTGCTGGCAAAAAATTTCACATTCCCATTTCATCAGTACCATAAGAATGCGGTTTTAAATGTCGTGCGATCTGCGACTCAATTATATTTGCCATTAAATGTACCAAAAATCAGTAATGCTTACACAATTATAATCAGCCTTAGTGAGGTCCCTGCTTAGTGATTAATAGCCTATACTATGATTACCAAATCTTAAGACAACCATTCGTTAATTGCTGCATACCTCACGAACAGGATTTAGGAGTGCATAGTCAGACGAGTCAAATAAGAAGTCAATTGATTCATCGCCTTCTTGGTCATTCCTAGAACCCCGACGAGGACCTACTTCACCGGGAACAGACTTAGTAGATGCACACTGAGTTGCATGTCGAACCTTGTGGGGTTTTGCGTACAGGCTTTCGACGTCGTGATCCCGTTTTCTTTCTTCTGTGGGTAGACGCGCGGGGTTGGACAACGCTCCTAAATTGACCCTCGCTTCTCCCGCTGTGGCTGGACACGATGGAGAGTCGTCTTTATCTCCTGGTACTGGGATGTGTGACTGCTTACTTTTCTTGGTCGTGTCTTTCTTGTTAGGCTTTGCATAGAGGTCTTCACGATTAACATCAGGACTATGCATGTGACTATTGAAAGGATTCATATTGATACTCTGCACTGCCTCTTCACGATATTTCCGTTGTTTAGCTGCATGAAACACAATATGTTCTTCGGTGTTCTGGAATTCCTTGCCAGCAGAGTTCGATCTAAGCTCACAAGAATTCTCGGTCTTTGAGGCACCAGGGCAGGAAGCATAGCTCGAAATATTTTCGTCTTCAATCGAGCAATAAACATCTTCCAAATTGCTGTTTTTAGTAGTACCATCCAATGTCTGATTTATCCGGCCATCGACTACTGCCTCTGTCTTAACTGTTTCTTTGTCACTTGGTGTTTTCTCACTCGCTCTATTAAGCTGTCTCCAACCGCTTTGATTGGACTTACCCAATGCCGACAAGGAGCCAGTAGAAGTATGAACGATATTACATTCATGTTTTTTATGTTGTGAATTATCTCCGCCTAGCGCACCTATCTGTCGTGTTTCCATCAAACTATGGGTCTGAGATGGTTGGTACGATGGCGAGGAGGTTGAGTCAGATGCATCATGATCCCGCTGTGGGTCCAAGACAAGAAGAGCACCCATAGATACAGGGTTAGCACGCTGGGGTTTGTGAGTGCACCCTCGGTATTTCTTACAAAAGAAATTGAACAGTCCACATGTGATGATATGTAGTGTAAGGCTACATGCACATACTGCTATCACAATTATGAACGCCTGTCTACTGATCGAAGTGGAAGTAAGTGTTGCGTTGTCTTCAGTATCATCGGACAGTGGTTTGGTGGTTAATTTTCCTCGGGCAAGCGCTGGGGTTGTCATGACTGTGTTATTCAAATTAAAAAGAGTCTGATCCATATTCTTGACAGTTTGTGATGTTTCCGGTGGACTAGTCGTCAAACCCATATCTAAAATCGTAACGGTCACAGACATAAGTTTACAACTCGAACTGTGTTTGAACACGTACACCAGATTGTAAATGCCAGA
This sequence comes from Arbacia lixula, assembly GCA_963669155.1. Classification (NCBI taxonomy): domain Eukaryota; kingdom Metazoa; phylum Echinodermata; class Echinoidea; order Arbacioida; family Arbaciidae; genus Arbacia; species Arbacia lixula. Next base: position 171,481 of record OZ022578.1, on the reverse strand, counting down.
ATCAACCACATCGGTATTAACGATGCTCATATCGAACGTCATATTGAACAACGATGTCCTAATACACTCACCAAACGTTGTAAAATGGTACCGTCGGTTTTCTGGTTGATTTTGAGAACAAGATTCTAAACTGCAGTTTGCTAGCCATTGGCTGCACCTCACCCATCGTACCTCGCGATCGTCAAAGAAGGGAAGCTCCTTTGTATACTGTAACGTCACATTCTCTCCAGCTACTACGCTGATTTCCTTTTCGTTTGGATCTCCATAACAAAAATCAAAAGCGTTTAAGGGTGACAACAAGGCTAAAAGGACAACGCTTACGAGCAGAGTAATCGGGAACATTGTGATCAAAGATGTTATCCAAGTCACTGAACGTCTGTAAGTCAATACTTGTCTCCCTGTCGTAATTACTAATGCGTAGACCATTAAACGGCAATTCGGCTTTTGACGAACCTTGTCAAAGTAAGATTGGCCCATGGTCAGTGAAGAAAGAAGATGTACACCAAATCAATTCTAGAAAGGGGCTTCGCCAATCACGTTCTTTGTTCATCGCTCATTGGCTGACACTTGTCATGTGATATGGGATCTGATAATGTACAATTTCCTGTTGACGATAAAACTATCAGTACGCTGGCAAGTTTCTCAAACAACGGGAGGGGGGGGGGGGGGTTAGGTTAGGATGCTTTTTTCCGTGAATCGGCATATAAATACAATATAGTGTATTGATTTGTCAAGGTTGGTCGCGCAAATGAGTTCAAACACAAAATCCTACTACAGGGACATAAGCACAAGGTAGTCGCCGCTCATTGTGCAAACTTTTACTATTTACTGCTATATATACTAATGAAATGATATTGGCCGGTATGTATTCAGATGAAGTATTTTGCTAGGATGGTTGAATGTTGTTCATGCCTGTAAATCATCAGGTAAAAAGATTCTCGAGTTGAGGTATATAATATACAAATAAAAACCGCTCTGACGGAAATGGTTTAAACTATAGGCACTACGTGATTCCAAAACGTTTCTATTGTCATGAGGCCACAGGCTGATGGATGGCAGCATTATTTTGAGATCACCGCGAGTTCAAAACAAGTTCTCCATTTATTACCCTTGTAATGCATTGTGGGTTTTTTTCAGATTTAATCATACTTTGATTAATATTTACACTTGTATTTCGTGTGTACTATCTATATTTTATTTAATATACAAACGTTAGAGGCAACATGACTTGTTTTGTAGTAATAAGTTATACTAATGTACTCAGGATACATTATTTCATATTTGTTAGAGGAACTCTTTAAAGTGCAAGGAATATTCAAAAGACAGGGAACTCTTGTTTGCCCTCCTCGTTCTGGGTTCCACCCACATCACTTGGAAATCTACACTCCTTATAGCATTAGGCCTACGAGCAATCATAGAACATAAAGATTCATGAAGCTATGCATGATGAATCCGACCAGTAACGCAGGTGCCAAAATAGACGCCCTCTAGGGTGCGAGCATAACCAGTGCCACGATTAGGTCGCACTCCCCTAATAGCGGGGGAAGTAAGATTCAGGTGGGCTTGACACAACCCAACATTTGATTTCTCAATTTTGAAAAGCTTATTTAAAAAAAAATGTAAGGACATAATCTTTTACTTAGCACCAGTTATTGCAACACTAGAGTGAGGCTTGCTATGCTGAAATGTACAACAAATAGTGTATTTTGAGGATTTTGTTATTGATGTCGATGACAGTGCCATTTTACTACTTTGGAGGAAGTCTCCTTTTTAATCAAGACGGGGCGTTGTTCAAGATCGTTTGGCAAACGAGGAATCTAAAAAGATCACGACGTTTCGTGCGCCGCTGCAACTCTTCGTCAGGTGTGATACTTACTATAATTTTGCATCACACCTGACGAAGTGTTGCAGCGGCGCACGAAACGTCGTGATTTTTTTTTTAGATTCATTTTTGGCCATACATTGCGAGACAAACGATTATCCCTTTAATGTTTGCGATTGCAATCCTCAACAATGTGTCAGTATTTCACATAAGGACTTTTGGATGCAGCAACTGATAATCTGAAGAGTCAAAGAGGTTATCTAACTCGAAGTCTGCTTCATACCTTCTTCCGTTTTCTTGAGCTTTCAGAGTTTCCATCAGAAGAATCGCCTGTTCTACTGTCGGACATCATGTTGCCATCGCACAAGTGATCTTTCCAGTAAGTCCAGCGGACCTTCGTAGGGAGGCCTCGTCAACTTATCATACTCATCGGTCAGCGTTGCCAAGGCGATTGATGGTCCAGGGCTACCGGAACTATGCTGCATCGAGATAATGTTTCCTTGTTCTTCACGGCAACCGTGGTGCTTTTTTTTATATCCCTTAACCTGCCCAACACTGTACTGTGTAGCACACGGTAATGCAGTTTTAGTGGTAACCACATCGGCTACATCATCTAGGTTGTAGTAATTTTTCTCGGCACTACCTGACTTTGCCAGGGTGTGCTTTTTTTCTGAATAGCTAATGTGATTCTGAAGAGGCAGACATCGCGGTAGTAGGCTTCTTGCGTGAGCGGGGTGGCCTTCTGCAGGCGGCTGGTTTCTACCACTCCTCGATGGCTGACTCGGGGTATATTACATGAATTAACACAATTGTTGCCAACTAAACTCGGCAGTTCTCATGTACACCCAACCAAAAAAAGGCCCCACAGGCTTTTTTTTTCATAAGTCATCAAGAATTTTACTGATTTTCATCATTCAAATGGGAAAGTAATGACATACAATACCTTTACTAAAAGGCGAGCACCGACATCCATGTTTCATGGTTAATTGAGCGCCCGGGATTGTGCGGGACTGCTTTCCTTCTTTAAACTGGGCATATTAACATATGAGCATGTGAAATGTGACATGATGTAGAATCACGATAGATCTATATTTGAAGTCACCGCGGGTCCGAATCCCGTTTGACAATGTTTGATTTCAATGATTTAATACTTTTGAGGGGATTCTTAATTAACGGGTCTCCTTGAAATGAAAAATAGCGGTTTTTAATGACCATGCCGGTTACAAACTCGTCTTGGCCATTGTCCTACCATCTCTCATGCGAAATTAATAGACTTTACTAATCCAACTCTTCATTGTTTACGGAGCGGGACTATGGTCATAGTTCTAGTTTATAAATGTTATTCATAATAGGAAAGCACATAATATGTATGCGTCAGAGCTCCCTTTCACATAAGTGTTGTCTCTCTTCTTTTTCGAAGTCTTTAATTGTTTGATCATGTTTTGGTTTCATACCATCTTGAACATAAAAAAATCCTCCCACGCACAATCACATTTCTCACTCTCTCTCAACCCTCTCTCCCCCACACTCTTTCGTCTCTCTCCCTATATATATGTCCGTCTCCCCACCCCCTACCCCTCCCCACCCACACCCCCTAACCCTCCCCACCCCCACCCATCCCTGATTACATCTCTGTTTTCTGCTCTCTCTATACTTTCTATCACGTGCTTACTGTATAATCATTTTCCATTTCCCTTCCATGACCACATACTGCTCCAGAGTAGTGCCATGGTTGGGCAAAGACATAAGCCTGCCATGCCTTTATAACATGGGGATCTGTCATGTTTATTTCCTTCATCTATCTGATATCTAGCTATTTGGCCTACAAAAGAAGATATGTATGGGCTAGGGTTAAGCTAAGGGGTCTGTACTAGGGTTAGGGTTTAAAAGTATGCTATAGGATATTTTGAAAGTTTACTTAAAGGGATAGTTCACCCTGAAATTATTTTGGTTTCATTCAAAGGAGACACTTGAAAGAAATATATCAGTAAAGGTTTGACGAGAATCGGTCAAAGGAAAACAAAGTTGTTTAATTTGGAAGTTTTAACTTTGTGACGTTACGTGCGAGGTGCTCTTCCATATGTTGTGTACTAATTTTTTCCATAAATGACCTTTTTTATGATCGTTGATGAAGGAATAGATTATTTTCATAGCAATACGTGTGTAAAAACATGTGTCTAATGATATATTAAACGCACAGATAAAATAGTAAATATCCTTTTAAGAAAATTAACATTTTCCAAAAAAGTGTACACAATATGTGGGAACACACCTCGCACGTAACGTTACCAATCAAAACTTTAAAATCAAATAACTCAAATAAATCTTTTCCTTGTTTTCCAGACGAACATCACAAACATCACAGAGAGGAGAGAGATATCACCATACGTAACTCGAAGTATATAACATAAAAATTGATAGACCGGATGACATGGATGACAAGCAATTTTTGTAAGGTAATGGGCTTCATACATGGCATAGACAAAGGAAAAGTAGGAATATCAAATCTCTGTTGCTGTTAACGCTCAAAATATATTCCAGTCTTAGGCATATGCTGACCTGGAAATTTAATTGATGACATGAAGGACGAGATTTAGAATTGACAAGAATGGAAGACGAAACAGGTTCCAGGTTTCTTTTTGTATAAATCATTATTCGAAACTGGACTGGTGATGCATATAAGGGTTAATTTTACAGCCTATTCCTTCTTCCTTGTTGATTGATTGTTCATCTTTACCTCTCCACATTCTGATTCTCCCTTTTCTCTCATCTTCGTTTTGTCTGAAGGTACAATTTCCACCCAGGGACACGCTTCCACATACTTTTACCGAAAGAAGAACTCAGATAACATTAAGTGACACGCCCACTTTCGGAAACAGCATGCACTCAAAAATGGATTGACAGACCGTCTTTCTGAAAATGAAAGCTACCTATTAGAAAAGCAAGTTTCGTGCAAAGAATATTTATTTCCACCATTATCAAATCACTGTCAAGAAAGAGAATCAGACATACATAATACACCTGTTTGCTTTATAGTTCATGGAAGTGAAATTCTGTGTAGTGATTATTCACCTCCATATATCATTCAAACTCATTTCATGTGCAAAACAAAAGGAAAACATAACATTTTGCAACATTTAATTGTTGGCATTGCTGCACATTCAGAAGGGCTTTGCACTCAATGATTGCGTAGGCATTACAAACGATACATCATTGTACCGATAAATAGTGAAGCTGTATTATACTACATTTATGTACGATAATGAAGCAACTAAAGATAAATGGGCCCTCAAATCTGAGGTGCAGAACTTTTTTGACATGTTTTTATTAAAAGTTCATGTCAATGATATATTTCTAGAGTAATTACTCCGGAACGAAACATTTACATAAGTACACTGGTAATAAACATGAAGAGCGAACACTAAGCTTGTAACAAATCAGGAACGGTCTTGCTACTGAACGAATTTACCCACTCGTTCACTAAATTGCAGTTCTGAAATTTTCTATCCCTAAGGTTTAATTAAACTAACATGAAATCCTAAATGGACTATAGTGCATTTTTATTTTTTTTTATTTATTTATTTATTTTTTTTTTTTTTTTGGGGGGGGGGGTTATGATACTCTTAACATTTTAGACACATAACAGAGTGTTAAACGGTCGATTTGTAGCAGGCGTGCGTAATATTATTGACTATCGCATCTTTCTCACACTAATGGCCTTTACAAACATATATACAGCTTGCAGTTTCTACACAGTGCGTAACTATATGTCATTCATGTAATGTATTAATAAATAGGCCCCGACAAATCACAGCGTACGACGGGTGACAGCATGACAAATAGTCAACGGTGACAGCATGACAATTAGAGATATTCGAGTGGCGCACGTTGTGACTACAAACACTATATTATATCACAATCTAACAGTCTCTAACAAATATAAAGTTACAAGACTCGGAGTATCTTTCTACCTTGATCCTTTCTAGAAGTCCAATTGTATATCAATATTTTTGTACTTTTAAAATTATGATGGTAATATATCAAAGGTAACATGTTAGACTTTGCACATTATAGCCCATATGATGTTATATATTTATCTTGTGCTATTATCGTTGTAGGTGCTATGTTGTCATGGACTTGTCACAATTTAAACAACATGATCACACTTCGATAAAACGGATCTAAACTTTACATTGAAGGGGAATATACGCTTTCTTACACATAAAAAAGAGCACAGAGGAATATGATGTCTTCTCTGTAAACATTTGTGCATTATTGATGTAAGTTTGAGCACAATTCTAGAATTTATTTACATTACAATAAATGACCGTATGCTCATATTCTATACAAGCTTCCACTGTAAGTCAAATATCAGAGCAGTAGTTGTCACTTTTGGAAGTTACCAACTCAAAATGACAACTTATTCAGAACAGAGCAATATCTTTTATGTACCACACCTGGCTATTTCCAGAGTCTTCGTGAATTATTCATCATTCTTGACAGCTTAGGCTAATCTGCCTGGAATTAGATATTTGGAATATTTGAGTTATTTCACCATTAGTGCGACAAATCCAAATACCTACTGACATACACTGTATGAATTTATTCTTAGTGTCATTTAAAGTTTATCACCTCCTTCCATGTCTAGCTGATAGGTGTGGTGGAGTGACAGGTGCGGTGCTTAATGTCATTGTTAGGTTTTAAAGTAATCATATTTTTAAAATCTATCAACAAGTGACAAATAAATTCAATATTTAAATGTATGAAACACAGTCAATAAAAAATGCAAAAATCTACGCCCGCAGAATGACACATAATTTAGCTTTACACTGTAAAGTTTGCAACCTTCTCTTAGTTGTAACATCTGAGGGAGGCTCAATGAAAAGTGTGTTTTGGCTTTTTATTACACATAGTATAAATATGACTTTATATAGTGTTCTCGGATTAATATATTTAAATGATAATAACGAGAATTTACATCTTCACCATAAAGGCGTTTTTGCTTTTTGCTTCTTCACATTGCGATAAAAATCATTATAATACGTAAACGCATTAATGCACTTACAGGCAGAAACGCGGGCTTTCAGGAAACCTAACTTGAAGATATCGATCAACAATAAACGATGCCTAAAAAATTGATGAAATGTTATGGTAGTTTATATAATGATCCTGTATGTCTATGCTTTATAAAAATTAATTTAAGATTAATTTTTTCGGTTGACTTTATTTCATTTTTTTCTGTGTATGATAAAAACGATCTCACAATATACATTTTCCCCAGTGAGTGTCGACAATGTCTTTAGGAAATCACGTGCACTGATATTCTTAAGCAATTGTTTTCATTGCTCATGACACAGATCATGACAGCGATAATAAAATTATTATGTATAAATGATTCAGGTGAACTCTAAATTGACGTTACCATCACAACAAGTAGTAAGCTCATTCTGCTGGAGGCAAAGTAAAAAGACACTTGGTTTATTCTTACTGGTAAATGATTTCATCCCCATTTTATCAAAACCATAATTTTGTTGTCTTAAATGCCTTGCGATGCGCAAGTCAATTATATTTGCCATTCATTGCGCCAAAGATCAGTAATGCTTACACAATAGATAAGAAAAGCCGTTTGTAGTTCCTGCTTAGGGATAATACACTATGATAACTGAAGCTGAAGTCTACCATGAGCTAATTGCTGCATACCTCACGAACAGGATTTAGGAGTGCATAGTCAGACGAGTCAAATAAGAAGTCAATTGATTCATCGCTTTCTTGGTCATTCCTAGCACCCTGACGAGGACCCACTTCACCGGAAACAGACTCAGTAGATGCACACTGAGTTACATGTTGAACCTTATGGGGTTTTCCGTACAGGCTTTCGACGTCGAGATCCCGTTTGCTTTCTTCAGTGGGAAGGCGCGCGGGGTTGGACACCGCTCGTAAATTGACCCTCGCGTCTCCCGCTGTTGCTGGACACGATGGAGAGTCGTATTTATCTCCTGGTACTGGGATGTGTGACTGCTTACTTTTCTTGGTCGTGGCTTTCTTGTTAGGCTTTGCATAGAGGTCTTCACGATGAACATCAGTACTATGCATGTGACTGTTAAAAGGATTTATATTGGTACTCTGCACTGCCTCTTCACGATAATTCCGTTGTTTAGCTACATGAAACACAACTTGTTCTTCGCTGTTCTGGATTTCTTTGCCAGCAGAGTTCGAACTAAGCTCACAAAAAGTCCCGGTCTTTGAGGCACCAGGGCAGGAAGCATAGCTCAAAATCTTTTCGTCTTCAATCGAGCAATAAACATCTTCCAAATTGCTGTGTTTAGTAGTACCATCCAATGTCTGATCTATACGGCCATCGAGTACTGTCCCTGTCTCAACAGTTTCTGTGTCGCTTCGTGTTTTATCGCTCGCTCTATTAAACTGTTTGCAACCGCTTTGATTGGACTTTCCCAATGCCGACAGGGAGCCAGTAGAAGTATGAATGATATTACATTCATGTTGGTTATGTTGTGGATCATCCCCGGGGAGTGCACCTATCTGCCGTGTTCCCATCGAGCTATGAGCCTGAGATGGTGGGCACGATGGTGAGGAGGTTGAGTCAGATGAATCATGATCCCGCTGTGAGTCCAAGACGAGAAGAGCACCCATAGATACAGGGTTAGCTCGCTTGGGTTTGTGAGTGCATCCTCGGTATTTCTTCCAAAGGAAATAGATCAATCCACATGTGATGATATTTAGTGAAAGGCTACATGCACATACTGCTGTCACAATTATGAACGCATGTCTAGGGATCGGAGTTAAAGTAAGTGTTGCGTTGTCTTTAGTATCGTCAGACATTGGCTTGGTGGTTAATTTTCCACCGGCGAAAGGCGCAAATGTGGATACGTTTGAGAGTGACGGCATTGTCATGACTGTGCTATTCAAAGTAATAACTGCCTGATCCATATTCGTGACGGTTTCGGATCTTGTCTGTGTACTGGTCGTCAAACCCCTCTCTAAAATCGTAACGGTTACAGACATAAGTTTACAACTCGAACTGGGTTTCATCACGTACACCAAAGTGTAAATGCCAGAATCACCTACATCGGTATTCACGATGCTCATATCGAACGTCACATTGGAAATCGATGCCACAATCCACTCACCAAACGTTGTAAAATGATACCGTTGGTTTTCTGGTTGATTTTGAGAACAAGATTCTGCACTGCACTTCGCTAGCCATTGGCTGCACCGCACCCATCGTACCTCGCGATCATGAGAGAAGTAAATGTCCTTTGTGACGTGTAAAGTGACATTCTCCCCAGCTACTACGGTGATTTCCTTTTCGATTGGATCTACATCACAAAAATCAAAAGCGTTTAAGGGTGACACTAAGCCTATAAAGACAACGCTTACGAGCAGAGGAATCGAGAACATTGTGACCAGAGATATTATCCAAGTCTCTGAATGTCTGTAAGTCAATACTAGTCCTCCTGTCGTAATTACTAATGCGCAGACAATTTAACGGCAATTCGGCTTTTGAAGAGATAGGTTCATTGCCAGTAAAGAAACAAGATGTACGCCAAAGCAATTCCAAACAAGGTTTCGCCAATCACGTTATTTGTTCATCGCTTATTGGCTGACACTTGTCATGTGATATTGGTACCTGATAATTTTACAGTCGTTACCTTCATGTTGACGATAAGACTATTAGTACGCTGGCAAGTTTCTCAAACAATGGGAGAGGAGGTTAGGTCAAATGCTGTATTCGAGGGATTTTTCTACTGTTACTTTGTAATGCATTCCAAAGACATAGTAAACCTAGTTCTCCTTATGTAAATTATCTTTAATTTAGTTAGATGATTTGCTCTTCTTGCCGATCGAGTTTTGAAACCACCTACATTTATTGCATTAAAGCCTGTCAGTGCTGTTTTCCAGGTCTGTGCTTGTTAGGCACAACAGCTCATGACTACTTATCTGACACTTGTTTATGATAAGAAAATAACTTTAACCGGCTGCGTCCGGCGCATGCGTATGGTAGTGCTACACTATCTGTACTCAGGTACAGCTCATGACTTCTTATATGATGCATGATAATGATAAGAAAATAAATGATAAGAAATCTGATGTCCATATCCGTTTGTGCAAATATGTACATAATGGTAAAGCATCAATGTACATCGCAGTAGGTTTGATTAGCACACTGCACTTGTTTTCTACAAACGTTATTTTTCATAAGCGCCATCCGTCTATCTGCATCATCATCGGTTCCAATCATGTCAATGTCACATTCATCATTACCGACCTTGTCCATTGCCTGATTTACATGATGCAGCCGTTCATCAGATACTGATATGTTGGTCTCAACATGCTCTTTCAACGCTTACATGTTCACTCGCTCAACTTCATCGGTATTTACGATGCTCACAATGAACGTCATTTTGAACCACAATTGCATTCCAATCAGCCAACCAGCCGTTATAAAACGATACCGTGAATTTTCCGGTCGATTTTAAGAACAATATTCTAAACTCACTCGTTTCGGTTTCAGCACCTTAATGCCATCCTTGTAACATCATAAATCCTCCTACTCTCCTCCTCCTCCTCTCCCCCCCCCCCCCACCACCACCACCACCTTCCCCCCTATATGTATCCATCCTCAGTGAATGAAAAGTTTGTTATTATCGACAAATGATATCGATACACTCATCTTTCATCTACACTCATCTATGACATCACAACATTGCTTATTAGATAATGATCATTTCACTTTAAATAGCCTTCTCCCCTTTCTCTTATCTTAGATTTATGTAGCACCAGGTATGGCAACACTAGAATGAGAGTTGCTCTGCTGAAATGTAAAACAAGTAGTGTGTTTTGGGGACTCTATTATTGATATCGATCACAGTGCATTTTAATACTTCCGAGAAAGTCTCCTTTCCAATCAAGACTGGTCGCTTTTCGAGCCGCTTCGTATGCTTTTAATGTGATTTTTTTTTAATAAGATCGTATGAAGTTCAAGCCCCCTCCCTCCTTTTCATCCAATTCAAAATTAATTTTGGAACTGCTAAATTAGCACTTAATTAAATGAGGAAGTGCGGCTACTGGATTTTTTTTATCCAAACTTTAAAATTAATAGTCTAGTCAAAGACTAGTCACTGCATTATTGTCCTTTTTACTTAGTCCGTGCATGATAAGAAATCGACAATGATTAGTATACTGCAGCGAGACGTCACGTACGAGGTGCTCTCCATATTTTTGAAATATATTCTATAAAAAGATCATCTTTTTACCTTTTCATTTGACTCATCATTTGAAATACGTTTTAACACCCATACCTGTATGCAAGCAAATTATTGCGTTGTCAAAAACAGAAAAAGAGCAATTCATGGAATTGTATTATGACGGATTTTCGTCAAACCTTCACTGTTTTGTATATTTTATGTTTCTGCTTTTATTGAAACCAACGTATATTTAGGGTAAACTATCCCTTTAATGCTAAATATGTTGCTTATTGCGGATGTAATCGCTAAAGATAATCGTTTGTCTCGCAATGTATGGTCAACAAGGAATCTATAAAGATCACGACATTTCGTGCTCCCCTGCAACACTTCGTCAGATGTGATACTCACTACAATTTTGCGTGAGCAGGGTGGCCTTCTGCAGGCGGCTGGTTTCTACCACTCCTCGATGGCTGACTCGGGGTATATTGCATGAATTAACACAATTGTTGCCAACTAAACTCGGCAGTTCTCATGTACGCCCAACAAAAATAGTCCCCACAAACTTTTTTTTCATAGTTCAAAAAATAATTTTACTGATTTTAATCATTCAAATGGTGAGGTAATGACACACGATGCCTTTACTAATAGGCGAGCACCGACATACATGTATCATGGTTAATCGAGCGCTCGGGATTGGGTGAAATTCTGATTCTGATTTCGTCAATCTGTATCGCTGTATTGTTTGTTTATAATGGAACCGATAAGCAGATTTGGTGCGATTCACGTCAAAGCTTAGGGTTTCTAGTGGTAAACATTACGGGACCCGGAATCAAGGTAGATCTGTTTTTGACTTCACACCGGTCCGGATCCCGCTTGACTTCTATGATATAATACTTTTGGGCGTATTCTTAATTCACAGGTCTCCTTGAAGTGAAGAATAACGGTTTCTCATGACCATGATGGCGATTGGAAACTCCAATTGGCCACTGTCCTGCCATCTCTCACGCGAAATTGATAGACTACGCCAATGCAACTCCTAGGTATTTACGGAGCGGAACTATTGTAATAGTTTCACATAATTGTTGTCTCTCTCAATCTTCGAATTCTTTAATTGTTTGATCATGTTTCGGTTTCAGGCACTCTTGAACATAAGATATCCCCCACTCACCATCGCATTTATCACTCTCTCTCTTTCTCTCAACCCTCTCTACCCTACACTCTACCATCTCTCTGTCTGTATGTACAGTTTGTCTGTCTGTCTGTCTGTCTTCCCACTCCCCTCTCTAGTTGACCTCTCCCTGACTATATCTCTGTGTTTCTGCCCCCACTATACTCTCTGTCACGTGCTTTCTGTATAATCACTTTTCTTTTCACCTCCATGACCACATTACTGCTTTCAGAGCAGTGCCATGGTAAAGCATAGATTAGTCTATTAGATGTTAATTATGGGGACTGTATGATCTAACGCAAGCACATGGACATTTTAGAAACTTGGTTGGTAGTTTTAATTGCAGACTTTAAAGACATATCGAGTCGGGCACTTGTCCTTTGTATTTTCATGACGCGAAGAAAACTGAAAATGTGAAGGAGAAATATGTGAACATGATGGATAGTCTTATTTTTTATCTTAATATCGTGATTTGTTCATTTCTCATTTTAAAGACATAAGCCTATCATGCTTTTTAACATGCGGATTTATTGTGTTTATTTCCTTCATCTATCTGATATCAGGGTATTTGGTCTACAAAGGGAGATATGTATGGGCTATAAACTCTCCCTCTATCAACTGGCTTTCTGTGTTTACTGAATGTCGGGGTGAGAACTTGAACGCAAGAGATTGCTGTAGCATAATTTCCAGATGAACATCACGAACGTGACAGAGAGGAGAGAGATATCACCATACGTAACTCGAAGTATATAACATAAAACATGATAGACCGGATGACATGGATGACAAGCAATTTTTGTAAGCGAGTGGGCTTCATGCAGTCAAAGGACAAGAAGGAATATCAAAGCGCTAAACAACTGCTGTTAACACTCAAAATATAGTCCAGCCGATGCTGACCTGGAAATTGTTGATGACATGTAGGACGGGACTTAAAACTTACAAGAATGGAAGAAGAAACAGGCTTCTTTTTGTATAAATCATTATTCTAAACTGGACTGGTGATGCAAAGGAGTGTTAAGTTTACAGCCTGTTTCCTCTTCCTTGGTAAGCTTTACTTCTCCACCTTCTGATTCTCCCTTTTCTCTCATCTTAGCTTTGTGTGATGGTACACCTGTTCCATACTTTTACCGAAAGGAAAACTAAAAAAAAAACAATTAACACGCCCATTTTCGGAAGCAGCATGCACTCAAACATAGATTGACATAACGTCATTTTGAGAATGAAGACTAATTATTACAAAAACAAGTTTCGTGTAAAGAATATGATTTTTCAACATTTCATTTTTGACATTGCTGCATATTCAGAAGGTCGTCGCAATCCATGATTGCATAAGCATTAAAAACGATACATCAATGTAACGATAAATAGTGAAGCTGTCTTATGATACCACATTTATGTACGATAATGAAGCAACTTAAGATAAATGACTCCTTAAACCTGAGATGCAGAAGTTTTTGAGAGGTTTATATAAAAAATTTATATCACTAATATTATTTTAAAGTAAATACGACGCAAATAAACATTTACATAATTACACTAGTAATGTACAACTGAACACTGAACTTGCTAACGAATAAGGAAAGGTCTCGCTACTGAACGATTTTCCCCAAGTTTCCACCGAATTCCCGTTCTAAAATAATAACTGGAGAAGCAAAATTGAGGTGGGTTTGACACAACCCAACATTCTGATTTATTAAGTATGAATAGCTCTTTTCGAGAAATGTAAGAATATGATTTCTGGTGTTTAACAAGTTATGAAAACAGTGAATGAAGAATTGCTTTGCTGAAATTTTAATTAAGGGGCTATGTATTTTGGGAGCTCTGGTACATGACTATTTATATGATAAGAAAATGAAATTCAAAAGCTGATATTGATAAAGATGTCAATATTTACATATCTGCATCTGGTAAAGCATCAATGTGCATCACAGTTAGTTCGATGAACACACTGCACTGGTTTTCACAAACGTACTCAGAGCATAATTCAAACCATGTACACAGAGAAACAGCTTTATACTAGTAACCTACCGACATTTTGAGATGCTTTCCTTAGCACCTTTAATAATTTTTTGCATTCTCTAGAAAACACGTGTGATGTTTTCAAAAATGTATATCAAATGTGACATTATTTCAATGCGAGCACTGCTCTGATTTCCCAGCAACAGGTAGACAACTACTTTATCTAGCTCGGAATATGCTACATGATATAGAACAAATGGAATGACAAGGTACATGTATAACTAGGTGCTCATTTTTGTACAGAGATCTCATGAAATATATTTTCCATGACAAACTTCAACGTTTGAACAGGCTCAGACGACGTGTTTTAGGAGCTTAACAATGTCACCTCTGATACGATCCTTGATATGTGAAATCCTTCCATTATAGTGCCGTCTTCTTGGAATGTGTACATCAAGAAACATAACACTTTATAAAAATTAATTACTACTAGTAAAACGAGCTGTTCACTTATTAACCATGTAAATTAATGGTTTTAAAATGAAATGATCTTTTTGACGTCTATTATTCTTAGAGAGCGGTGACACCGAGGACATTCTCACACAGGGAGTACACCCACATCTTACATCTCGGGCTACCATGGGAAATCACATGTTACTTGGGAATGGCGGAGGGGCTGGAAACTCGACAAAATCTGATGAATTACTTTGCGTGAGGCTTCGTCCCTTGGGAAATGGACGAGATGTGTTGGAGTAGACATGCTGTGGTCTGATGGGTTCCTCATAGTAGTCATCTAAACCAGCTGCCTCGTACTTTATCTCACAGGAAGAGGTCGAGATGGCACCACTGCCAGCTTGTTCCTTGAGCGTCATCCGTCTATCTGCATCATCATTGGTTCCAATCATGTCAATGTCACAGTCAGCTTTACCGACCTCGTTCATTGCCTGATATACATGATATTTAGACGGCAATTCGGCTTTTGACGAACCTTGTCAAAGTAAGATCGGGACATGGTCAGTAAAGAAACAAGATGTACGCCAAAGCAATTCTAAACAAGGCTTTGCCAATCACGTTCTTTGTTCATTGCTTATTGGCTGATACTTGTCATGTGATATTGGTATCTGATAGTATCCACCGTTACCTTCCTGTTAACGATAAAGCTATTAGTACGCTGGCAGGTTTCTCAAGGAAAGGGAGAGGTGGTTAGGATAGCTGCTAGGGGTTAGGTCAAACGTTTTATTCGAGTTTTTTTATAGTCTCCTATTTTAATACAATCCAAAGATATAGTAAACCTAATTCTCCCTTTGTAAATAAACATCAGTGATATGATTGTGCTCTTCTTGTCGATCGAGTTTTGAAACCACCTACATTTATTGCATTGATGAAGCCTGTCTACATGATTATGATTTTCTGTGCTGCGGTTCAGGTCTATGCTTGTTCAGCACAACAGTTCATAACTACTTATCTGACATTTATTTATAATAAGAAAATAACTTTAACCGGCTGCGTCCGGTGCATGCGTATTTTAAGGCTACATTATCTGTACTCAGGTACAGCTCATGAATTCTTACAGGATGCATGATTGAGATAGGAAAATTTTCATATCCCTTTCTGCAAATATGAACATAATATGAGCATCAATGTACATCGCGGTTAGTTTTGATGAGCACTAGAGTGTGAGTTGCTGTGCTGAAATGTAAAGTAAGTAGTGTATGTTGGGGGTCTTTATTATTGATTGATTAAAACTGCTAAATTAATACTTAATTAAATGTGGAAGTGCGGATGCTGGAATTTTCTGATCAAAACTGAAAAAAATGAAAGTCTAGTCAAAGACTAGTCACTGCATCATTCTCGTATCAGTTCGTGGAGGAGAAACAGGAGAGGTAATCGAGAATGATTAGTCTACTGCAGCCAGACCCCTTTGCTGAATATTTTGGGGTTTGTTGACGTCACGTACGAGGTGCTCTCCAACATTGCTTTTGAAAATGCGCATTTTCTCCAGAAATGTCACATTTTTACCTTTACATTTGATTCATCATTAAAACGACATTTTAACACTCATACCTGTATGCAAACATTATCACGGCGTTGTCAAAAACAGAAAAAGCAATTCATGGAATTATATCATGACGGATTTTCGTCAAACCTTTATTGTTTTGTTTATTGTATATTTCTGCTTTTATTGAAACCAATCTATCTTTAGAATAAACTATCCCTGTATTGCTAAATAGGTTACTCATTGCATATATATAATCGCTGGTGATAATCGTTTGTCTCGCAATGTATGGTCAACAAGGAATTTAAAAGATCACGATGTTTCGTGCGCCGCTGCAAAACTGTCAGATGTGATACTACAATTTTACGTGAGCAGGGTGGCCTTCTGCAGGCTACTGGCTTCTACCACTCTTCGATGGCTGACTCGGAGTATATTACATGAATTAACACATTTGTTGCCAACTAAGCTCGGCATTTCTCAGGTACACCGAACCAAAATTTCCCCACAAGCATTTTTTCATGAATCATAAAGAATTTTACTGATTTTTATCATTCAAATGGGGAAATAATGACATACAGCTCCTTTACCAATAGGCGACCACCGGCATATTATTGTTAAGTAAGCGTTCAGGATTGTGAGCGACTGCTTTCCTTCTTTAAACTGGGTATATTATCACTATCCCGACAGGAGCAGTATTGTTTTGAAAGGTACGGGGTAGTCATGGTAGTATTGATAATGATTATGGACCGTGAACATATCATCGTCCCGATTTCATTTCATTTCAACGATTGTTATTGCAAACTCCTTCGGCTGCTTTCTACCCAGGTACCCATTTATACACCTGGTTTTATGTATCATGATACCTCTAATATATGCAACACGATATGAAATCTGAAATTGTGTGGAATTATATAGCTGCCATTGCAAATTGCATAAATATTCCCTTTGCTAGTTGCTTCCTTTAAGTCATAAGTGTGAAATTCTGATTTATTTTCTCATATTTTCTGTATCGATGTATTGTATGTATATAATGGAACCGATATGTGATTTGGTGCGATTCATGTCAAAGCTAAGGGTTTGTTGTGGTAAACATTACGGGACCCGGAATCATGGTAAATCTGTTTTTGACGTCACCACCGGTCCGGATTCCGTTTGATTTCTATGATATAATACTTTTCAGGGGATTCCTTATCCACAGGTCCCCTTGAAATGGAGATTAAAGGTCTCTCATGACCATGATGGCGGTTGGAAACTCCTATTGGTCATTGTCCTGCCATCTCTCACGCGAAATTGGTAAAATATGCTAATGCAACTCTTCAATGTTAAACGGAGCGGGACTATATTGTTATGCTATTTATCATAGGAAAGGATATCATGTTGCTGCATTAGCTCCCTTTCACATAATTGTTGTCTCTCTCCCTCTTCGAAGTCTTTAATTGTTTGATCATGTTTCGGTTTCATACACTCTTGAACATAAGAAATACCCCAATCACTATCAAATTTCTCACTCTCTCTCTGTCAACCCTCTCTACCAAACACTCTATCGTCTCTCTGTCTGTCTGTACAGTATGTATGTCTGTCTGTCCCCCCCCCCTCCCCCTTCTAGTTAACCTATCCCTGACTATAGCTATGTTTTCTTCCCCTCTATACTCTCTGTCACGTGCTTTCTGTATAATCACTTTCCATTTTCCCTCCATGACCACATCATTACTCCTTTCAGAGCAGTGCCGTGGTTGAGATAAGTCCCTGGTGATGATTATGGGGACTATATGAACTAGCGCAAACACATGGAAATTCTAGAGACTTGGTTGGTAGTCTTATAGTTGCAGTCTTTAACTACACATCGAGTCGGACATTTGTCCTTTGTACATTATTTTCATAACGCGGGTGCGGATTTATTATGTGTATTTCCTTCATCTATCTGACATCCGGCTATTTGGTCTACAAAAGGAGATTTGTATGGGCTAGGGTTAAGGTAAGGGGTCTGGATTAGGGTTAGGATTTAAAAATATGCCATAAGGCTTTCTGCAGTATACTTAAAGGGATAGTTCAACCTGAAATTATATTTGTTTCATTAAAAGCAAACGCATATCGGTGAAAGTTTGACGAAAGTTGGTCAAAAGCACAAAGTTATTGGATTTGAAAGTTTTGATTTTGCGACGTCACGTGCGAGATGCTATCCTATATGTTGTGTATTATTTCTCCCCATCATTTGCTTTTTTTTTCCATGTTAGTTGATGAAGGACATTCTTTTCATAGCAAAACATGTGTCTAATGATGTATCGAACGCACAGGTGAAATGGAAAATATAATTTTAACAAAAATAACATTTTCCAAAAAAACATGTAGGAAAGCAACTCGCACTTGACGTTACAAATCAAAACTTTAAAATGAAATAACTCAAATAAATCTTTTCCGTTGAACAATTTTTCTCAAAACTTCGCTAATAATTCTTTGATGTGTCTCCTTGTATTGAAATCACCATGATTTCAGCTCTCCCTTTAATCTAAAAGGGTAGTTTTAGGGTTTTCCTTGTAGAAGAAAAATGCGTAGACCTAATGGCTATAAAACTTCCCTCTATCGACTTTCTGTGTTTACTGAATGTTGAGGTGAGAACTTGCACGCAAGAGATTGCTCTAGCATTGTTTTACAGACGAACATCACGAACGTGAAAGAGAGGAGAGAGATATCACCATACGTAACTCGAAGTATATAACATACAACATGATAGACCGGATGACATGGATGACAAGCAATTTTTGAAAATAAATGGGCTTCATGCATTACATGGACATAAGACAATAAAGAATATCAAAGCGCTAAACAATTACTGTTAACGTTCAAAATATATTCCAGCCGATGCTAACCTGGATTTTATTGATGACATGTAGGAAGAGATTTAGAATTGACAAGAATGGAAGAAGAAACAGGTACTGGGCTTCCTTTTATATAGATCTTTACTCTAAACTGGACTGGTGATGCAAAGGAGCATTACGTTTAAAGCCTGTTGCCTCTTCCTTGTTCAGCTTTGCTTCTCCAACCTTCTGATTCTCAATTTTCTCTCATCTTAGCTTTGTGTGACACCTGTCCAATACTTTTACCGAAAGGAAAATTAAAAAAAAATACATCAAGTGGCACGCCCATTTTCGGAAGCAGCATGCACTCAAACATAGATTGGAATAACGACATTTTGAGAATGAAGACTACTTATTACAAAAACAGGTTTCGTGTAAAGAATATGATTTTTCAACATTTCATTTTTGACATTGCTGCATATTCAGAAGGTCGTCGCAATCCATGATTGCATAAGCATTACAAACGATACATCAATGTAACGATAAATAGTGAAGCTGTCTTATGATACCACATTTATGTACGATAATGAAGCAACTAAAGATAAATGGGCCCTCACACCTGACGTGCAGAACTTTTTGAGAGGTTTGTTAATAGAGTTCATATCACTAATATTATTTTGAAGTAATTACGACGCAAATAAAAATGTACATAATTACACTAGTAATATACATAAATATGTAGCGAACACTGAACTTGCTAACGAATAAGGAACGGTCTCGCTACTGATCGAGTTTCCCAAGTTTCCGTTCTTAAATGATAACTGGAGAATTAAGATTGAGGTGAGTTTGACACAACCCAGCATTTTGATTTATTAAGTTTGAATAGCTAATTTCGAGAAATGTAAGAACATGATTTCTGGTGTTCAACAAGTTATGGAAACAGTGGAGGAATAGTTGCTATGCTGAAATTTTGATTAAGGAGCTATGTATTTTGGGGCTTAGGTACATGACTATTTATATGATAAGAAAATAAAATTTCAAAGCTGATATTCATGAAGATGTGAATATTTACATATAATGTGCATCACAGTTAGTTTGTTAAACACACTGCACTGGTTTTCACAAACGTACCCAGAGCATAATTCAAAAGATGTACACAGAGAAACAGCTTCATACTAGTAACCTACCGACATTTTGAGGTGCTTTCCTTAGCACCTTTTAATGATTTTTGCATTTTCTAGAAAACACGTGTGATGTTTTCAAAAATGTATATCAAATGTGACATTATTTCATTGCGAGCACTGCTCTGATTTCCCAGCAACAGGTAGACAACTATTTTACCTAAATATGCATGGACCCTAAGGTCCATGGAATATGCTACATGGTGGTCATGATGGTAGGGTCCATGATGATATAGAACAAATGGATTGACAAGGTTCATGTGTAACTAGGTAATCATTTTTGTACAGAGATCTCATGAAATATATTTTCCATGACAAACTTCAACGTTTGAACAAGCTCAGGCGACGTGTTTTAGGAGCTTTACAATGTCACCTCTGATACGAGCCTTGATACATGAAATCCTTCCATTAATAGTGCCGTTTTCTTGGAATGTGTACATTAAGAAACATAACACTTTATAAAAATCAATTACTACTAGTAAAACGAGCTGTTAACTTATTAACCTTGTAAATTAATGTTCTTAAAATGAAATGATCTTTTTGACGTCTATTATTCTTAGAGTGCGGTGACACGGAGGACATTCTCACACAGGGAGTACACCCACATCTCACATCTTGGGTTGCTATGGGAAATCACATGTTACTTGGGAATGGCGGAGGGGCTGGAAACTCGACAAAATCTGATGAATTACTTTGCGTGAGGCTTCGTCCCTTGGGAAATGGACGAGATGTGTTGGAGTAGACATGCTGTGGTCTGATGGGTTCCTCATAGTAGTCATCTAAACCAGCTGCCTCGTACTTTATCTCACAGGAAGAGGTCGAGATGGCACCACTGCCAGCTTGTTCCTTGAGCGTCATCCGTCTATCTGCATCATCATTGGTTCCAATCATGTCAATGTCACAGTCAGCTTTACCGACCTCGTTCATTGCCTGATATACATGATATAGCCGTTCATCAAATACTGATGTGTTGGTGTTAACATGCTCTTGTTGGGTCGACGTGTTCGACGTTGGCAAATCACCAGTACCAACGGTCTTACACTCGTTTTTGACCTGTTCTCTTGCCTGCCGTCTTCCCATCGAACTATGAGGCTGAGATGGTGGGTACGATGGCGAGGAGGTTGAATCAGAAGCATCATGATCCCGCTGTGAGTTCATGACGAGAAGAGCACCCATAGATACAGGGTTAGCACGCTGGATGTTGTGAGTGAACCCTCGGTATTTCTTCCAAAGGAAATAGATCAATCCACATGTGATGATATTTAGTGTAAGGCTACATGCACACACTGCTGTCACAATTATGAACGCCTGTCTACTGATCGGAGTTAAAGTAAGTGTTGCGTTGTCTTCAGTATCATCAGACAAGGGTTTGGTGGTTAATTTTCCTCCGGCAAGCGCTGGGGTTGCCATGACTGTGTTATTCAAATTAATAACAGTCTGATCAACATTCGTGGCAGTTTCTGTTGTTTCCGGTGGACTAGTCGTCAAACCCCTCTCTGAAATCGTAACGGTTACAGAGATAAGTTTACAAGTCCGGTGAGTGGATTTAACTACGTACACCAGATTGTAAATTCCAGAATCACTCACATCGGTATTCACAATGCTCACATCGAACGTCACATTGAGCCACGATGTCACAATCCACTCACCAACTATTATGAAATGATACCGGGGGTTTTCCGGTTGATTTTTATAACAAGTTTCTGCACTGCACTTCGCTAGCCATTTGCTGCACGTTACCCATCTTAACTCGTAAAAATCAGACAAGTAAAGTTCCTTTGTGAAGTGTAAAGTAACGTTCTCTCCGGCTACCGCGTTGATATCCAATTCGTTTGGATCACCATCACAAAAATTAAAAGCGTTTAAGGGTGACAATAAGCCTAAAAGGACAACGCTTACGAGCAGAGTAATCGAGAACATGATCTGAAATGTTATCCAAGTGACTGAATGTCTGTCAGTCAATACTAGTCTCCGTGTCGTAATTACTAATGCGTCGCCAATTAAACGACAATTCGGCTTTTGACGAACCTTGTCAAAGTAAGATCGGTCCATGGTCAGTGAAGAAACAACATGTACGCAAAAGCAATTCTAAACAGGACTTCGCCAATCACGTTCTTTCTTCTTCGCTTATTGGCTGACGCTTGTCATGTGATATTGGTATCTGATATTTTGAAAGCGTTACCTCCCTGTTGGAGAACTATTAGTAAGCTGGCAAGTTTCTCATACAACGGGAGAGGGTGTCCTAGTGTGATGCTATGGGGGTTAGGTCAAATGCTGCATTCGTGTTTTTTTCTATTGTTCATTTTCAATACATTCGAAATGATTTAGTAAGCCTTGTTCTCCATTTGTAAATTAACATCAGTGAGCTAATTGTGCTCTTCTCTTCCTTCGAGTTTTGAAAAAATCTTCATTTATTGCATTAATGCTTGTTTACATAATTATGATTTTCAGCATGTTCGGTGCTGTGGTCCAGGTGTATGCTTGTTCAGCACAACAGTTCATGACTACTTATAGGATCAATGATTATGAGAGGGAAATCATTTTGGAAAGCTGATATCCCTTTGTGCAAATGTGTACAATATTGTAAAGAATCAATGTACATCGCGGTAAGTTTGATGAGCAAACTACACCTGTTTTTCACAAACATACCCAGAGAATATTTCAAAACATGTACAAACAGCTTACTAGTAAGCTACTAGTAGCCTACAGACATTATGAGGTTCTTTAATGAGTTGCTTTTCATAAGTGCCATCCGTCACAGCCAGCATTACCGACCTTGTCCATTGCCTGATATACCTGATCTAGCCGTTCATCACACACTGATATGTTGGTCTGAACATGCTCTTTTAACCAAGTTAACGCTAATGTGTTCACTCGCTCAACTTCATCGGCATTCACGATGCTCACAATGAAAGTCTGTTGCACCACAAATTGTCGCCCCTGCACACACCGTCGCCGGCGACAATTTGAAATATTAAGACATGCACTGAGGGAGGGAACGAAGTCCCCCATGATAACAAGAGAGTAATTGACATGTAAGGCGCTATGTTGATTTCGAGGGTGGGGGAGGGGGGGGGGGCTCCTCCTTGTCCCCTCATTAGATGAGTACGCAACTACATGTGTATGTTATATTATCCTTGGTTAGTGTACAGTTTGGATAAATTTTCTTAACATCTTGGACAGCAAGGCGCATTTCTGAGCTGGTGGGCGAGGGAAAAAGGGGGGGGGGGGTGGCTACTTCATGACAGATGGAATCCCCACTTGTAACAATTTTTTCCCATTGCCTCTGTCGAGTTTTGATGAAATCTAACATTCATTTTTAGATATGTATCCCATTTTTACAACCTAATTAGGTCCTCTTTTCCGAGGTGACTTCTTTCAACTTGGTTAAAGACAGTCATGTACCTTTGAAAAAAAAGTAAAAAAATATGTGTGATTTGCCCCCTGGGGGGCATTTGTGGGCTCCCCCCC
Source organism: Arbacia lixula (assembly GCA_963669155.1). Classification (NCBI taxonomy): domain Eukaryota; kingdom Metazoa; phylum Echinodermata; class Echinoidea; order Arbacioida; family Arbaciidae; genus Arbacia; species Arbacia lixula. Next base: position 147,883 of record OZ022578.1, on the reverse strand, counting down.
CCCCCCTTGCCACGTGCGTACCATCATTTTAGTAACTTAGGTACCTATTATTATTTGTTTACTATGTATTCTTTTGAAAAGGTAAAAAATAAGAGGAACTGGGGCATTTTTTTTGGGGGGGGGGCTACCCCCTGGCTCCTTGCCTCTTGTGTTTTCCCCATTCTAACAGCTTAAGGTCCCTAATACTTGTTTCCAGTTATTTATTCTGGAGAAAAAGTATTTAAAAATGAAAGAAAGTTTCATCCTGGGGCGTTTTGGGGGCTACCCCCCCCCCTCCCCTTTCCCCTTACCACTTGTGTACCCCAAGTTTAACAAATAATGGTCCCTATCATGCCTATTACCTAAGGATAATCAAGTTTGGTTAAAATCCAGTTACATGTATTTATTCTTCTGAAAAAGTCAAAAAGAAGAGGAAGTTACCCCATGGGGGCATTTTTTTTTTTGTGTGTGGGGGGGGGGGGGGGCTACCCCTCCCGGTTCCTTGCCATTTTGTGTTTACCCCTGGGACGTTTTGGGGGACAACCCCCGCCCACCTTCTCCAGCCCCTTGCCACTTGTGTACCCAAAATTTAACAGCTAATGGTCCCTATTACCAGATGATTCCTACCTAGTTTGGTTAAAATCCAGTCATTTATTCTTGAGAAAATGTCCCAAAAAGCCCCCTTGCCACTTATGACCACACATTTGAAAAGAAGTGTAAATAACATACAAGGGCCCGTTGAGCACTTTGAGGGCTGCCCCCAGGTGCCCCTGAAAACATTTTGAGATGCCTCTATATCTAATATTGTTCCAAATATTATTTTGAACATGTGTGTCAAATTTGGTGCTGGAAATATGTGGTAACACTCATACCTGTATGAAAGCTAATCATGGCGTTGTCAAAAACAGAAAAAGAATAATTTATGGAATTATACTGCACAAAATATTATGAAGGATTGTCGTCAAGCCTTTACTGTTTTCTATCTTTTTTTCTGCTGTTACTGAAACCCACTTATCTTCACGGTGAACTATCCCTTTAATGCTAAATAGGTTACTCATTGCGAATATAATCGTTAGTGATAATTGTTTGTCTCGCAATGTATGGTCAACAAGGAATCTAAAAAGTTCACAACGTTTCGCCGCTGCAACACTTCGTCAGATGTGATATTCACTACAATTTTGCGTGAGCAGGGTGGCCTACTGCAGGCTACTGGCTTCTACCACTCCTCGATGGCTCACTGATGGTGAGTGAACACAATTGTTGCCGAATAAACTCGGCATTACTCATGTACACCCAACCAATAAAGTTCCCACAATTTTTTTTCATAAGTCATAAAGAATTTTACTGATTTTCATCATTCAAATAGGGAGGTAATAACAGACAATACCTTTACTAAAAGGCGCGCACCGGCATATCATTGTTAAGTGAGCGTTCGGGATTGTGAGGGACTGCTTTCCTTCTTTAAACTGGGCATATTATCACTATCCCGACAGGGGCAGTATTGTTTGGAAAAGGTACAGGGTAGTCATGGTAGTATTGACAATGATTATGGACCGTGATCATATCATCATCCCGATTTCATTTCATTTCAACGATTGTCATTTCATATTCCTTCGGCTGCTTTCTACCCAGGTACCCATTTACACACCTGGGTGGAAAGCAGCAACGTGGATAATATATCTTACTGAAGGACACAAGTGTCATGGTTGGGCTTTAAACTGGCACACTAAGATGTCTCGTCACAGATCACAACCATTATACATGTACCATGATACCTCTAATATATGCAACACGATATGAAATATGAAATTGTGTGTAATTATATAGCTGCCATTGAAAATTGCATAAATATTCCCTTTGCTCTTTGCCTCCTTTAAGTTACCAGGGTGAAATTCTGATTTATTTTCTCATATTTTCGTCAATCTGTATCGATGTATTGTATGTTTATAATGGAGCCGATAATCAGCTTTGGTGCGTTTCATGTCAAAGTTAAGGGTTTGTGGTGGTAAACATTACGGGACCCGGAATCATGGTAGATCTGTTTTTGACGTCACCACCGATCCGGATCCCGTTTAATTTCTATCTTTATTACCCTTGAAATGAAGATTAACGGTTTCTCATGACCATGATGGCGGTTGGAAACTCCTATTGGTGGTTGTCCTGCCATCTCTCATGCGAAATTTTTAGAATATGCTAATGCAACTCTTCAATGTAGACGGAGCGGGACCATTGTAATAGTTTCTAAATGCTATTCATCTTAGGAAACGACATCATGTATGCTTCATTAGCTCTTTTTCACATAATTGTTATCTCTCTCCCTCTTCGAAGTCTTTAATTGTTTGATCATGTTTCGGTTTCATGCCATCTTTAACAAAAAAAATCTTCTCACTCATCATCACATCAGTCTCTCACTCTCTCTTTCTCTCAATCTCCTTCCTCACCCTCTCTCTCGTCTCTCTGTCTGTACGTACGGTATGTCTGTCTGTCTGTTTGTCCCTCCTCCTGTCTCTAGTTGACCTCCCCGGGGCTATAAGTTTCACCTCTGCTCCGTAGTATGTACCATATTGAGAGTTCTCAGGCCTCGTAAAAGTTACATTTGGCATTGTCTAAATCTTGATTATCCCTAGAAAACAAATATCTATATTGTGTATGTTTTTTCCCCTTTTCATTTCACACACTTTACACGCAACAACGAAACAACGGAAATCTTAGCGAGGTCGTCGTAGTTTATGTAAACACAACAAAAAAGGAAGTACCCCCTTTTTCTCAATCGCAAAACTTGCTAATTAGGAGCTTATGGACAAAATAATTTGGCAGGGGTGTTGCTACACTCATTGGCTAACTTTCACGTGAATATGATGTTGATCGGTCTAGTCATGCATGAGTGAGCAAACGCTAAAGGCAAAAATGTGACTTTTCAAAAGTCACAAGGGTGATTGTTTATGCTGTTTTAACAGTACATTTTGGCATTTCTTGTGCAATTTTAAAAGTGATACGAAAATGATACCATGATACGAAAATGACTTCTTATGATCACGTTATAGGTCATGTTACATTTCTAAAAAATATCCAGATTGTTATTTTTTCACAAAAATAAAGTGTTTTTTTTTTTAAGTTTCAAACTCAAGAGGGATGAGTAATTTTTAAACGGTGCTCACTCAACCAGAACAATGGTTTAAGTGTTAGTGCGGCAGGAGATGGATGATTAACAATGAAAGGACATAAATTATGTACCAGAAATGGAATTCATTAAAAATTTATTTGATAGAATCCCAAAATTACCCTTGTGACTTTTGAAAAGTGACAATTTTGCCCTAAATATATGCTCACTCGTGCATGACTGAGTGGATTAATGTGATTCTCACACAGAAGTTAGTCAATAGGTAAAGAAACAATCCTGCAAAGTTATGTTGCTCAAAATCTCTTCAATAAAAAGTTATGCTACTTTGCTTAGGGTAGGGGGGGGGCTTACTTTTTTTGTTGTTGTGTTTAGTTTAGATGCCGTTTAACGAACTAGTACCAAAGTGTATCCAGTCTGCTCATCCCTGATTGGTGAATCGCGTCATGGACTCGGTAAACGAACAAGAAGCAATATAGCATAGAGAGTGAATTAGAATTTGTACCCATGTTTATCTGAGTGTCCGATGTTGTCCTTCTTAAAACTGGGGATGTAGTATCACTGTCCTGAGAATGGCATCATTGTTTCTAAAGGTCAGTGTAGTAAAGGCAATGATTATGGACCGTTAGAATGTCATCATCGGGTTCCGATTTCAATTCATTTCAACATACTAGCTACTGGATATATTGTCTAGTGTTTACAAAGTGAAGACAAAAGCATGGCGACATTTTGAAGAAAAATCATTGAAATGCTTATGAAGAGGGCATATAAAGACGCATAAATGGGCTGCTTTAATTTTAATAAATTTAATAACCGTGTGCGCTATTGTTGCATTCGTAAGAAGTAAGGAATAAATTAAGGACAATGATATAAATGAAGACATTAAGGGGATCATTTTCATATAGATAAACTTAGCACAAACTGCTTATCATATAAAGACATTTACTTCACATCATTACAATTTTGGTATAAAAATGCTGATAGTAATAATGGTGTATTTCAGCCAAAAATTCTCATTCGGTAATATTATCGTCAGAACATAATTCGACCCGGTGATCATGGTAACCATAGTTACAATATGTGTTATGTACCTAAAGGATGATGTACAACCACATTGTATAATCACATCAGTTTGACATCATCTGTGATGTACACAACCCCTCAAAAAGGTTCTGCAACTCAAGTTTAAGGGGTAATACATGTATATCGCTTATCGCTTCATTATCCTACGTGACTGCCCAGGTATTATTAATTAATTGATTAATTGATTTTTCCTCTTCACATTGGTATAGCATTTGCTATGATCATGCAATCATGGAATGTGCAGTATTACAGAATATGGGGCAAAGTCACAAATGAAAACTGTTTTCAACGCCGCATCAGCATCGTTCAAACTTTTTTCATGTGCAAAGCAAACGGAAAACATAACATTTTGCAACATTCATTTTTGACATTGCTGTATATTCAGACGGTCTTCGCACTCCACGATTGCGTAAGTATTAAAAACGATACATCATTGTAACGATAAATAGTGAAGCTGTCCTATGATACCACATTTATGTACGAGAATGAAACAACTTAAGATAAATGACCCCTCAAACCTGAGATGCAGTACTTTTTGACGGGTTTGTATTAAAAGTTCATATCACTCATATAATTTTAGAGTAATTACTACGCAAAGAAACATTTACATATAAAGTACAATAGTAATATACGTGAACACTAAACTTGCTAACAAATAACGAACGGTCTATCTACTGAACGAATTTCTACAATTTCTACTGAATTGCCGTTTTTTAAATGTTGTTCTATCCCTTTAATCAAACTAACATGAAATTAAACCAAAAAAAAGGCAATTCCTAGATGAACAATAATGCATTCTTTGTTCATAATACTCTTAACATTTTAGAGTGATAGACACATATGAGAGTGCTAAACAAGTGATCTGTAGCATGCATGCGTAATATTACAGACTGTTACACCTTTCTCATACTTGTGACGTTTATAAAAATATGTACAGTTTGCAGTTTCTCCACAGTGCGTAAGTATTTGTTCTTCATTTAGTGTATGAATATTAGTCTCTTGCAATCACAGTGTATGCATCGGAGGTGACAGCATGACATATAGTCGAAGGTGACATCGTGACAATAAGAGATATCCGAGTGGTGCACGTTTTGACTACAAATACTATATTAGATTACAATCTAAAAGTCTCTAACGATTTTAAAGTTACAAGACTCTTAGTATTTATCTATCTTGATCATTTCAAAAAGTCCACTTTTTTTATCAATATGTGTGTACTTTCCAAATTATGACGTTAATATATCAAAGGTAAGATGTTAAATTTTGCAAGTCATAGCCTATATGATATATATTTTGCTATTGTCAATATAGGTGCTATGTTGTCAAGGAATTGTCACAATTTAAACAACATGATCACACTACGATATAATAGATCTAAACTTACGTAGAAAATTTTCATTGCAGGGGCATATATAAATTCTTACACACAAAACTAGAGCACAGTGGAATATAATGCCTTCTCAGTAAACAGTTGTACATACTTGATACAGGTTTGAGCAAAATTCTAGTAATTATTAACATTAAAATAAAAGACCGTATGCTCATATTCTATACAAGCTTCCCCTATCAGTCAAATGTCGTAGAAGTAGTTGTCACTTTTGATAGTGACCAACTCAAAAATGACAACTCGAAGTAAGCGGAAATTCATGGATGTCAAATTTGTTGGGCATGAATAATTTTTGAATGGTTAAAACATGATTAACTCAGGTAAAAAAACAATTTATGTGTACAATATTGTTAATTCAGAACAGAGCAATATCCTTTATGTACCACACTCGCCTATTTACAGAGTCTCAACCATACAGAATCATCGTGAATTGTTTATCAACCATTCTTGGTACTTTTGGCTAATCTTTCCGGAAATAGATATCTGGACTATTTGAGTTATTTCACCATTAGTGCGACAAATCCAAATACCTACTCACATACAGCGTATGAACTTACTTTTTTGTGTCATGTAAAGTTGATCACCTCCTTCCACGTCTAGCTGATAGGTGTGGTGGAGTGGCAGGTGCGGTGCTTAAATGGCATTGTTAGGTTTTAAAGTAATTATATTTTTAAAATCTATCAACAAGTGACAAATAAATTCAATATTTAAAGGTATGTTGCATAAAACATATTCAATGAAAATGTCACAAATCTACGCCCCCAGAATGATATATGACTGCAATCTTTTCATAGTTGTAAAATCTGACGGAGGTTCAATCAAAAATGTGCTTTGGCTTTTTGTTATACATAGTATCAATATGACTTTAAATAGAGGTCTCGGATTCATATATTTGAAGACCCATTAGTATTTCTCTGATATCATCGTTGTCAATAACGAGAATTTACATCTTCACCATGAGAAAGAATTAATAGCGTTTACCTTAATCAGTTATTGAAGGCGTTATTGTTTTTTGCTTCTTTACATTGCGATAAAATTCAATACAAAACCTGAACACATCAATGCATTTACAAGGCAGCCACGCGGGCTTTCAGGAAACCTAAATTGAAGATATCGATCAACAATAAACGATGCTTAAAAATTGATGAAATATTATGGTAGTTTCTATAATGATCCTGTATGTCTATGCTTTATAAAATTAATTTAACAGTCATTTTTTCCGCTTGACTTTATTTTAATTTTTCTATGTATGATAAAAGTGATCTCACAATATACATTTTTTCCCCGGTCGACAATGTTTTTAGGAAATCAGGTGCACTGATATTCTTAAGCAATTGCTTTCATTGCTCATGACACAGATCATGGCAACGATATTATGTATTGACGATTCAGGTGAACTATAAAATAGTGTTACCGTCGCAACTAACAATAATTAAGCTCATTAAGCAAAATATTAAGACACTTGGTTTATTCTTACTGGCAAATGATTTCATTCCAAATTTATCCATACCATAAGATTGTGGTTTTAAATGCCTTGCGATGTGCAACTCAATTACATTTGCCATTAATTGCGCCAAAGATAATGCTTACACAATATATAAGAAAAACCTTAGTGTGATAATACAATATGATAACCGAAGTTGAAGTGTACCATGAGCTAATTGCTGCATAACTCACGAACAGGATTTAGGACTGCATAGTCAGACGAGTCGAATAATACGTCAATTGATTTATCGCCTTCGTGGTGATTCCTTGCAACCTGACGAGGACCCACTTCACCGGAAACAGAATCAGTAGATGCACACTGAGTTGCAGTTTGAACCTTTTGGGATTCTGCGTACATGCTTTCGGCGTCGAGATCGTAATCCCGCTTGCTTTCTTCAGTGGGGAGGCGCGCGGGGTTGGACACCGCTCCTAAATTGACCCTCGCTTCTTCGGCTGTGGATGGACATAATGATGGGTCGTCTTTATCTCCTGGTCCTGGGATGTGTGACTGCTTGCTTTTCTTGGTAGTGGCTTTCTTGTTAGGCTGTGCATAGAGGTCTTCACGATGAACATCAAGACTATGCATGTGACTCCTGAAGGGATTCAAATAGCTACTCTGCACTGCCTCTTCACGATAATTCCGTTGTTTCGCTGCTTGAAACATTACTTGTGCTTCGGTGTTCTGGAATAAATTACCAGCAGAGTTCGATCTAAGCTCACACGAAGTCCCTGTCTTTGAGGCACAAGGGAAGGAAGCATAGCTCGTAATCTCTCCGTCTTCAATCGTGCAATAAACATCTTCCAAATTGCTGTTTTTAGTAGTACCATCCGATGTCTGATGTATCCGCCCATCGACTACTGTCTCGGTCTCAACAGTTACTTTGTCGCTTGGTGTTTTCTCGCTCGCTCTATTAGGCTGTCTGCAACCGCTTTGACTGGACTTTCTCAATGCCGACAAGGAGCCAGTAGAAGTATGAACGATATTACATTCATGTTTGTTACGTTGTGGATCATCTCCGGGTAGTGCACCTATCTGTTGTGTTCCCATCGAGCTATGAGCCTGAGATGGCGGGTACGATGGCGAGGAGGTTGAGTCAGATGCATCATGATCCCGCTGTGAGTCCAAGACGAGAAGAGCACCCATAGATACAGGGTTAGCACGCTGGGCTTTGTGAGTGAACCCTCGGTATTTCTTCCAAAGGAAATAGATCAACCCACATGTGATGATGTGTAGTGCAAGGCTTCATGCACATACCGCTGTCACAATTATGAACGCCAGTCTACTGATCGGAATTAAAGTAAGTGTTGCGTTGTGTTCAGTATCATCAGACACGGGTTTGGTGCTTAATTTTCCACGGGCAAAAGGCGCTAATGTGGACACGTTTGAGAGTGATGGCATTGTCATGACTGTGCTATTCAAAGTAATAGCAGTCTGATCCATATTCGTGATTGTTTCCGATGTTTCCTGTAGACTGGTCGTCAAACCCCTCTCTAAAATCGTAACAGTTACGGACAAAAGTTTACAATTCGAACGCGAAAATTTGAACACGTACACCAGATTGTAAATGCCAGAATCACCTACATCGGTATTCACGATGCTCATCTCGAACGTCATATTGAACGACGAATCCTTAATCCACTGAACTAACGTTATAAAATGATACCGTTGGTTTTCTGGTTGATTTTGAGAACAAGATTCTAAACTGCACTTCGCTAGCCATTGGCAGCACCGCACCCATCGTACCTCGCGATCCTGAGAGAAGTACAGTTCCTTTGAGACGTGTAAAGTGACATTTTCTCCAGCTACTACGCTGATTTCCTTTTCGATTGGATCTCCATAACAAAAATCAAAAGCGTTTAAGGGTGACACTAAGCCTAAAAAGACAACGCTTACGAGCAGAGGAATTGAGAACATTGTGATCAGAGGTGTTATCCAAGTCACTGAATGTCTGTAAGTCAATACCAGTCTCCCTGTCGTAATTACTAATGCGTAGACAATTTAACGGCAATTCGGCTTTTGACGAACCTTGTCAAAGTAAGATCAGTCCAGTAAAGAAACAAGATGTACGCTAAAGCATTCTAAACACGGCCTCGCCAATCACATTCTTTGTTCATCGCTTATTGGCTGACACTTGTCATGTGATATCGGTATCTGATAATTTACAGCTGTTACCTTAATGTTGACGATAAAACTAAAGTACGCTGGCAAGTTCATCAAACAACGGGAGAGGGGGTTAGGGTGGGATGCTAGGGCTTAGGTCAAATGCTGCATTCAGTTTTGTTCTAATGTTATATTTCAAAAGACATAGTAAACCTCGTTCTTCCTTTGTCAATTATAGCATCAGTTAGATGATTTTGCTCTTCTTGCCGATCGATTTTTGAAACCACCTACATTTATTCCATTGAAGCTTGTCTTCATAATTATGATTTTCGGTGATGTGGTCTAGCTCTATGCTTGTTCAGCACATCAGTTCATGACTACTCATCTAACACTTATTTATTATAAGAAAATAACTTTAACCGGTTGTGTCTGGTGCATGCGTATTTGAAGGCTACATTTTCTGTACTCGGGTACAGTTCACGACTTTTTATACGATGCATGATTATGATAAGAAAATAACTTTCGAAAGATGATGTTCATATCCCTTTGTGTAAATATGTACAATATTTAAGCATCTATGTACATCGTTGTGAGTTTGATGAGCACACTACACTTGTTTTTCACAAACGTACCCAGAGAAAACATGTACAAAGTCAAATAGCTCATTAGTAACCTACTAGTAACCTACAGATATTATGAGGTGCTTTAATGAGATCTTTTTCACAAGCGCCATCCGTCTATCTGCATGATCATTGGTTCCAATCATGCCAATGTCACATTCATCATCACAGACCTTGTCCATTGCCTGATATAAATGATGTAGCCGTTCATCAGATACTGTTATGTTGGTGTCAACATGCTCTTTTAACGCTAATGTATTCATTCGAGCAACTTCATCGGTATTCACGATGCTCACAATGAACGTCATTTCGAACCACAATTGCATTCCAATCAGCCAACCAACCGTAGTAAAACGACACCGTGAATTTTCTGCTTGATTTTGAGAACAAGATTCTAAACTCCTCGTTTCGGTTTCAGCGCCATAATGCCATTATTTTAACATTGTAAATCCTCCCACTCTCCTCACATCTCTCTCTCTCTTTCTCTCCACCTCTCTCCCTATATGTATCCATGTGCATCTCTCTGGCTGTATTTGTCCCTCCTCTGTCTGTCGTTCTTTTTTTTGTCTCTGCCCCCCCCCCCCCCGTGTATCATAAGTTTGTTTATTATCAATATATGATATCGTTCATCTTTCATCTTCCTAATCTTTGACATTACAACATTGCTTATTAGATAATGATCATTATGCTTTTAAAAAAAGAAACTTTTCTCCTGTCTTAAATGCATGTAGCGCTAGTTATGGCAACACTAGAGTGAGAGTTGCTATGCTGCAATGTAAAACAAGTAGCGTATTTGGGGGACTTTATCATTGATATCGATCACAGTGCCATTTTACAACGTTTGAGGAAGTCTCCTTTGCAATCAAGACGTGATTTTCGAAGATGGTAAGTTCAAGCCCCCCCCCCCCCACCCCCTTTTGTTTACGCCCAATTCAATATAAATTTTTGAAACTGCTAAATTAACACATGATTGTTTGAGGAAATGCGGCTGTTGGATTTTTCTGACCCCAACTGAAAAAAATAATGTCTAGTTGAAGACCAGTCACTGCATCATTCTCGTCTTTTCTCGGTCCGTGCAGGAGAAACAGGAGAAGAAATCGAGAATAATTAGTCTCCTGGAGCCAGACCCCTTGGTTGAATATTTTGTGTTTTTTGTGAAGTCACGTGCGAGGTGCTCTTCAAAATGTTGTGTACAATTTTTTTTGAAAATGTGCATTTTTGTCACAATGTGAGTCTAACACCCCCCCCCCCCCCCTCCCCCCTCATAGCGGGTAAACACAATAGAGGCTCTGGAGCCAACTTTACGAATAATTAAGATACTGAGAGTTCCATAGCCAGGTGTGGGTAAGAGCGGGTAAACACAATAGAGGCCCTGGAGCCAATTTTACGAGTAATTAAGATACTCAGAGTTCCATAGCCAGGTGTGGGTAAGAGTGGCATTAGGTGAGGCAGTGTGTGGAAAAGTGGAAAAGTGTGCAGATGACAGTAGGCTGTGCTAAGAGCAGGACGAGAGAGAGAGAGTGCTAGGGCGTGGAGGCACAGATTCACGGCTGGTTTAAAAACCATGCAGCGACGGGCATCGTGCAGGCTAGTTTCAACGCCGAATTCTCCGCACACCTCCCGGCCCGGAGAAGCCTCCCGACGCACCACATCTCTGTAGCAACTGTCATTTTGTCACCAGAACCGTAAGTTACATTTTATTTGTATTCAAGTATTAGAATGCACAGGTACTATGGTGTGATTTGCTTTAAGGCAGGAGAAAAGGCACTCAAGTATTGTATAGATGCATGTGTAACAATTAGAACATGGAGAGATTATCATTATTGATTTTGTAATTTTGACAACCAAAAAAGGAACTATGGCAATGGCATGTTATCCATTATTACATTCTTTAGTATCAATGTGGATGCCTAACATTTATCCATTATGTGGTATGAGAAAATGAGGCAGGAAATAATTATTCAGCAAGGTTTTAAGTCAAACATGGAAGATACAAGTGTTATGATTAATTTTGTGACAGTGGGATAATATGATGTAAGGAATGAGAATTAATTATTTCAAGAAGGTAAAAGCAAACAGCCTTATAAGATTTTATATGATCATGTGCAGAAAGCAAAAGGATTTGCATATTTGCAGTTCAAGAAATAAAGATAATGTGTATAAGCAGGAAGGTGTTAGAACTGGAGTCAGCACGAACAATAATTTATTCCTACACCAGTCGCGTTCATTGATAACACAATAGAATATTTGACGCATTTGGTACTTTGATCCAGTGACGACCACCGCCAAATATGCAAAATGAATTTTGGATGCATTTAGAGGAATATATATTTTGTATGCGCAGAAGATTTCAGAACCACTTCATGTACTGAAGTGCATGTGCAGTAGTAGGACATCTTATGAAGATACGATTCTGTGAATTTCAGACTGTATTGTTGCTTCGATTTTGTGATAAAAGGATAATACTGTAGAAAACATGCCAGAGAAATGCCTCCATATCGCACATCAAGCAATCATATTTCTTTAAAAATTATCTTGTAAATCGTTTATTGAGTGTTTCATCTTCCATGGAAACAACCTCAATTTCGTGTCCGGAGGTGTCCGAAAGCTACGGACCAAATTCTTTCTACATTTTTTTTTCAAAATTTCCCTTCGCTCACCCCAAAACTAACTCACAGTGTGTGTAAAAAGATCAGCTATGAGCTCCCAGCGAAGACTGAACGGTTGACATATTTCTCAAAACAGATTTTCTTTTGTTATTCAGAGGAAGGAACTGCCTAATTAGAAATACAGCGTATTGTTTAAAACACCTGAATGTCTTAAAATTTTATGAGGCGGTGGTCATCATAGATCAAAGGAAGTCTATCCGAGCGCAGTCCATTCATGATAGGTCCATGGTATAAGGTAATGCTTCTAAAGGAAATAATTACATGTATGAAGGTATGAATGTATAACCTCTCAATACCAGTATTCTGACAGGTTCTTGATGTGGTGGAAATGTAAGTACAGTGTATAACATCAGTTATACATGATAACAGTAACTGTTATTCTGGAGTATGTAGAAATGATTGCAGATGAAATTGTTTTAACAATGTTTTGTTTCTGATATTCATTGCACATAGTTTATATGATAGCAGGTAACGGTAATAACTGTGTGTGGCAGAAGACAATATTATTTGCAATGTTTAAACTTAAATTCTCCCATAGGGACGAGCTGGGCTCACTTATAGGCTTGTCCACCCCATCACCTATGACGCATCCAGGCGGCAGTGACTTCCCTACGCGCCGACGCGCATGATGACCCTCTGTACAACTGGATCGCCGACCAGACCTCTCGATAGCGTAGCACGTCCAACCGCGGAGCGTGGAGCCTCGCAGTCCTCACAAAGGATACCAGCGTACCCCACCCCTTGGCCGCGTCATTCACGACGAGCGCGAGAGCGAGAGCGAGACTGTTCGGGGGTCAACCACGTTTTTCCCTTCGCGACACTATTAAGGTGACATTTACCCCACGCCCTATTGTTTTTTAATGTAACGATAGGATAATTTCGATGCTACACCAAGGTGTACAGGACCTGGACATGTGTATTTGTGTTGCAATATATATATCCTTAAATTGTGATGTATACCATTGTTATGGAAGACATAAATGTAGACGCATTGTTTGTTTCTGTACCCCTCACCCGAATTAAGAGCGGGTCGCTATAATTAAAGAAATGACTTCAAATTTACTTCGGTGTTCTAAAGTCGTATGATTATGGTGTATATGGTGTATTTCATGTCAGTATCACATACCACAGAATCGAACCTATTGCCAGACAAGTGAAATCAGCACAAGGATCTGACAATTTTCTCAAAGAAGATATTAATTTTTTTACCTTTTCATTTGACTCATCATTATCAATACGTTTTTACACTCTTACCAGTATGAAAACAAATCCTGGCGTTGTCAGAAATAGAAAAAGAGTAATTCATGGAATTATACTGCACTACTGCTTTGTTTCTTTTATGTTTCTGCTTTTAAAAAAAAAGCAACTCATCTTTAGGGTGAGCTATACCTTTAATGCTAGATATGTTACACATTGCGGATATGATCGCTAGTGATAATCGTTTGCCATGGGTACAGCTTCACTAGCCACAACGGCTACACCATCTCGGGTGTAGTATATGTTCTCGGCACTACCTGACTTTGCCTTCGTGTGCTCTTTGTCTGAAATGCACATGTGATTCTGAAGAGGCAAACATCGCGGTAGTAGGCTTCTTGCGTGAGCAGGGTGGCCTTCTGCAGGCGGCTGGCTTCTTCCACTCCTCGATGGGTATATTACATGAATGAACAAATTTATTGCCAACCTAACTAGGCATTTCTCAGGTACACCAAACCAAAAAAAAAAGTCCCCACGAGCATTTTTTCATGAGTCATAAAGAATTTTACTGATTTTTATCATTCAAATGGGTAAATAATCACTCACAATACCTTTACTAAAAGGCGAGCACCGGCATATCATTGTTAAGTGAGCGCTCGGGATTGTGAGGGACTGCTTTCCTTTTTTAAACTGGGCATATTCTCACTATCGCGACAGGGGCACTAAATATTTAAAAGGTAAGGGGTATTGACAATGATTATGGACCGTGATCTTGTCATCATCCCGATTTCATTTAATTTCAACGATTGTCATTTCATACTCCTCTGCTGCTTTCTACCCAGGTACCCATTTATACACCTGGGTGGAAAGCAGCAACGTCGATAATATGTCTTGCTGAAGGACACAAGTGCCATGGTTGGGCTTAAACTATCACACTGAGACGTCTCGTCACAGATCAAAACCATTATACGTGTACCATTATACCTCTAATATATGCAACACGATATGAAATGTAAAATTGTGTGGAATTATATAGCTGCCAATGCAAATGACATACAAATTCCTTTTGCTAGTTGCTTCCATTAAGTCACAAGGGTGACATTCTGATTGATCTAATTATTCAAATTTTCGTCAATCTGTATCGCTGTATTGTATGTTTATAATGGAATCGATATGTTATAAGCTTTGGCGCGATTCATGTCAAAGCTAAGGGGATGTTGTGGTAAACATTATGGGACCCCAAATCATAGTTGATCTTTTGTTGACGTCACCACGGGTCCGGTTCCCGTTTTATATCTATGATTTAATACTCTTGAGGGGATTCCTAATTCACGGGTCCCCTTGAAATGAAGAATAATGGTGTCTCATGACCACGATGGCAGTTGGAAACTCCTCTTGGCCAATTGTCCTGCTATCTCTCATCCAAACTTGATAGACTATGCTAATGCAACCCTTTATTGTTTACGGAGCGGGACTATGGTAATATTTGTAGTTTCTAAATGCTATTCATCACAGAAAAGGACATTAAATTTGTGCTTCATTATCTCCCTTTCACACAATTGTTGTCTCTCTCCCTCTTCGAAGTCTTTAATTGTTTGATCATGTTTCGGTTTCATACACTCTTGAACATAAGACATCCTACCATTCACCATCACATCTCTTATACATGCTGACCTGGAAAGTGTTGATGACATGAAGGACGAGAATGATTTAAAACTGCCAAGAATGGAAGAAGAAACAGGTACCTGACTACTTTTTGTATAAATCATCATTCGAAACTGGACAGTTGATGCAAGTAGGTGTTAATTTGACAGCCTGTCCCTTCTTCCTTGTTGATTTGATTGTTCATCGTTACTTCTTCACCTTCTGATTCTCCTTTTTCTCTCATCTTAGCTTTGTGTGATGGCACAGTCTTCACCAAGGGACACCCTGTCACATACTTTCATCGAAAGGAAAACTTAAAAACATCAAGTGACACGCCCTTTTTCGGAAACAGCATGCACTTAAACATAGGTTGACATAACGTCATTCTAAGAATGAAAACCACTTATTAGAAAAAAAATAGTTCCTTGCAAAGAATAGTTATTTTCGTTTGGGATTGCTAACACTTGATTATCCCTAAATAATTTATAACATGTATTTTGGTTATTTTCCCCTTTCATTTCACGCACTTTAAAGCAACAGTATAAAGACAAAAGGAAAATCTTTAGTCGTCGTGGTCATTTAGTTTATTTTGTTTAGATTTCGTTGAACGAACTGGTACCAAAGAATATTCAATGATGATGGTAACCATTGTTACAATATGTGTTATATACATAAAGGATGATGTGCAACCACATCGTATAATCATATCGATTTGACATCATCAGTGATGTATATATACCCCTCAAAAAAGTTCTGCAACTCAAGTTTGACGGGTAGTACATGTATATCGCTTATCGCTTCATTATCTTGACTGGGGTATTATTAACAAGCTTGATTTTTCCTCTTGACATTGGTGTAACATTTGCTATGATCATGCAATCATGGAATGATCTGTATTCCAGAATATGGGGAAAAGACACAAATGAAATGTTGCAAAATTCCATGCTTTTAATTGCAAAGGCTCCATTCCTTCTTTTACAATGTGTTTCAAATTAACAATGAACGTTTACGCATCGCCGCATCAACATCATTCAAACCTATTTCATGTGCACAACAAACGGAAAACATAGAATTTTGCAACATTCATGTTTTACATTATTGCATATTCAGAAGGTCGTCGCACTCCATGATTGCGTAAGCATTACATCATTACATTAAAAACGATGCATCAATATAACGATAACTGATGAAGCTGTCTTATAATATCACATTTTTGTATGATAATGAAGCAACTAAAGATAAATGGCCCCTCAAACCTGAGATGCAGAACTTTTTTGAGGGGTTTATATTAAAAGTTCATATCACTGATATTATTTTCTAGTAATTACTACGCAAAAAAAGATTTACAGAAATACACTAGTAATAAACATGAATAGCGAATACCTACCTTTTTAACAAATAAGGAACGATCTTGCTACTGAACGAAGCTCCACAGGTTCCACTGAATTGCCGTACTGAAATGTTCTCTCCCTTAGGTTTATTCAAACCCACATGAAATTAAACAGTAAAATGTTCAGACAAGTCCTATATAAACAATAAATGCATTCTTTGATCATAATTTTCTTCCCATTTTAGAGTGATAGAAACAAACGACAGTATTAAAAAGTGATTTGTAGCAGGCATGTGTAATATTACTGACTGTTTTCCATCTTTCTCATACTATTGGCGTTTTCAAAAATATATACAGCTTGTAATTTCTACACAGTGCATAAGTATATGTTCTTCGTTTGATGTATGAATATTAGTCTCTGACAATCACAGTCTACGTATCGGAGGTGACAGCATGTCAATTAGAGATATTCGAGTGGTGCACGTTCTGACTACAAATACTATATTAAGTTACAAACTAAAAGTCCCTAACAAATAAAAAGTTACAAGACTCGGAATATCTATCTAGCTTGATCAATATTTGTGTACTTTTAAGATAATTAGAGATATCCAAGTACACGTTCTGACTACAAATACTATATTAGATTACAATTTAAAAGTCTCTTACAATCATAAAGTTACAAGACTCTTAGTATTTATCTAGCTTGGCCATTTCGAAAAGTGCACTTTTATATCAATACTTGTGTACTTTTAAAATTATGACGTTAATATATCAAAGGTAAGATGTTAAACTTTGCAAGTTACAGCCTACATGATATATATTGATCTTGTGCTATTATTCATGTAGGTGCTATGTTGTCAAGGTCTTGTCACATTTTAAACAGCATGATCCCACATAAAATGGATCTAAGCCTGCGTAGATTTACATTGCAGGGGAACATATAATTAATTACACGTAAAATAGAGCACAGTGGAATATGATGCTTTCTCAGGAACAAGTTGTGCATATTTGATATAAGTTTGAGCAAAATTCTAGAAATGATTAACATTACAATAAACGACCGTATGCTCATATTCTATACAAGCTTCCCCTATCAGTCAAATGTCGTAGAGGTAGTTGTCACCTTTGATAGTTACCAACTCAAAAATGACACCTCGAAGTAAGCGGAAATTCATAGATGGCAAATTCGTTGGCGCGAATAATCATTTGAATGATTATGACATGTTTAAATCAGGAATATACACTTTGTGTGTATCATATAGTTAAGTCATAACAGAGCAATATCACACAGCGTGAATTATTCATCATTCTTTGGAGCATTGGCTAACAATCTTCCCGGAATTACATATCTGGAATATTTGAGTCATTTCATCATTATTGCGGTCAAGACAAATCCACATAACTAGACATACAGTCTACAGTTACTTTTAGTGTCATTTATTGTTTATACCCTCCTTCTACACCTTGTTGCTAAGTGTGGTGGAGTGGCATGTACGGTGCTTAAGGGGTATTGTCAGGTTTTAATTTGATTATATTTTTAAAATCAACAAGTGACAATGGAATTAAGTATAAAAAAAAGTGTGTTGCGAGAAACAAGATGAATGCAAAATTAACAAACTCTACGCCCGCAAAGTTACACATCATTTATTTTAGTTGTTTCATCTGAGGAATACTTAATTAAACATTTCTTCTCCTTTTCTGTTACACATCGTATAAATATGACTTTATATAGCGGTATCGGCGCATTAGTATTTCTTGGATACCACCATTGTCAATAACAAGGATATACATGCTCACCATGAGAAAGAATAAATAGCGTTTATTTTAATGAAGGCATCACTGTTTTTTGCTTTTCAACATTGCGATAAAAAGCAATATAAACCCTGAACACATTAATGCATTTACAAGGCAGCCATGCGGGCTTTCAGGAAACCTGAATTGAAAATATCGATCAACAATAAACGATGCTTGAATATTGATGAAATGTTATGGCAGTTTATATAATGGTGGTGTTTGTCTATGCTTTATTAAATGATTTTAACAGTAATGTTTTATTTGACATTTTTTCATTTTTTTTCTACGTATGATACAGACAATCTTACAATATACACTTTTTTCCGGTAAGCTTCGACGATATTTTTACGCAATCGCATGCGTTGATATTCTTGAGTACTTGCTTTGATTGCTCGCGACGCAGATCATGACAATAGTGTTAATATGTACTGATGATTCAGGTGAACTTTAAAATGACGCTACCATCACAACAAAAAGTAAGCTCATTCTGCTGGAAGCAACGTAATAAGACACTTGGTTTATTCTTCCTGGCAAGTAATTTAACATTCCCTTTTCATCAGTACCATACAATTGTGGGTTTCAATGTCTTGCGATGTGCGACTCGATTACATTTTCCATTAAGTGTGCGAAAGATCAATAATCCTTACACAATATGTAATAAGCGACATGCTTTAGGAGCTTAACAATGTCACCTCTGATACGAGCCTTGATACGTGAAATCCTTCATTTAATGGTGCCGTCTCCTTGGGATGTGTACACCAAGAAACATAAAGACATTATACGATTCAATTACGACTAGCAAAGCGAGCTATCCACTTATGCACCATGTTATTGAATGTTTTTAAAATGAAATCCTCCTTTTCACGTCTATTACAAATAGAGCGCGGTGATACCAAGGACATTATCATACACGGAGTACACCCATATCTCATATCTCGGGTTGCCATGGAATATCACATGTTACATGGGAATGGCGGAGGGGCTGGAAACTCGACAAAATCTGATGAATTACTTTGCGCAAGGCGGCGCCCCTTGGGAAATGGACAAGATGTGTTGGAGTAGACATGCTGTGGTGTGACGGGGTCCTCATAGTAGTCATCTAAACCAGCTGCCTCGTACTTTATCTCACAGGAAGAGGTCGAGATGGCACCACTGCCAGCTTGTTCCTTGAGCGCCATCCGTCTATCAGCATCATCATCGGTTCCAATCATGTCAATGTCACAGTCAGCACTACCGACCTCGTCCATTGCCTGATATACACGATGTAGCCGTTGATCAGATACTGATATGTTAGTCTCTTCATTCTGTTCCTGGATCGACGTGTTTGACGTTGGCAAATTACCAGTACCAACGGTCTTACACTCGCGTTTGATCTGTCCACTTGCCTTCCGTGTTCCCATCGAACGTTGAGCCTGAGATGGCGGGTACAATGGCGAGGAGGTTGAGTCAGATGCATCATGGTCCCGCTGTGAGTCCAAGACGAGAAGAGCACCCATAGATACAGGGTTAGCACGCTGGGGGCTGTGAGCACACCCTCGGTATTTCTTACAAAGGAAATAGATCAATCCACATGTGATGATATTTAGTGCAAGGCTACTTGCACATACTGCTGTCACAATTATGAACGCCTGTCTACTGATCGGAGTTAAAGTAAGTGTTGCGCTGTCTTCAGCATCATCAGACAGGGGTTTGGTGGTTAATTTTTCACTGGCGAGCGCTGGGGTTGTCATGACTGTGTTATTCAAATTAATAACAGTCTGATCAATATTCGTGGCAGTTTCTGTTGTTTCCGGTGGACTGGTCGTCAAACCCCTCTCTGAAATCATAACGGTTACAGACATAAGTTTACAACTAAATTGCGTGGATTTGACTACGTACACCAGATTGTAAATTCCAGAATCACTCACATCGGTATTCACGATGCTCACATCGAACGTCACATTGAGCCACGATTTCACAATCCACTCACCAACCATTATGAAATGATACCGGGAGTTTTCCGGTTGATTTTGATAACAAGTTTCTGTACTGCACTTCGCTAGCCATTTGCTGCACGTTACCCATCGTACCTCGTAAATATCAGAGAAGTAAAGTTCCTTTGTGAAGTGTAAAGTGACGTTCTCTCCGGCTACCGCGTTGATATCCAATTCGTTTGAATCACCATGACAAAAATTAAAAGCGTTTAAAGGTGACAATAAGCCTAAAAGGGCAACGCTTACGAGCAGAGGAATTGACAACATTGTGATCTGAGATGTTATCCAAGTCACTGAATGTCTGTAAATCAATACTAGTCTCCCTGTCGTAATTACTAATGCGTAAACAATTTAACGGCAATTCGGCTTTTGACGAACCTTGTCAAAGTAAGATCGGTCCATGGTCAGTGAAGAAACAAGATGTACGCAAAAGCAATTCTAAACAAGACTTCGCCAATCACGTTCTTTCTTCTTCGCTTATTGGCTGACGCTTGTCATGTGATATTGGTATCGGATAATTTAAAAGCGTTACCTTCCTGTTGAAGATAAAACTATTAGTAGGCTGGCAAGTTTCTCAAACAGCGTGAGAGGGTGTCCTAGTGTGATGCTATAGGGGTTAGGTCAAATGCTGTATTCGTGTTTTTCTATCGTTCATTTTCAATACATTCCAAAGGATTTAGTAAGCCTTGTTCTCCCTTTGTAAATCAACATTAGTGAGATAATTGTGCTCTTCTTCCCGTTCGAGTTTTGAAACCATCTACATTTATTGCATTAAAGCTTGTTTACATAATTATGATTTTCGGCATGTACGGTGCTGTGGTCCAGGTGTATGCTTGTTCAGCACAACAGTTCATGACTACTTATAGGATCAATGATTATGATAGGGAAATCATTTTGGAAAGCTCATATCCCTTTGTGCAAATGTGTACAACACGGTAAAGCATCAATGTACATCGCGGTAAGTTTGCTGAGCAGACTACACCTGTTTTTCACAAACATACCCAGAGAATATTTCAAAACATGTACAAACAGCTTACTGTAACCTACTAATAGCCTACAGATGTTATGAGTTACTTTTCATAAGCGCCATCCGTCTATCTGCATCAGCATTGGTTCCAATCATGCCAATGTCACATTCATTATTACCGACCTCGTCCATTGCCTGATATACATGCTCTAGCCGTTCATCATATATTTATATGTTGGTCTCAACATGCTCTTTTAACGCTAATGTGTTCACCCTCTCAACTTCACCGGTGTTCACGATGCTCACAATGAACGTCATTTCGAACCATAATTGCATTCCAGTCAGCCCACCAACCGTTATAAAACGATACCGTTAATTTTCCGGGCGATTTTGAGAACAAGATTCTAAACTCACTCGTGTCGGTTTCAGCTCCATAATGCCATCCTTGTAACGGAATAAATCCTCACACTCTCCTCACATCTGCCTCCCCCTCTCTCTCTTCCTTTATCTCCACCTCTCCCCCATATGTATCCATTTCCATCTCTGTGGCTGTATTTGTCCCTTCCTCAGTCTATCTTTCCGTTTTTCTGTCTCTGCTGCCCCCCCCCCCCATTGTGACAAAAAGTGTTATTATCGATATCATATATCGATACATTCATCTTTCATCTTCCTCATCTATGACATCACAACATTACTTATTAGATAATGATAATTATGCTTTAAGTAGCCTTCTCCCCTTTCTCTCATCTTAGATGTGCCAATTGGTCCAATAGCCACTTCGTCCACAATCATTACGTCTATTCCCATTAGGTCTAATAGCCAACTGAAGGAAAATGGTCTAATAGCCACTTGGTCTACTTTAATTTCGTCCATGTTCCATTTAGTCTAACAGCATTTGGTCTATTATCACTTGGTCTAAACGCATTTCGGATAACAATCATTTGATCTAATCACCAATTGGTCCAATTGCCATTTTGGCTAATTACCATTTCGTCTACTAAGCGCACTGGTCTACTGCTGCAGAGCGTGCGGATTTTCTCTCCCTCGAGAACGTGCCGCGCGCGGAATCTCTCACACGACCGACGGCGCGTCAATCTGTATCGCTGTATTGCATGTTTACAATGGAACCGGTATGTGATTTGGTGCGAATCATGTCAAGGTCAAGGGTTTGTTGTGGTAAACATTACGGGACCCGGAATCAGGGTAGATCTGTTTTTGATGCCATCAACACCAGTCCGGATCCCGTTTAATTTCTATTTCTATTCCCCTTGAAATGAAGATTAAACGGTTTCTCATGACCATGGCGTTTGAAAACTCCTATTGGCCAATTGTCATCTCTCATGCGAAATTGATAGACTATGCTAATGCAACTCTCCAATGTAGACGAAGCGGGACCACTGTAATAGTTTTAGTTTTCTAAATGATATTCATCTTAGGAAAGTACATTAAATTTGAGCCTCACTATCTCCCTTTCACATAATTGTTGTCTCTCTCCCTGTTCGGAGTCTTTAATTGTTCGATCATGTTTCGGTTTCATGCACTCTTGAACATAATATATCCTCCCACTCACCATCACATTTCTCACTCTCTCTCAATCCTCTCTACCCCACACTCTACCGTCTCTATGTCTGCTTGCAGAGTATGTAAGTCTGCCCCCCCCCCCATCTCTACTTTACCTCTCCCTGACTATATCTCTGTCTTTCTGACCCCACTATACTCTCTGTCACGTGCTTTCTGTATAATCACTTTCCATTTCACCTCCATGACCACATCATTACTGCTTTCAGAGCAGTGACATGGTAAAGCATAGATTAGTCTATGGTGATAATTATGGGGACTGTATGAACTAACGCAAGCACATGGACATTTTAGAGACTTGGTTGGTAGTCTTAGTTGCAGACTTTAAAGACATATCGAGTCGGGCACTTGTCCTTTGTATTTTCATGACGCGAGGAAACCTGAAAATGTAAAGGAGAAATATGTGAATATGATGGATAGTCTTATTCTTTATCTTAATATCGTTATTTGTTCATTCCTCGTTTTAAAGACATAAGCCTATCATGCTTTTTAACATGCGGATATATTGTGTTTATTTCCTTCATCTATCTAATATCAGGGTATTTGGTCTACAAAGGAAGATATGAATGGGCTATAAACCCTCCCTCTATCCACTGGCTTTCTGTGTTTACTGAATGTCGGGGTGAGAACTTGAACGCAAGAGATTGCTGTAGCATTAATTTCCAGATGAACATCACGAACGTGAGAGAGAGGAGAGAGATATCACCATACGTAACTCGAAGTATAAAACATAAAACATGCTAGACCCGATGACATGGATGACAAGCAATTTTTGTAAGGGAATGGGCTTCATGCATTACATAGACAAAGGACAATAAGGAATATCAAAGCGCTAAACAACTGCTGGTAACGCTCAAAATATAGTCCAGCCGATGCTGACCTGGAAATTGTTGATGACATGTATGACGAGACTTAAAACTTACAAGAATGGAAGAAAAAACAGGTACTGGGCTTCTTTTTGTATAAATCATTATTCTAAACTGGACTGGTGATGCAAAGGAGTGTTAAGTTTACAGCCTGTTTCCTCTTCCTTGTTCAGCTTTACTTGTCCTCCTTCTGATTCTCCCTTTTCTCTCATCTTAGCTTTGTGTGATGGCACAATCTTCACCAAGGGACACCTGTCCCATACTTTTACCGAAAGGAAAACTAAAAAAAAAACATAGATTGACATAACGTCATTTTGAGAATGAAGACTGATTATTACAAAAACAAGTTTCGTGTAAAGAATATGATGTTTCAACATTTCATTTTTGCCATTGCTGCATATTCAGAAGGTCGTCGCAATCCATGATTGCATAAGCATTACAAACGATACATCAATGTAACGATAAATAGTGAAGCTGTCTAATGATACCACATTTATGTACGAGAATGAAACAACTTAAGATAAATGACCCCTCAAACCTGAGATGCAGAAGTTTTTGAGAGGTTTGTATAAAAAGTTCATATCACTAATATTATTTTGAAGTAATTACGACGCAAATAAAAATTTACATAATTACACTAGTAATATACATAAATATGTAGCGAACACTGAACGTGCTAACGAATAAGGAACGGTCTCGCTACTGATCGAATTTCCCAAGTTTCCACCGAATTCCCGTTCTAATATGATAACTGGAGAAGTAAGATTGAGGTGGGTTTGACACAACCAAACATTTTGATTTATTAAGTTTGAAAAGCTCATTTCGAGAAATGTAAGAATATGATTTCTGGTGTTCAACAAGTTATGGAAACAGTGGATGAAGAGTTGCTTTGCTGAAATTTTAATTAAGGAGCTTTGTATTTTGGGGGCTCAGGTACATGACTATTTATATGATAAGAAAACAAAATTCCAAAGCTGATATTGATAAAGATGTGAATATTTTCATGTCTGCATCTGGTAAAGCATCAATGTGCATCACAGTTAGTTTGATGAACACACTGCACTGATTTTCACAAACGTACCTAACTAGAGCATAATTCAAACCATATACACAGAGAAACAGCTTTATACTAGTAACCTACCGACATTTTGAGGTGCTTTCCTTAGCACCTTTTAATAATTTTCGCATTCTCTAGAAAACACGTGTGATGTTTTCAAAAATGTATATAAAATGTGACATTATTTCATTGCGAGCACTGCTCTAATTTCCCAGCAACAGGTAGACAAGTACTTTATGTAGCTCGGAATATGCTACATGATATAGAACAAATGGAATGACAAGGTACATGTATAACTAGGTGCTCATTTTTGTACAGAGATCTCATGAAATATATTTTCCATGACAAACTTCAACGTTTGAACAGGCTCAGGCGACGTGTTTTAGGAGCTTAACAAAGTCACGTCTGATACGATCCTTGATACGTGAAATCCTTCCATTGATAGTGCCGTCTTCTTGGAATGTGTACACCAATCAACATAACACTTTATAAAAATCAATTACTACTAGTAAAACGAGCTGTTCACTTATTAACCATGTAAATTAATGGTTTTAAAATGAAATGATCCTTTTGACGTCTATTATTCTTAGAGATCGGTGACACCAAGGACATTCTCACACAGGGAGTACACCCACATCTCACATCTCGGGTTTCCATGGGAAATCACATGTTACTTGGGAATGGCGGAGGGGCTGGAAACTCGACAAAATCTGATGAATTACTTTGCGTGAGGCTTCGTCCCTTGGAAAATGGACGAGATGTGTTGGAGTAGACATGCTGTGGTCTGATGGGTTCCTCATAGTAGTCATCTAAACCAGCTGCCTCGTACTTTATCTCACAGGAATAGGTCGAGATGGCACCACTGCCAGCTTGTTCCTTGAGCGTCATCCGTCTATCTACATCATCATTGGTTCCGATCATGCCAATGTTACAGTCATCATTACCGACCTCGTCCATTGCTTGATATACATGATGTAGCCGTTCATCAGATGCTGATATGTTGGTGTCAACATGCTCTTGTTGGGTCGACGTGTTCGACGTTGGCAAATTATCAGTACCAACGGTCTTACACTCGCGTTTGATCTGTCCACTTGCCTGTCGTGTCTTCGTCGAGCGTTGCTTCTGAGATGGCGGATACGATGTTGAGGAGGTTGAGTCAGAAGCATCATGTGAATCCAAGACAAGAAGAGCACCCATAGATACAGGGCCAGCACGCTGGGATTTGTGAGTGCGCCCTCGGTATTTCTTACAAAGGAAATAGATCAATCCACATGTGATTGAAGTTAGTGTAACGCTACATATTCCTACAACTATAATCACAATCATGAACGTCTTTTTACTGATCGGAGTGGAAGTAAGTATCACGTTGCCTTTAGTACCGTTAGACAAGGTTTTGTTGGTTATCTTTTTAATGACGAAAGGCACTAATGTGGACACGTTTGAGAGCGCTGTGTTATTCAAAGTGATAACAGTCTGATCCATATTCGTGACTGTTTCCAATGTTTCCGTTGGACTGGTCGTCAAACCCCTATCTAAAATCGTAACGGTTACAGACATAAGTTTACAACTCGAGCTGGGTTTTAACACGTACACCAAATTGTAAATGCCAGAATCACCTACATCGGTATTCACGATGCCCATATCGAACGTCACATTGGAAAACGATCCCCAAATCCACTCACCAACAGTTGTAAAATGATACCGTTGGTTTTCTGGTTGATTTTGAGAACAAGATTCTGCACTGCACTTCGCTAGCCATTGGCTGCACCGCACCCATCGTACCTCGCGATCATGAAAGAAGTACAGTTCCTTTGTGACGTGTAAAGTGACATTCTCGCCAGCTACTACGATGCTTTCCTTTTCGATTGGATCTCCAGAACAAAAATCAAAAGCGTTTAAGGGTGACACTAAGCCTAAAAAGACAACGCTTACGAGCAGAGGAATCGAGAACATTGTGACCAGAGATGTTATCCAAGTCACTGAATGTCTGTAAGTCAATACTAGTCCTCCTGTCGTAATTACTAATGCGCAGACAATTTAACGGCAATTCGGCTTTTGAAGAGATAGGTTCATTGCCAGTAAAGAAACAAGATGTACGCCAAAGCAATTCCAAACAAGGTTTCGCCAATCACGTTATTTGTTCATCGCTTATTGGCTCACACTTATCATGTGATATTGGTACGTGATAATATTACAACCGTTACCTTCATGTTGACGATAAGACTATTAGTACGCTGGCAAGTTTCTCAAACAATAAGAGAGGAGGTTAGGTCAAATGCTGTATTCGAGGGATTTTTCTACTGTTACTTTGTAATGCATTCCAAAGACATAGTAAACCTAGTTCTCCTTGTGTAAATTATCATTAATTTAGTTAGATGATTTGCTCTTCTTGCCGATCGAGTTTTGAAACCACCTACATTTATTGCATTATAGCCTTTCAGTGCTGTTTTCCAGGTCTGTGCTTGTTCAGGATAACAGCTCATGACAACTTATCTGCATGGCACTTGTTTATGATAAGAAAATAACTTTAACCCGCTGCGTCCGGCGCACGCGTATTATAGGGCTAAATTATCTGTACGCAGGTACAGTTCATGACTACTTATAGGATGCATGATAATGATAAGAAAATATCTTTGAAAAGGTGATGTCCATATCCCTTTGTGCAAACATGTACAATATGGTAAAGCATCAATTTTCATCGCGGTAAGTTTGATGAGCACACTACACTTGTTTTTCACAAACACACCAAGAGAATATCTCAAAACATGTATAGGCAAACAGCTTATTTGTAAGCTGCTAGTAACGTACAGATATAATGAGATTCTTTAATGGGATACTTTTCATAAGCGCCATCTATCTATCTGCATTATCATTGGTTCCAATGTCACATTCATCATTACCGACCTCGTCTATTGCTTGATATACATGCTCTAGCCGTTCATCAGATATGTTGATCTCGACATGCTCTTTTAACGCTAATGTGTTCACTCTCTTAACTTCATCGGTATTCACGATGCTCACGATGAACGTCATTCCGAATCGCAATTGCACTCCAGTCAACCCAACAACCGTTATAAAACGATGCCGTGAATTTTCCAGCTCATTTCGAGAAGAAGATTCTAAACTCAATCATTTCAGTTTCAGCGCCATAGTGCCATTCTCTCTCTCTCTCTCTCTCTCTCTCTCTCTCACTCCACCTCTCCCCCTGTACGTGTCCATATTCAGCTCTCTGGCTGTATTTGTTCCCTCCTCTGTCCGTCTTTGTGTTTACCTTTTCATTTGATTCATCATTAGAATTACGTGTTAACACTCATACCTGTATGAAAACAAATTCTGGCGTTGTCACAAACAGAAAAGAGCAATTCATGGAATTATACTGCACACAAATTTATGACGGATTCTCGTCAAGCCTTTACTCTTTTGTTTCTTTTATGTTTCTGCTTTTATTGAAACAAACTTATTTTCAGGGTGAACTATCCATTTTATTAATGCTAAATAGATTACTCATTGCGGATATAATCGCTGGTGATAGTAGTTTGTCTCGCAATGTATGGTCAACAAGGAATCTAAAAAGATCACGATGATTCGTGCGCCGCTGCAACACTTCGTCAGGTGTGATACAAAATTGTAGTATAACACATGACGAAGTGTTGCATTGCGACTACTATCCCGACAGGAGAACTAGTGTTTCAAAAGGTAAGGCTTAGTCATGGTAGTATTGATAATGATTATGAACCGTGATCATATCATCGTCCCGATTTCATTTCATTTCAACGATTGTGATTTCATACTCCTTCTGCTGTTTTCTACCCAGGTATCCATTCATACACCTGGGTTTAAAGCAGCAACATGGATAATATATCTTGCTGAAGCACACAAGTGCCATGGTTGGGCTTTAAACTGGAACACTGAGATGTCTTGTCACAGATTAAACATGTACCATGATACCTCCAATATATGCAACACGATATGAAATCTGATATGATGTTGAATTATATAAGCGCCAATGCAAGTGGCATACATATTCCCTTTGCTAGTTCCTTCCATTAACTTACAAGGGTGAAATTCTAGTTTATTTCCCTAGTAGTAGACCTGTTTTTGACGTCACCACCATGACCACATGTCAGGATCCCGTTTGATTTCAATGATTTCATACTTCTGAGGGAATTCTTAATTCACAGGTCCATTTCAAATGAAGAGTAACGGTTTCTCATGACCACGATGGGAGTTGTAAACCCCTATTGGCCATTGTCCTGCCATCTCTCACGCGAAATTAATAGACTATGCTAATGCAACTCTTCATTGTTTACAGAGCGAGTTCTAGTTTCTTAATGATATTCACCAAAGGAAAGGGTATCATATTTATTTTTCATTATCTCCCTTTCACATAATTGTTGCCTCTCTCCCTCTTCAGAGTCTTTTATCATGTTTCGGTTTCATGCCATCTTCAACATACAATATTTTCCCACTCACCATCACATCAGTCACTTCTTCACTCCCAATTCCCTCTCTCGCCCTCTCGTCTCTCTGTTTGCATGTTCAGTATGTCTGTTTGTCTGTCTCTCCCCCTGCCTCTAGTTGACCTCTTCATGACTATAAAGTTCACCTCTGCTCCATAGTATGCACGGTATTGTGAATTCACAGCCAGTGTAAATGTTGCGTTTGGCATTTTCTAAATCTTGATTATTCATAGAGTACAAATATCTATATTATGTATATGTGGCCTTCTCCTTTTCATTTCACGCACTTTAAATGCGACAAAGAAACAAAGGAAATCTTAGCATAGCCGTAATGGTCATTTAGTTTAGTTGGTGTAGATACCGTTTAACAAACTGGAACAAAATTATTCAGTCTGCTCATCCCTGATTGGTGAATCGCGTGATAGACTCGGTAAAGAACAAGAAGCAATATTGCATAGAGAGTGAAATAGACTTTGCCCCATCTTTATCTAAATGTCCGATGTTGTCCTTCTCAAAAAGAGGCACTGTTGTATTTTAAGGTCAAGATATTAGTAATTAATGTGGACCGTTATCATGTCATCATCGGGTTTCGATTTGAATTCAGTTCAAATTACTAGCTACTGGATATATTATCTGCTGGGTTTTTTTTACTAAGTAAGACAAAGGTATGGGGACATTTTGAAGAAAATCATATAAATGCTTATAAAGGAGACACATAAAGACGCAAGAATGGGCTGCTTTAACTTTAATGTATTTAGTAATAATAATTTGCGTTATTGTTGCATTCGCAAGAAGTGAGAACTTAAATGAGGGACAATGATGTAAATAAAGACATTAAGGGAATTATATAAATACACTTAACATGAACTGCTAATCATATCAACACATTAATTTACTCAACATCATTACAATTTTGGTACGAAAATGATGATAGTAATGATGTTGTATCCTCTGTACCTAGAGGATTATGTACAACCACATCGTATAATCTGATCAATATGCCATCATCTGTGATGTATATAAACCCCCTAAAAATGTCTGCAACTCATCGCTTATTGCTTCGTTTGCGTCCGTGACTGGGGTATCGATAATAAGTTATCAATAATGCGTTAATGGAATGTGCAGTGATTCAGAATATGGGGCAAAGTCACAAATTGAATGTTGTAAAATACACTGCTTTCAACAGCGAAGGCTCCATTTTTTTTGAAGATACAATGTGTTTTGAATGAACAATGAAGGTTTACGCGTCGCCGCATCAACATCGTTCAAACTCATTTAATGTGCAAAACAAACGGAAAACATAACGTTTTGCAACATTTCATTTTTGACATTGCTGCATATTCAGAAGGTTCTTGCACTCCACGATTGCGTAAAGATTAAAAACGATACACTATTGTAACGATAAATAGTGAAGCTGCCTTATAATACCACATGTATGTACGATAATGAAGCAACTTCTGATAAATGGCTCCTCAAACCTGAGAAGCAATACTTTTTTGACAGGTTTGTATTAAAAATTCATGTCACTAATATAATTTACTACGTAAAGAAACATTTACAAAAATACACTAGTAATAAACATGAACAGCGAACACTAAGCCTGCTAACAAATAACGAACGGTCTTGCTACTAAACGAATTTCTACAATTTCCACTGAATTGCCGTTTTTAAAAGGTTGTTCTATCCCTTTAATCAAACTAACATGAAATTAAACCAAAAAAAAAGACAATTCCTAAATGAAAAATAATGCATTCTTTGTTCATACTACTCTTAACATTTTAGAGTGATAGACACATAAGAGAGTGCTAAACAAGTGATTTGTAGCAGGCATGCGTAATATTACAGACTGTTACATCTTTCTCATACTTGTGGCGTTTACAAAAATATGTACAGTTTGCAGTTCCTCCACAGTGCGTAAGTATTTGTTCTTCATTTAGTGTATGAATATTAGTCTCTTACAACCACAGTGTATGCATCGGAGGTGACAGCATGACATATAGTCGAAGGTGACATCGTGACAATAAGAGATATCCGAGTGGTGCACGTTTTGACTACAAATACTATATTAGATTACAATCTAAAAGTCTCTAACGATTTTAAAGTTACAAGACTCTTAGTATTTATCTAGTTTGATCATTTCAAAAAGTCCACTTCTATATCAATATTTGTGTACTTTTCAAATTATGACGTTAATATGCCAAAGGTAAGATGTTAAATTTCGCAAGTTATAGCCTACATGATATTTATTTTGCTATTGTCAATATAGGTGCTATGTTGTCAAGTAATTGTCACAATTTAAACATGATCACACTACGACATAATGGATCTAAACTTACGTAGAAAATTTACATTGCAGGGGCATATATAAATTCTTACACCAAAAAAAAATAGAGCACAGTGGAATATCATGCCTTCTCAGTAAACAGTTGTACATACTTGATACAAGTTTGAGCAAAATTCTAGTAATTATTAACATTAAAATAAACGACCGTATGCTCATATTCTATACAAGCTTCCCCTATCAGTCAAATGTCGTATAATTTTTGAATGGTTAAAACATGATTAACTCAGGTAAAAAACAATTTATGTGTACAATATTGTTAATTCAGAACAGAGTGATATCCTTTATGTGCCATACCTGCCCGTTTACAGAGTCTCAACCATGCAGAGACAGTGTGAATTACTAGTCATTCTTGGTACCTTTGGCTAATCTTTTCGGAAATAGATATCTGGAATATTTGAGCTAATTGCTGCATAATTCACGAACAGGATTTAGGAGTGCATAGTCAGACGAGTCAAATAAGAAGTCAATTGATTCATCTCCTTCGTGGTGATTCCTTGCAACCTGACGAGGACCCACTTCACCGGAAACAGAATCAGTAGATGCACTCTGAGTTGCAGTTTGAACCTTTTGGGGTTCTGCGTACAGGCATTCGACGTCGAGATCGTAATCCAGTTTGCTTTCTTCAGTGGGGAGGCGCGCGGGGTTGGACACCGCTCCTAAATTGACCCTCGCTTCTTCGGCTGTGGCTGGACATGATGATGAGTCGTCTTTATCTCCTGATACGGGAATGTGTGACTGCTTGCTTTTCTTGGTCGTGGCTTTCTTGTAAGGCTGTGCATAGAGGTCTTCACGGTGAACATCACGACTATGCATGTGACTATTAAAAGGATTGGTACTCTGCACTGCCTCTTCCTGATATTTCCGTTGTTTAGCTGTATGAAACACTGCTGTTCCTTCGGTGTTCTGGAAATCCTTGCTAGTAGAGTTCGAAATAAGCTCACAAGAAGTCCCGGTCTTTGAGGCACAAGGCAAGGAAGCATAGCTCGAAATCTCTTCGTCTTCAATCGAGGAATAAACATTTTCCAAATTGCTGTTTTCAGTAGTACCATCCAATCTCTGGTCAATCCGGCCAGCAACTACTGTGTCCGTCTCAATAGTTTCCTTGTCGCTTGGTATTTGCTCGTTCTCTCTACTAAGCTGTCTGCAACCGCTTTGATTGGACTTACTCAATGCTGACAAGGAGCCAGTAAAAGTATGAACAATATTACAGTCATGTTTGTTATGTTGTGGATTATCTCCAGGTAGTGCACCTATCTGTCGTGTTCCCATCGAACTATGAGGCTGAGATGGCGAGTACGATGGCGAGGAGGTTGTGTCAGAAGCATTATGATCCCGCTGTGAGTCCAAGACGAGAAGAGCACCCATAGATACAGGGTTAGCACGCTGGGGTTTGTGAGTGCACCCTCGGTATTTCTTACAAAGGAAATAGATCAATCCACATGTGATGATATTTAGTGCAAGGCTACATGCACATACTGCTGTCACAATTATGAACGCCTGTCTACTGATCGGAGTTAAAGTAAATGTTGCGTTGTCTTCAGTATCGTCAGACGGGGGCTTGGCGGTTAATGTTCCACGGGCGAAAGGCGCAAATGTGGACACTTTTGAGGGTGATGTGATTGCCATGACTGTGCTATTCAAAGTGCTAACAGTCTGATCCATATACATGCCAGTTTGTGTTGTTTCCGGTGGACTGGTCGTGAAACCCCTCTCTGAAATCGTAACGGTTACAGACATAAGTTTACAACTCCTACTTTCGAAGTTGAAAACGTAAACTAGATTGTAAATGCAAGAATCACCCACATCAGTATTCACGATGCTCATGTCGAATGTCATATTGAACAACGATGTCCTAATACACTCACCAAACGTTATAAAATGATACCGTTGGTTTTCTGGTTGATTTTGAGAACAAGATTCTAAACTGCAGTTTGCTAGCCATTGGCTGCACCTCACCCATCGTACCTCGCGATCGTTAGAGAAGGGAAGCTCCTTTCTACAGTGTAACGTCACATTCTCTCCAGCTACTACGCTGATTTCCCTTTCGTTTGGATCTCCATCACAAAAATCAAAAGCGTTTAAGGGTGACAATAAGCCTAAAAAGACAACGCTCACAAGCAGAGTAATCGAGAACATTGTGATCTGAGATCCTCTCCAAGTCACTGAATGTCTGCAAGTCAATACTCGTCTCCCTGTCGCAATTACTAATGCGTAGACAATTAAACGGCAATTGGGCTTTTGACGAACCTTCTCAAAGTAATATCGGCCCATGGTCAGTAAAGAAACAAGATGTACGCCAAATTAATTCTAGAAAGGGGCTTCGCCGATCACGTTCTTTGTTCATCGCTTATTGGCTGACACTTGTCATGTGATATGGGATCTGATAATGTACAACCGTTATTTCCTGTTGACGATAAAACTATCAGTACGCTGGCAAGTTTCTCAAACAACGGGAGGGGGTTAGGGTAGGATGCTTTTCTCCGTGAATCGGAATATAAATACAATATAGTGTATAGATTTGTCAACGTTGGTCGCGCAAATGAGTTCAAACACAAAATCCTACTATAAGGACCCAAGCACAAGGTAGTCGCCGCTCATTATGCAAACTTTTACTATTTACTCCTATATATACTTATAAAATGATATTGACTGGTATGTATGCAAATGAAGTATTTTGCTAGGATGGTTGAATGTTCTTCATGCCTGTAAATCATCATGTAAAAGGATTTTCGAGTTGAGGTATATAATATACAAATAGAAACCGCTCTGACGGAAATGGTTTAAACTATAGGCACTAGATGATTCCAAAACGTTTCTATCGTCATGAGGCCACAGGCTGAGGGATTGCAGCATAATTTTGAGATCACCGCGAGTTCAAGTTCTCCATTTATTCACCTTGTAATGCATTGTTTTTAAGATTTAATAATGCTTTGATTAATATTTACACTTGTATTTCGTGTGTGCTATCAATATACTATTTAATATACAAACGATGAAGGCAACATGACTTGTTTTGTAGTAATAAGTTATGCCAATGTACTCAGGATACATTATTTGATATTTGTTAGAGGAACTCTTTAAAGTGCAAGGTATATTCAAAAGACAGGGAACTCTTGTTTGCGCTCTTCGTTCTGGGTTCCACCCACATCACTTGGAAATCTACACTCCTTATAATATTAGGCCTACGAGCAATCATAGAACATAAGGATTCATGAAGCTGTGCATGATGAATCCGACCAGTAGAGCAGGTGCCAAAATAGACGCCCTCTAGGGAGCGAGCATAACCAGTGCCACGATTAGGTCGCACTCCCCTAATAGCTGGGGAAGTAAGATTGAGGTGGGCTTGACATAACCCAACATTTGATTTCTTAATTTTGAAAAGCTTATTTAAAAAAATGTAAGGACATGATATTTTATATAGCACCAGTTATAGCAACACTAGAGTGAGACTTGCTATGCTGAAATGTACAACAAATAGTGTATTTTGAGGACTTTGTTATTGATTTCAATGATAGTGCCATTTTACTAATTTTGAGGAAGTCTCCTTTCCAATCAAACGGGGCGTTGTTCGAGCCGCTTCATATGCTTTTAACGTGATTTTCGAATAAGATGGTATGAACGCATGATTATATTAATACTATATTAAGGAAAATTGCTGTTGGAATTTTCTGATCCAAACTGAAACTATAAGGTATAGTCTACGACTTATCAATGTATCATTCTCGTCTTTTCTCCGTCCTTGACATAACCCAACATTTGATTTCTTAATTTTGAAAAGCTTATTTCAAAAAATGTAAGGACATGATTTTTTATATAGCACCAGTTATAGCAACACTAGAGTGAGACTTGCTATGCTGAAATGTACAACAAATAGTGTATTTTGAGGACTTTGTTATTGATTTCGATGATAGTGCCATTTTACTAATTTTGAGGAAGTCTCCTTTCCAATCAAGACGGGGCGTTGTTCGAGCTGCTTCATATGCTTTTAACGTGATTTTCGAATAAGATGGTATGAACGCATGATTTTATTAATACTATATTAAGGAAAATTGCTGTTGGAATTTTCTGATCCAAACTGAAACTATAAGGTATAGTCTACGACTTATCAATGTATCATTCTCGTCTTTTCTCCGTCCTTGCAGGAGAAGCAGGAGAAGGAATCAAGAATGATTAGTCTACTGCAGCCAGATCCCTTTGTTGAATAATTCGGGTTTTTTAGACGTCACGTGGGAGGTGCTCTACAAAATGCTGTGT
This sequence comes from Arbacia lixula, assembly GCA_963669155.1. Classification (NCBI taxonomy): domain Eukaryota; kingdom Metazoa; phylum Echinodermata; class Echinoidea; order Arbacioida; family Arbaciidae; genus Arbacia; species Arbacia lixula. The sequence goes on along the minus strand of OZ022578.1, from coordinate 111,980 downwards.
ACAATTGTTTTTGAATATGTGCATTTTCGCAAAATGATATGCATCTGTTTACCTTTTCATTTGATTCATCATTGGAAATACGTTTTAACACGCATACATGTATGAAAACAAATCACGGTGTTGTCAAAAACATAAAAAGAAATGGAATTATACTGCACACAGCTTTATGACGGATTTTCGTCAAACCTTTAGTGTTTAGTTTCTTTTATGTTTCTGCTTTTATTGAAACCAACTTGGCTTCAGGGTAAAGTATCCCTTTAATGCTAGATAGGTTATTTATTGCGGATATAATCGCTTGTGATAATCGTTTGGCTCGCAATGTATGTATCTCAATATATCTCTACAACTTAGCTCAATTAATGTTTCAACGTGAGCACAATGAATTACCAACAATCATAAATAGATTATTTTCAATAAACAATACATATCACACATATCCCACCCGCCAGGCAACACTCTTCCATTTACCCCGCACACGGACTCATCTTGCAAACAGATCTTTCATATATACTGGACCAAAATACTGGAACTCTCTCAGCCCCAACATCAGACAGTCTCTCGTCCCAAACATATTCAAATCACAACTCAAAAAAGACATGTTAAAATCATATATTGAACAACAAGATTAACAGTAAAACTATATAATGACCGTAACTGTAAACAGATGTTACACTTTACGTGGTGACGTCTCCGCATAGCGTTCATAATTTTCTTTTTTAATATCCAACAATCACAGGACTCACATTCACCTTCAAAACCACACTCCTCTCCTTATTCCTCCATTCCCCTCCCCTGCCCCTATCCCTCCCAAACTCCCTCCCCCTCTTTTCTCCCTACTTCTCTTTATCACTCTCTATCACTCTTGTTTAAGCGGTGCTCTTTATATATTTTGATTTGATTATTTTCTACATCTTCTATTACCACGACAACAATCACAACGATTTTCTTTTTTCTTTTTTTTTTATAATTCGACACTTAATATCTTGTGGTTTAGCTGTAAATTTTAAGAGAAACAAAAGGTATATATTAATTTTATTGTTGCTGTTTGTTTCTTCTCCATGTTTACCATTATGTTATGTTAAAGAAAAATGAATCTAATCATGTATCACGATAATTTCTTTTTGTTTTGTCCGTTTGTTTGTTGTGATTATAATAAATCAGTTCTTGCACATATTACATAATTTCTATATATTTTCATTGGGGGTCAAATATGCACAACCCCTGCCTCTTTTTGGACCCCCTCCACAAAAAATTATCTTTATAAATGAATTGTTTTTTATTGTTTCTTGTTTTGTTATAATTGTATTTGAACTTTATGCCTGTATTTTGTTTTGTTGTTGTTTTTTGTGGAAAATAAAGTTGAATCTTGAATCTTGAATCCTGAGACGAGGAATCTAAAAAGATCACGACGTTTCGTGCGCCGCTGCAACACTTCGTCAAGTGTGATACTCATTACAATTTTGCATCAAACCTGACGAAGTGTTGCAGCGGCGCACGAAACGTCGTGATCGTTTTAGATTCATTTTTGACCATACATTGCGAGACAAACGATTATCTCTTTAATGTTTGCTATTGCAATCCTCAACAATGTGTCAGTAATTCACATAAGGACTTTTGGATGCAGCAACTGATAATCTGAAGAGTTAAAAGAGTTTATCTAACTCGGAGTCTGCTTCATACCTTCTTCCGTTTTCTTGAGCTTTCAGAGTCTCCATCAGAAGAATCCCCTATTCTACTGTCGGACATCATGTTGTCATCGCACAAGTGAGCTTTCCAGTAAGTCCAGCGGGCCTTCGTTGGGAGGCCTCGTCAACTTATCATACTCATCGGTCAGCGTTGCCAAGGCGATTGATGGACCAGGGCTACCAGACTATGCTGCATCGAGAGATGCATCCTTGCTCTTCACGGCAACCGTGGTGCTTTGTTTTGATATCCCTTAATCTATCGCGACGACCCGACACTGAACTGTGTATCACACGGTGATGCAGTTCTAGTGGTAGCCACATCGGCTACACCATCTAGGTTGTAGTAATTTTTCTAGGCTCTGCCTGAATTTGCCAGGGTGTGCTTTTTTCTGAATAGCTAATGTGATTCTGAAGAAGCAAACTTCGCGGGAGCGTGCTTCTTGCGTGAGCAGGGTGGCCTTCCGCAAGCGGCTGGCTTCTACCACTCCTCGATGGCTGACTCGGGGTATATCACATGAATTAACACAATTGTTGCCAACTAAACTCGGCAGTTCTTATGTACACCCAACCAAAAAAGGCCCCACAGGCTTTTTTTTCTAATAAGTCCTCAAGAATTTTACTGATTTTCGTCACTCAAATGGGGAAGTAATGACATACAATACTAAAAGGCGAGCACCGACATACAGGTATCATGGTTAATTGAGCGCTTGGGATTGTGAGGGACTAATTTCCTTCTTTAAACTGGGCATATAAACATATGAGCATATGAAATGTGACATGATGTAGAAGCACGGCAGATCTATATTTGAAATCACCGCTGGTCCGAATTCCGTTTGACAATGTTTGATTTCAATGATTTAATACTGTTTAGGGGATTCGTGAAATGAATAATAACGGTTTTTAATGACTATGCCGGTTCCAAACCCCTCTTGGCCATTGTTCTACCATCTCTCATGCGAAATTAATAGACTATGCTAATCCAACTCTTCATTGTTTACGGAGCGGGACTATGGTAATAGTTCTAGTTTCTAAATGCTATTCATAAAAGCACATAATATGTATGCTTCATAGCTCCCTTTAATATAAGTGTTGTCTCTTTTCTTCTTCGAAGTCTTTAACTGTTTGATCATGTTTCGGTTTCATACCATCTTGAACATAAAAAATCCTCCCACGCACCATCACATTTCTCACTCTCTCTCTCAACCCTATCTACCCCACACTCTTTCGTCTCTCTCCCTGTATATATGTCCGTCTACCCACCCCATACCCCTCCCCACCCCCACCCCCTACCCCTCCCCACCCCCACCCCTCCCTGATAAAATCTCTGTTTTCTGCTCTCTCTATACTTTCTTTCACGTGCTTACTGTATGATAATTTTCCATTTCCCTTCCATGACCACATTACCGCTCCAGAGCAGTACCATCGTTGAGCAAAGACATAAGCCTACCATGCCTTTTGAACATGCGGATCTATCATGTTTATTTCCTTCATCTATCTGATATCTAACTATTTGGCATACAAAAGAAGATATGTATGGGCTAGGGTTAAGCTAAGGGGTCTGTACTAGGGTTAGGGTTTAAAAGTATGCTATAAGGTTTTTTGAAGTTTACTTTAAGGGATAGTTCACCCTGAAATTATTTTGGCTTCTGTCAAAGGAGACACTTGAAAGAAATATATCAGTGAAGGTTTGACGAAAATCGGTCGAAGGAAAACAAAGTTATTTGATTTTGCAGTTTTAACCTTGTGACGTTACGTGCAAGGTGCTCTTCTATATATTGTGTACTAATTTTTGCCATAAATTACCTTTTTTTCATGTTCGTTGATGAAGAAATACATTCTTTTCATAGCAATATGTGTTTAAAAACATGTGTCTAATGATACATTAAACGCACAGATAAAATAGTAAATATCATTTTAAGAAAATTAACATTTTCCAAAAAAGTGTACACAATATGTGGGAAAACACCTCGCATGTGACGTTACAAATCAAAACTTTAAAATCAAATAACTCAAATAAATCTTTTCCTTGTTTTCCAGACAAACATCACGAACGTGACAGAGAGGAGAGAGATATCACCATACGTAACTCGAAGTATATAACATACAACATGATAGACCGGATAACATGGATGACAAGCAATTCTATAAGGTAATGGGCTTCATACATGGCATAGACAAAGGAAAAGTAGGAATATCAAATCGCTATTGCTGTTAACGCTCAAAATATAGTCCAGTCTTAGGCCTATGCTGACCTGGAAATTGAATTGATGACATTATGGACAAGATTTAGAATTGACAAGAATGGAAGATGAAACAGGTACCAGGTTTCTTTTTGTATAAATCATTATTGGAAACTAGACTGGTGATGCAAATAAGGGTTAATTTTACAGCCTGTTCTTTTTTCCTTGTTGATTGATTGTTCATCTTTACTTCTCCACCTTCTGATTCTCCCTTTTCTCTCATCTTGGTTTTGTCTGAAGGCACAATTTCCACCCAGGGACACGCTTCCACATACTTTTACCGAAAGAAAAACTTAAATAACACCAAGTGACACGCCCACTTTTGGAAACAGCATGCACTCAAACATCGATTGACAGACCGTCATTCTGAGAATAAAAACTACTTATTAGAAAAACAAGCTTCATGCAAAGAATATTTTTTTCCGCCATTATCAAATCACTGTCATAAAAGAGAATCACCTATACATAATTCCACCTGTTAGCGTTATATTTCATGGAAGTGAAATTCTGTGTAGATTTCACCTCTGCTCCATAGCACGTATTGAGAATTTGCGTTTGACATTATCTTACTCTTGATATTCCTAGAATACAAATATCGATGTTATGCATTTTGGCCTATTTTTCCCTTTCATTTCACGCACTTCAAAGCGACAGTATAAAAGCAAAAGAAAATCTTAGCATAGTTGTCATGGTCATTTAGTTTATTTGTTTAGACAGCGTTAAACGAACTGGTACCAAAGTATATTCAGTGATGATGGTAACCATGCTTACAATATGTGTTATGTATCTAAAGGATGATGTACAACCACATCGTATAATCATATCAGTTTGACATAATCTATGATGTATACAAACCCCTCAAAAAAGTTTGACAACTCTAGTTTGAAGGGTAATACATGTGTATCGCTTATCACTTCGTTATCATGACTGGGGTATCATTAATAAGCTTCATTTCCTCTTCACATTGTTGATATGGGCAATGACACAAGTCAAATGTTGCAGAATACACTGGTTTCAACAGCAAAGGCTCCATTTCTTTTGACGATACAATGTGTTTCAAATTAACAATGAACGTTCACGCATCGCCGAATTAACATCATTTAAACTGTTTTCATGTGCAAAACAAACGAAAAACATTTTTGACATTGTTGCAATGGTCGTTGCAGTGGTCGTCACAATCTATGATTGCGTTAGCATTAAAGATGACACATCATTGTAAATATATATAGTTGAGCTGTCTTATAATATCGCATTTATGTACGATAATGAAGCAACTAAAGATAAATGATCCCAATAACCTGAGATATAGAACTTTTTTGACGGGTTTGTATTAAAAGTTCATATCACTAATGTTGTTTTAGATTAATTACTACACAGAGAAACGTTTACATCGGTAAACTAGTGATGTACATTACTAGCGAACACTAATCGTGTTAACAAATAACGAACGGTCTTGCTACTGAACGAATTTCCCCAGTTTCCACTGAGTTGCCGTTCTGAACTTTCTATCCCTTACGTTTAATCAAACTAAATGGAATTAAACAATTGTTCATATAAAATAAATAAAGAACTAACATGACTAAAGTGCATTTTTGGTAAATATTACTCTTGACATTATAGACACATAAGAGAGTGTTAAACGAGAGATTTGTAGGCGTGCGTATATTACTGACTGTTCCATCTTTCTCATACTATTACAAAAATATATACAGCTTGTAGTTTCTACAAAGTGTGTAAGTTTATGTTCTTCATTATATGTATGAATGAGTAGTCTCTGACAATTACAGTGTACGCATAGGAGGTGACAGTATGACATATAGTTGAAGGTGACAGCATGACAATTAGAGATATCCGAGTGATACACGTTCTGACTAAAAATACTATATTAAATTAAAATCTAAAAGTCTCGACCAAAAATAAAAATGTGCAAGTCACGATTTATCTATGTCGGTCATTTAGAAAAGTTCACTTTTATATCAATACTTGTGTACTTTTACAATTATGATGTTAATATATCAAAGGTGACATGTTAAACTTTGCAAGTTACAGCCTATATGATTTATATTTATCTTGTGCTATTATCGATGTAGGTGCTTTGTTGTTAAGGACTTGTGAAAATTCAAACAACATGATCACACTTTAATAAAACGTCAATGAACTTGCGTAGAAAATTTCCATTGCATGGGAATATAAAATTCCTTACACATAAAAGAAAGAGCACTGTGGAATATGATGCCTTCTCAATAACCAGTTGTGCATTATCTAGAAATTATTAACATTACAATAAACGGCCGTATGCTCATATTCTATACAAACTTCCACTATCAGTCAAATATCGGAGCAGTAGTCGTCAATTCTGATAGTCACCAACTCAAAATGACAACTCGAAGAAAGCGGAAATATATTGTAAAATAAGTTCATGGATGGTAAATTGGTTGAGCGCCAGTTATCTTTTAAATAAGTATGACACGTTTATCTCAGGAACATACGCTTTGTGTGTATCATACCGTTTATTCAGAACAGAGCAATATCCTTATGTACTACACGTGCCTATTTACAAAGTCTCAACCATACAGAGACAGCGTGAATTATTTATCATTCTTGGTGGCATTGGCTAATCTTCCCGGGATTAGATATCTGGAATAATTGGGTAATTTCACTATTAGTGCGATAGATCCAAATACTTAATGACGTAGAGTGTATGAATCTACTGCTTTGTGTCATTTAAAGTTTATACCCTCCTTCCACGCCTAGCTGCTAGGTTTGGTGGAGTGGCGGTTGTGGTGTTTAAAGGATATTGGCAGGTTTTGAATTTATCATCTTTTTAAAATATGTCAACAAGTAACTAACAAATTAAGTATTACAAAATATGTTGCATGAAATATGACACTTGGTTTATTCTCACTGGCATATAATTTCACATTACCATTTTAACAAAACCATGAGATTGCGGTTTTAAATGTCTTGCGATCTGCGACTCAATTATATTTGCCATTAAGTGTACAAAAAAATAATAATGCTTACACAATATATAATAAATATGCTCCCTGCTTAGTGATGATACAATAGGATAACTAAAGCTAAAGACTACCATGCAATTTGGCTAATAATTGCTGCATACCTCACGTACAGGATTTAGGAGTGCATAGTCAGACGAGTCAAATAAGAAGTCAATCGATTCTTCTTGGTCATTCCTAGCAACCTGACGAGGACCCACTTCACCGGGAACATACTTAGTAGATGCACACAGAGTTGCACGTTGAACCTTATGGGGTTCTGCGTACAGACATTCGACGTCGAGATCGTGATCCCGTTTGCTCTTTTCAGTGGGGAGGCGCGCGGGGTTGGACACCGTTCCTAAATTGACCCTCGCTTCTTCGGCTGTAGATGGACACAATGATGGGTTGTCTTTATCTCCTGGTACTGGGATGTGTGACTGCTTGCTTTTCGTGATCGTGGCTTTCTTGTTAGGCTTTGCATAGAGGTCTTCACGATGAACATCAGGACTATGCATGTGACTATTAAAAGGATTCATATTGGGACTCTGCACGGCCTCTTCACGATAATTCCGTTGTTTTGCTGCATGGTGTTCTTCGGTGTTCTGGAATTCCTCACAAGCAGAGTTCGATCTAAGCTCACAAGAAGTCCCGGTCTTTGTGGCACCAGGGAAGGAAGCATAGCTCGAAATATTTTCGTCTTCAATCGAGCAATAAACATCTTCCAAATTGCCGTTTTCAGTAGTACCATCCAATGTCTGATCTATCCAGCCAGCGAGTACTGTCTCCGTCTCCACAGTTTTTTTGTCGCTTGGTGTTTTCTCGCTCGCTCTATTAAACTGTTTGCAACCGCTTTGATTGGACTTACTCAATGCCGACAGGGAGCCGGTAGAAGTATGAACAATATTACATTTAAGTTTGTTATGTTGTGGATCGTCTCCGGGTAGTGCACATATCTGTCGTGTTCCCATCGAACCATGAGGCTGAGATGGCGGGTACGATGGTGAGGAGGTTGAGTCAGATGCATCATGATCCCGCTGTGAGTCCAAGACGAGAAGAGCACCCATAGATACAGGGTTAGCTCGCTGGGGTTTGTGAGTGCACCCTCGGTATTTCTTCCAAAGAAAATTGACCAGTCCACATGTGATTGAAGTAAGTGCAACGCTACATGTTCCTACAACTATAATCACTATCATGAACATCTTTTTACTGATCAGAGTGGAAGTAGGTATCACGTTGCCTTTAGTATCGTCAGACAGGGGCTTTGTCATGTTGGTGGTTACTTTTCCTCGGGCGAAAGGCGCAAATGTGGACACGCTTGAGAGCACTGTGTTACTCAAAGTAATAACAGTCTGATCAATATCCGTGACTCTATCCGATGTTTCCGATGGACTGGACATCGAACCCCTGTCTGAAATCGTAACGGTTACAGACATAAGTTTACAATTATAACCACTGGGTTTGAACACGCACACCAGATTGTAAATGCCAGAATCACCCACATTGGTATTCACGATGCTCATATCGAATGTCATATTGAATCGCGATGTCCTAATCCTCTCACCAACAGTTGTAAAATGATACCGATGGTTTTCTGGTTGATTTTGAGAACAAGAATCTACACTGCACTTTGCTAGCCATTGGCTGCACCTCACCCATCGTACCTCGTAAAATTCAGGGAAGTAAAGCTCATTTGTGTAGTGTAAGGTCACATTCTTTCCAGCTACTTCGCTGATTTCCTTTTCGTTTGGATCACCGTCACAAAAATCAAAAGCGTTTAAGGGTGATAACAAGCCTACAAAGACAACGCTTACGAGCAGCGGAATTGAGAACATTGTGATCTGAGATGTTTTCCAAGTCACTGAATGTCTGTAAGTCAATACTAGTCCTCCTGTCGTAATTACTAATGCGTAGACAATTTAGACGGCAATTCGGCTTTTGACGAACCTTGTCAAAGTAAGATCTGGACATGGTCAGTAAAGAAACAAGATGTACGCCAAAGCAATTCTAAACAAGGCTTCGCCAATCACGTTCTTTGTTCATTGCTTATTGGCTGATACTTGTCATGTGATATTGGTATCTGATAGTGTCCACCGTTACCTTCCTGTTGACGATAAAGCTATTAGTACGCTGGCATGTTTCTCAAACAAAGGGAGAGGTGGTTAGGATAGCTGCTAGGTGTTAGGTCAAACGTTTTATTCGAGTTTTTTTTTAATAATCTTCTATTTTAATACAATCCAAAGATATAGTAAACCTAATTCTCCCTTTGTAAATAAACATCAGTGATATGATTGTGCTCTTCTTGTCGATCGAGTTTTGAAACCACCTACATTTATTGCATTGATGAAGCCTGTCTACATGATTATGATTTTCTGTGCTGCGGTTCAGGTCTATGCTTGTTCAGCACAACAGTTCATGACTACTTATCTGACATTTATTTATAATAAGAAAATAACTTTAAACGGCTGCGTCCGGCGCATGCGTATTTTAAGGCTACATTATCTGTACTCAGGTACAGTTCATGACTTCTTACAGGATGCATGATTGAGATTGGAAAATTTTCATATCCCTTTCTGCAAATATGAACATTATATGAGCATCAATGTACATCGCGGTTAGTTTGATGAGCACTAGAGTGTGAGTTGCTATGCTGAAATGTAATGCAAGTAGTGTATGTTGGGGGTCTTTATTATTGATTGATTAAAACTGCTAAATTAATACTTAATTCAATGTGGAAGTGCGGATGCTGGAATTTTCTGATCAAAACTGAAAAAATGAAAGTCTAGTCAAAGACTAGTCACTGCATCATTCTCGTATCAGTTCGTGGAGAAGAAACAGGAGAGGAAATCGAGAATGATTAGTCTACTGCAGCCAGACCCCTTTGTTGAATATTTTGGGGTTTGTTGACGTCACGTACGAGGTGCTCTCCAACATTGCTTTTGAAAATGCGCATTTTCTCCAGAAATGTCACATTTTTACCTTTACATTTGATTCATTTTTAAAACGACATTTTAACACTCATACCTGTATGCAAACATATCATGGCGCTGTCAAAAACAGAAAAAGCAATTCATGGAATTATATCATGACGGATTTTCGTCAAACCTTTATTGTTTTGTTTATTGTATATTTCTGCTTTTATTGAAACCAACCTATCTTTAGAATAACCTATCCCTGTATTGCTAAATAGGTTACTCATTGCGGATATAATCGCTAGTGAAAAATATTTGTCTCGCAATGTATGGTCAACGAGGAATCTAAAAGATCACGATGTTTCGTGCGCCGCTGCAACACTCTATCAGATGTGATACTCACTACAATTATGCGTGAGCAGGGTGGCCTTCCACAAGCGGCTGGCTTCTACCACTCCTCGATGGCTGACTCGGGGTATATGAGGGTTAGGCCATTTCCTGACCTACTTTTAATCTGACCTAGTCTTTCTGACCTAGTTTTTTGCCATTCACTCAGTACGGCCTCTGTTATTGGCTACTGTGCTAATGAATATTCAAGACTATGGTATGGTTTGTCGAACATTCGCGCCGGCGCGGCCAAAGAGGCGGCCAGGAGGCGCAATTTTTTCGAACATTCGCGCCGGCGTGCCCAAAGAGGCGGCCAGGAGGCGCAATTTTTTCGAACATTCGCGCCGGCGCGCCCAAAGAGGCGGCCAGGAGGCGCAATTTTTTTTTTTACACGCTAGCTCATAGACGCCAGAGCTTTTCACAGCTGAGAGAGAAATCCTTGCTCTCTGCAATCGGCCACAGCCTGCGAGAGCACGCTCATGCCGATATCAGCTGTTCCTTTGTACCATTGTATGTGGGTAATGAGTTGATATAAGGACACTAGAAAACCTATTACTGTGCACAAATGCCATGTTGTGATAAAAAGTTGAGAAAATAGATATGTGTTTGTGTTATAATTATTTCATGTTTGCTAGGTTTTATTAGACTATTTATTATTTTTTTATCTGTCCCTCCCGACATGATGCTCTAAATCCCCTAGAGCAAAATGAAATCTCCCGTCTCTTTTTCCCCAAATCTCGCTAGAGAAAAAAATATTGGAGTCATCGACTGTTTGATAGGGGTACATAATAAATTTCTACCAAAAATATTCCTTATTCAATCATTCAATAACATTTTCATGAGATGATGTATTCTTCAATAATACAACAAGGATAAACAAATTCACTTTTATCTTATTGTCCAACAAAAATCTAGTGTTTTTTACATTATATTTTCTTTCTGAGAGCACCGTCCCCTTTTTCTGTAGTGGAGCAGTCCGGCGCCGGCAATTCCCGCGTGGACTAGCGCGCCTCCAGCTCACCAGCTCCTGGCGATGGCCGCCTTTTTGGCCGGCGCGACGTTCGACAAGCCATACCATCGTCTTGAATATTCATTAGTACAGTAGCCAATAACAGAGGCCGTCTCATGAAAACTTCCTCGTGTACAAAATGAATGGCAAAAAAACTAGGTCAGAAAGACTAGGTCAGATTAAATAGGTCAGGAAATGGCCTAACCCGGTATATGACATGAATTAACACATTTGTTGCCAACTAAGCTCAGCATTTCTCAAATACACCAAACCAAAATTTCCCCACAAGCATTTTTTCATGAATCATAAAGAATTTTACTGATTTTTATCATTCAAATGGGGAAATAATGACATACAGTCCCTTTACTAATTGGCGACCACCGGCATATTATTGTTAAGTTAGCGTTCAGGATTGTGAGGGACTGCTTTCCTTCTTTAAACTGGGTATATTATCACTATCCCGACAGGAGCAGTATTGTTTTAAAAGGTACGGGGTAGTCATGGTAGTATTGATAATGATTATGGACCGTGAGCATATCATCGTCCCGATTTCATTTCATTTGAACGATTGTCATTGCATACTCCTTCGGCTGCTTTCTACCCAGGTACCCATTTATACACCTGGTTTTATGTATTATGATACCTCTAATATATGCAACACGATATGAAATCTGAAATTGTGTGGAATTATAAAGCTGCCATAGCAAATTGCATAAATATTCCCTTTGCTAGTTTCTTCCTTTAAGTCATAAGTGTGAAATTCTGATTTATTTTCTCATATTTTCGTCATTCTGTATCGATGTATTGTATGTTTATAATGGAACCGATATGTGATTTGGTGCGATTCATGTCAAAGCTAAGGGTTTGTTGTGGTAAACATTACGGGACCCGGAATCATGGTAGATCTGTTTTGACGTCACCACCGGTCCGGATTCCGTTTGATTTCTATGATATAATGCTTTTAAGGGGATTCCTTATTCACAGGTCCCCTTGAAATGAAGATTAAAGGTCTCTCATGACCATGATGGCGGTTGCTAATGCAACCCTTCAATGTTAAAGGGAGCGGGACTATATTGTCATGCTATTTATCATAGGAAAGGATATCATGTATGCTGCATTAGCTCCCTTTCACATAATTGTTGTCTCTCTCCCTCTTCGAAGTCTTTAATTGTTTGATCATGTTTCGGTTTCAGGCACTCTTGAACATAAGATATCCCCCACTCACTATCACATTTCTCACTCTCTCTCTCTCAACCCTCTCTACCCAACACTCTATCGTCTCTCTGTCTGTCTGTACATTATGTATGTCTGTCTGTCCCCCCCCCCCTCCTTCCCCCTTCTAGTTAACCTCTCCTTGACTATAGCTATGTTTTCTTCCCTCTATACTCTCTATCACGTGCTTTCTGTATATTCATTTTCCATTTTCCCTCCATGACCACATCATTACTCCTTTCATAGCAGTGCCGTTTTTGAGAGAAGTCCCTGGTGATAATTATGGGGACTATATGAACTAGCGCAAGCACATAGAAATTCTAGAGACTTGGTTGGTAGTCACTCTTATACTTGCAGTCTTTAACTTCACATCGATTCGGACAACTGTCCTTTGTACATTATTTTCATAACGCGGGTGCGAATTTTTTATGTGTATTTCCTTCATCTATCTGACATCCGGCTATTTGGTCTACAAAAGGAGATTTGTATGGGCTAGGGTTAAGGTAAGGGGTCTGGATTAGGGTTAGGATTTAAAAATATGCCATAAGGCTTTCTGCAGTATACTTAAAGGGATAGTTCACCCTGAAATTATTTTTTGTTTCATTAAAAGCAGACGCATATCGGTGAAAGTTTGACGAAAATTGGTCAAAAGCACAAAGTTATTTGATTTGAAAGTTTTGATTTTGCGACGTCACGTGCGAGATGCTATCCTATATGTTGTGTATTATTTCTCCCCATCATTTGCCTTTTTTTTATGTTAGTTGATAAAGGACATTCTTTTCATAGCAAAACATGTGTCTAATGATGTATCGAACGCACAGGTGAAATGGGAAATATCATTTTAACAAAAATGACATTTTCCAAAAACAAAATTGTACACAACATGTGGGAAAGCAACTCGCACGTGACGTTACAAATCAAAACTTTAAAATGAAATAACTCAAATAAATCTTTTCCGTTGACCAATTTTTCTCAAAACTTCGCTAATAATTCTTTCATGTGTCTCCTTGTATTGCAATCACCATAATTTCAGCTCTCCCTTTAATCTAAAAGGGTAGTTTTAGGGTTTTCCTTGTAGAAGAAAAATGCGTAAACCTAATGGCTATAAACCTTCCCTCTATCATGTCTATCGACTTTCTGTGTTTACTGAATGTTGAGGTGAGAACTTGCACGCAAGAGATTGCTCTAGTATTGTTTTCTAGACAAACATCACGAACGTGACAGAGAGGAGAGAGATATCACCATACGTAACTCGAAGTATATAACATACAACATGATAGACCGGATGACATGGATGACAAGCAATTTTTGAAAATAAATGGGCTTCATGCATTACATAGACATAAGACAATAAAGAATATCAAAGCGCTAAACAATTACTGTTAACGTTCAAAATATATTCCAGCCGATGCTAACCTGGATTTTACTGATGACATGTAGGAAGAGATTTAGAATTGACAAGAATGGAAGAAGAAACAGGTTCTGGGCTTCTTTTTGTATAAATCATTATTCAAAACTGGACTGGTGATGCAAAGGAGTATTAAGTTTACAGCCTTTTTCCTCTTCGTCGTTCAGCTTTACTTCTCCATCTTCTGATTCTCCCTTTTCTCTCATCTTAGCTTTGTGTGATGGTACAATCTTCACCAAGGGACATCTGTCCAATACTTTTACCGAAAGGAAAACTAAAAAAAAAACACATCAAGTGACACGCCCATTTTCGGCGTGCAGCATGCACTCAAACATACATTGACATAACGTCATTTTGAGAATGAAGACTACTTATTACAAAAACAAGTTTCGTGTAAAGAATATTATTTTTTCTACATTTCATTTTTGACATTGCTGCATATTCAGAAGGTCGTCGCAATCCATGATTGCATAAGCATTAAAAACGATACATCAATGTAACGATAAATAGTGAAGCTGTCTTATGATACCACATTTATGAACGAGAATGAAGCAACTTCCGATAAATGACCCCTCAAACCTGAGATGCAGAAGTTTTTGAGAGGTTTATATCAAAAGTTCATATCACTAATATTATTTTGATGTAATTAAGACGCAAATAAACATTTACATAATTACACTAGTAATATATATAAATATGTAGCGAACACTGAACTTGCTAACGTATAAGCAACGGTCTCATTACTGAACGAATTTCCCAAGTTTCCACCGAATCTCCGTTCTAAAATAATAACTGGAGAAGTAAGATTGAGGTAGGTTTGACACAACCGAACATTTTGATTTATTAAGTTTGAATAGCTCATTTCGAGAAATGTAAGAATATGATTTCTGGTGTTCAACAAGTTATGGAAACAATGGAGAAAGAGTTGCTTTGCTGAAATTTTAATTAAGGAGCTATGTAATTTGGGGGCTCAGGTACATGACTATTTATACAATAAGAAAATAAAATTCCAAAGCTGATATTGATAAAGATGTGAATATTTACATATCTGCATCTGGTAAAGCATCAATGTGCATCACAGTTAGTTTGATGAGCACACTTCACTAGTTTTTACAAACGTACCCAATATTTTTTGCATTCTCTAATAAACACGTGTGATGTTTTAAAAAATGTATATCAAATGTGACATTATTTCTTTGCGAGCACTGCTCTAATTTCCCAGCAACAGGTAGACAACTACTTTATCTAGCTCGGAATATGCTACATGATACAGAACAAATGGAATGACAAGGTACATGTATAACTAGGTACTCATTTTTGTACAGAGATCTCATGAAATATATTTTCCATGACAAACTTCAACATTTGAACAGGCTCAGGCGACGTGTTTTAGGAGCTTAACAATGTCACCTCTGATACGAGCCTTGATATGTGAAATCCTTCCATTATAGTGCCGTCTTCTTGGAATGTGTACATCAAGAAACAACACTTTATAAAAATCAATTACTACTAGTAAAACGAGCTGTTCACTTATTAACCATGTAAATTAATGGTTTTAAAATGAAATGATCTTTTTGACGTCTATTATTCTTAGAGAGCGGTGACACCGAGGACATTCTAACACAGGGAGTACACCCACATCTCACATCTCGGGTTGCCATGGGAAATCACATGTTACTTGGGAATGGCGGAGGGGCTGGAAACTCGACAAAATCTGATGAATTACTTTGCGTGAGGCTTCGTCCCTTCGGAAATGGACGAGATGTGTTTGAGTAGACATGCTGTGGTCTGATGGGTTCCTCATAGTAGTCATCTAAACCAGCTGCCTCGTACTTAATCTCACAGGAAGAGGTCGAGATGGCACCACTGCCAGCTTGTTCCTTGAGCGCCATCCGTCTATCTGCATCATCATCGGTTCCAATCATGCCAATGTCACAGTGAGCATTACTGACCTCGTCCATTGCCTGGTATACATGATGTAGCCGTTGATCAGATACTGATATGTTAGTCTCTTCATTCTCTTGTTGGATCGACGTGTTTGACGTTGGCAAATTACCAGTACCAACGATCTTACACTCGCGTTTGGTCTGTCCACTTGCCTTCCGTGTTCCCATCGAACGTTGAGCCTGAGATGGCGGGTACGATGGCGAGGAGGTTGAGTCACATGCATCATGATCCCGCTGTGAGTCCAAGAAGAGAAGAGCACCCATAGATACAGGGTTAGCACGCTGGGGGTTGTGAGTGCACCCTCGGTATTTCTTACAAATGAAATAGATCAATCCACATGTGATGATATTTAGTGCAAGGCTACATGCACATACTGCTCTCACTATTATGAACTCATGTCTAGTGATCGGAGTTAAAGTAAGTGTTGCGTTGTCTTCAGTATCATCAGACAGGTTCTTGGTGGTTAATTTTCCTCGGGCAAGCGCTGGGGTTGTCATGACTGTGTTATTCAAATCAATAAGAGTCTTATCCACATTCGTGACAGTTTGTGTTTTTTCCGGTGGACTAGTCGTCAAACCCATATCTAAAATCGTAACGGTCACAGACATAAGCTTACAACTCAAATGCGTGAATTTGAACACGTACACCAGACTGTAAATGCCAGTATCACCTACATTGGTATTCACAATGCTCATATCGAACGTCATATTGTACAACGGTGGCGTAATCCACTCACCAATCGTTATAAAATGATACCGTTGGTTTTCTGGCTGATTTTGAGAACAAGATTCTAAACTGCACGTCGCTAGCCATTGGCTGCACCTCACCCATCGTATCTCGCGATCATGAGAGAAAAAATGCTCCTTTGTGTAGTGTAACGTCACATTCTCTCCAGCTACTGCGCTGATTTCCTTTTCGTTTGGTTCTCCATCACAAAAATCAAAAGCGTTCAAGGGTGACGATAAGCCTAAAAGGACAACGCTTACGAGCAGAGTAATCGAGAACATTGTGATCTGAGATCCTATTCAAGTCACTGAATGTCTGTAACTCAATACTAGTCTTCTCGTCGTAATTACTAATGCGTAGACGATTTAACGGCAATTCGGCTTTTTACGAACCTTGTCAAAATAGGATGGGTCCATGGTCAATGAAGAAACAAGATGTACGCTAAAGCAATTCTAAACTAGGCTTCGCCAATCACGTTCTTTCCTCATCGCTTATTGGCTGACACTTGTCATGTGATATTGGTATCTGATAATTTACAGCCATTTCCTTCCTAATGGTAAATATGTTACTCAATGCGGATAATTGGCTAGTGATAATCGCTTGTCTCGCAATGTACGGTCAACGGAATCGAAAAAGGTCACGACGCTTCGTGCGCTGCTGCAACACTTCGTCAGGTGTGATACAAAATTGTAGGGGTTTAAATACCCTTTGGTTAGTGCAGTGCATTATCTTCCTGATGGCGATCAAACTATTTGTACGCTGACAAGTTTCTCAAACAACAGGAGAGGGTGTTAGGATGGCATGCTATGGGTTAGGTCAAATGCTGTATTCGAGGGCTTTTTTCCAATGACACATTTCTAGACATAGTCAGTGAAGGTTTCACGAAAATCGGTCAAGGGAAAGAAAGCTATTTGATTTAAAATTTTGATTTTGTGACGTCCCGTCCGAGGTGCTGCCCCATATGTTGTGTACAATCCTTTTACTTGTGCATTTGATACATCATTAGAAATACGTTTTTACACACATAAATGTACGGGAAAAAATCGTACAGAAAGACAAAAAAAAAATGGATGGAAATATTTTGAACACAAAATATGGGAGAGTATCTTGCACGTGACGTCACAAAATCAAAAACATTAAAATCAAATAACTTTATTTTCTTTTGACCGATTTCGTTGAAACCTTCACTAATAATTATGTTTCTTACATGTGTCTCCTTTTATTGCAACCAAAATGATTTCTTGGTGTACTATCCCTTTAATTTTGAAAAGCTCATATCAAGAAATGAAAGGACATGCTTTATGGTGTTAAACGGGTTATGAAAACAGTGAGAGTTGCTTTGCTGAAATGGTAAATGAAGAGCTATGTATTTGGGGGCTCAGGTACAGTTCTTGACTATTAATATGATACACAAGTATGATAACAAAATAAAACTGAAAAGCTGATGTTGATAAAGATGTGAAGATGTGAAAAATGTACATATCTGCATCTGGTGAAACATCAATGTGCATCACAGTTAGTTTGATGAACACATTGCACTGGTTTTCACAAACGTACCCAGAGCATAATTCAAAACATGTACACAGAGAAGCAGCTTACTAGTAACCTACCGACATTTGAGGTACATTCCTTGGTTATTTTTAATAATTTTTGCATTCTCTACAAAACACGTGTGATTTTGTTTTAATGTATATCATAATAATGTGCTAACATTTCCCCCTTTTCACTTCTCTCATTTGCCCACAACAGGTAAACTACTAGTTTATCTAGTTCGGAATATGCTACATGATATAGAACAAATGGAATGACAAGTATAATTAGGTACACATTTCCGTACTAAGATGTTATGAAATATCTACATTTGGAGTAATGAATGAATAAATCACAAATCCTAAAAATGTTCGGCCGAACATTTTGAGGATTTAATTATTAATCATTCCTTACTACATATGTGGATCATTTGAGGGCAAATAACTTTCAGCAAGCTTCTAAAATAGACAATACATGCATTTAAGACCATTTCAAGAAGATTGCTAACAATTACATTTTGAAGGCTTTTTTGCCTTCCCAGTACAGTATATGCCCTTTAATTTACAACTCAAACCATTTTAACGCGTACACCAGATTGTAAATGCCAGAATCACCTACATCGGTATTCACGATGCCCATTTCGAACGTCATATTGAGCCACGATGTCACAATCCACTCACCAACCATTATGAAATGATACCGGGAGTTTTCCGGTTGATTTTGATAACAAGTTTCTGCCCTGCACTTCGCTAGCCATTAGCTGCTCGTTACCCATCGTACCTCGTAAAAATCAGAGAAGCAAAGTTCCTTTGTGAAGTGTAAAGTGACGTTCTCTCCGGCTACCGCGTTGATATCCAATTCATTTGGATCACCAGCATAAAAATTTAATGCGTTTAAGGGTGACAATAAACCTAAAAGGACAACGCTTACGAACAGAGGAATCGAGAACATTATGATCTGAGATGTTATCCAAGTGGCTGAATGTCTGTCAGTGAATACTAGTCTCCGTGTCGTAATTACTAATGCGTAGCCAATTTAACGACAATTCATCTTTTGACGAACCTTGTAAGATCGGTCCATGGTCAGTGAAGAAACAACATGTACGCAAAAGCAATTCTAAACAAGACTTCGCCAATCACGTTCTTTCTTCTTCGCTTATTGGCTGACGCTTGTCATGTGATATTGGTATCTGATAATTTAAAAGCGTTACCTTCCTGTTGAAGATAAAAGTATTAGTAGGCTGGCAAGTTTCTCAAACAACGGGAGAGGGTGTCCTAGTGTGATGTTATAGGGGTTAGGTCAAATGCTGTATTCGTGTTTTTTTTCTATTGCTCATTTTCAATACATTCCAAAGGATTTAGTAAGCCTTGTTCTCCTTTTGTAAATTAACATCAGTGAGCTAATTGTGCTCTTCTTCTCGTTCGAGTTTTGAAACCATCTACATTTATTGCATTAAAGCTTTTTTACATAATTATGATTTTCAGCATGTTCGGTGCTGTGGTCCAGGTGTATGCTTGTTCAGCACAACAGTTCATGACTACTTATAGGATCAATGATTGTGATAGGGAACTCATTTTGGAAAGCTGATATCCCTTTGTGAAAATGTATACAATATGGTAAAGCATCAATGTACATCGCGGTAAGTTTGATGAGCAAACTACACCTGTTTTTCACAAACATACCCAGAGAATATTTCAAAACATGTAAAAACAGCTTACTGGAACCTACTAATAGCCTACAGATGTTATGAGGTGCTTTAATGAGTTAATTTTCATAAGCGCCATCCGTCTATCTGCATCAGCATTGGTTCCAATCATGCCAATGTCACATTCATCATTACCGACGTTGTCCATTGCCTGATATACATGATGTAGCCGTTCGTCAGATACTGATATGTTGGTCTCAACATGCTCTTTTAACACTAATGTGTTCACTTGCTGAACTTAATCTGTATTCACGATGCTCACAATGAACGTCATTTCGAACCACAATTGCATTCCAGTCAGCCCACCAACCGTTATATAACGATACCGTTAATTTTCCGAGCGATTTTGAGAACAAGAATCTAAACTCACTCGTGTCGGTTTCAGCTCCATAATGCCATCCTTGTAACGGAATAAATCCTCACACTCTCCTCACATCTCCCTCCCCCCCCTCTCTCTTCCTTTATCTCCACCTCTCCATATATATATCCATTTACATCTCTATGGCTGTATTTGTCCCTTCCTCAGTCTGTCTTTCTGTTTTTCTGTCTCTGCTGCCCCCCACCCCCCCCCCCCTATTGTACCAAAAAGTGTTATTATCGATATCATATATCGATACATTCATCTTTCATCTTCCTCATCTATGACATCACAACATTACTTATTAGATAATGATAATTATGCTATAAGTAGCCTTCTCCCCTTTCTCTCATCTTAGATGTGCCAATTGGTCCAATAGCCACTTCGTCCACAATCATTACGTCTATTCCCATTTGGTCTAATAGCCAACTGAAGGAAAATGGTTTAATAGCCACTTGGTCTACTTTCATTTCGTCCGTGTTCCATTTAGTGTGACAGCATTTGGTCTATTATCACTTGGTCTAAACGCATTTCGGCTAACAATCATTTGATCTAATGACCAACTGGTCCAATTGCCATTTTGGCTAATCACCATTTCGTCTACTAAGCGCACTGGTCTACTGCTGCAGAGCGTGCGGATTTTCTCTCCCTCGAGAACGTGCCGCGCGCGGAATCTCTCACACGACCGACGGCGCTTCAATCTGTATCGCTGTATTGTATGTTTACAATGGAACCGGTATGTGATTTGGTGCGAATCATGTCAAGGTCAAGGGTTTGTTGTGGTAAACATTACGGGACCCGGAATCAGGGTAGATCTGTTTTTGATGTCATCACCATCAGTCCGGATCCCGTTTAATTTCTATTTCTATTCCCCTTGAAATGAAGATTAACGGTTTCTCATGACCATGGCGTTTGAAAACTCCTATTGGCCAATTGTCATCTCTCATGCGAAATTGATAGACTATGCTAATGCAACTCTCCAATGTAGACGAAGCGGGACCACTGTAATAGTTTTAGTTTTCTAAATGATATTCATCTTAGGACAGTACATTAAATTTGAGCCTCACTATCTCCCTTTCACGTAATTGCTGTCTCTCTCCCTGTTCGGAATCTTTAATTGTTCGATCATGTTTCGGTTTCATGCACTCTTGAACATAAAATATCCTCCCACTCACCATCACATTTCTCACTCTCTCTCAATCCTCTCTACCCCACACTCTACCGCCTCTATGTCTGCTTGCAGAGTATGTAAGTCTGCCCCCCCCCCCCATCTCTACTTTACCTCTCCCTGACTATATCTCTCTCTTTCTGCCCCCACTATACTCTCTGTCACGTGCTTTCTGTATAATCACTTTCCATTTCACCTCCATGACCACATCATTACTGCTTTCAGAGCAGTGACATGGTAAAGCATAGATTAGTCTCTGGTGATAATTATGGGGACTGTATGAACTAACGCAAACACATGGACATTTTAGAGACTTGGTTGGTAGTCTTAGTTGCAGACTTTAAAGACATATCGAGTCGGGCACTTGTCCTTTGTATTTTCATGACGCGAGGAAACCTGAAAATGTAAAGGAGAAATATGTGAACATGATGGATAGTCTTATTTTTTTTTATCTTAATATCGTGATTTGTTCATTTCTCGTTTTAAAGACATAAGCCTGTCATGCTTTTTAACACGCGGATTTATTGTGTTTATTTCCTTCATCTATCTGATATCAGGCTATTTGGTCTACAAAGGGAGATATGTATGGGCTATAAACCCTCCCTCTATCCACTGGCTTTCTGTGTTTACTGACTGTCGGGGTGAGAACTTGAACGCAAGAGATTGATGTAGCATTAATTTCCAGATGAACATCACGAACGTGGTAGAGAGCAGAGAGATATCACCATAGATAATTCGAAGTATATAACATAAAACATAATAGACCGAATGACATGGACGACAAGAAATTTTTGTAAGGGATTGGGCTTCATGCATTACATAGACAAAGGACAATAAGGAATATCAATGCGCTCAACAACTGCTGTTAACGCTCAAAATAAAGTCCAGCCGATGCTGACCTGGAAATTGTTGATGACATGTAGGAAGAGACTTAAAACTGACAAGAATGGAAGAAGAAACATGTACTGGGCTTCTTTTTGTATAAATCATTATTCGAAACTGGACTGGTGATGCAAAGGAGTATTAAGTTTACAGCCTGCTTCCTCTTCCTTGTTCAGCTTTACTTCTCCACCTTCTGATTCTCCCTTTTCTCTGATCTTAGCTTTGTATAATGGTACAATCTGCACCAAGGGGCACCTGTCCCATAGTTTTATCGAAAGGAAAACCAAAAAAAAAACATCAAGTGACACGCCCACTTGCGGTAGCAGCATGCACTCAAACATAGATTGACATAACGTCATTTTGAGCATGAAGACTAATTATTACAAAAACAAGTTTCGTGTAAAGAATATAATTTCTCAACATTTCATTTTTGACATTGCTGCATATTCAGAAGGTCTTTGCACTCCATGATTGCGTAAGCATTACAAACGAAACATCAATGTAACGATAAATAGTGACGCTGACTTATGATACCGCATTCATGTACGACAATAAAGCAACTCAAGATTAATGACCCCTCAAACCTGAGATGGAGAAGTTTTTGAGAGGTTTATATCAAAAGTTCATAATACTAATATTATTTCGAAGTAATTACGACGCAAACATTTACATGAGTACACTAGTAATATACATAAATATGTAGCGAACACTGAACTTGCTAACGAATAAGGAACGGTCTAGCTACTGAACGAATTTCCCCAGTTTCCACCGAATTCCCGTTCTAAAGTAATAACTGGGGAATTAAGATTGAGACGGGTTTGACACATGTGAACATTTTGATTTATTAAGTTTGAATAGCTCATTTCGAGAAATGTAAGAACATGATTTCTGGTGTTCAACAAGTTATGGAAACAGTGGAGGAAGGGTTGCTTTGCTGAAATTTTGATTAAGGAGTTATGTATTTTGGGGCTCAGGTACATGACTATTTATATGATAAGAAAATAAAATTCCAAAGCTGATATTGATAAAGATGTGAATATTTACATATCTGCATCTGGTAAAGCATCAATGTGCATCACAATTAGTTTTAAGAACACACTGCACTGGTTTTCACAAACGTACCTAGAGCATAATTTAAACCATATACACAGAGAAACAGCTTTATACTAGTAACCTACCGACATTTTTGGGTGCTTTCCTTAGGACCTTTAATATTTTTTTGCATTCTCTAGAAAACACGTGTGATGTTTTCAAAAATGTATATTAAATGTGACATTATTTCATTGCGAGCACTGCTCTGATTTCCAGCAACAGGTAGACAACTATTTTATCTAGCTCGGAATATGCTACATGATATAGAACAAATGGAGTGACAAGGTACATGTATAACTAGGTGCTCATTTTTGTACAGAGATCTCATGAAATATATTTTCCATGAAAAAGTTCAACGTTTGAACAGGCTCAGGCAACGTGTTTTAGGAGTCACCCCTGATACGAGCTTTTATACGTGAAATCCTTCCATTAATAGTGCCGTCTTCCTGGAATGTGTACACCAACAAACACAAATATAAAAATCAATTGCTACTAGTAAAACGAGCTGTTCACTTATTAACCTTGTAAATTAATGTTTTTAAAATGAAATGATCCTTTTGACGTCTATTATTCATAGAGAGTGGTGACACCAAGGACATTCCCACACACGGAGTACATCCACATCTCACATCTCGGGCTGCCATGGGAAATCACATGTTACTTGGGAATGGCGGAGGGGCAGGAAACTCGATGAAATCTGATGAATTACTTTGCGTGAGGTGGCGTCCCTTGGGAAATGGACGAAATGTGTTGGAGTAGACATGCTGTGGTGTGATGGGTTCCTCATAGTAGTCATCTAAACCAGCTGCCTCGTACTTTATCTCACAGGAAGTGGTCGAGATGGCACCACTTCCAGTTTGTTCCTTTAGCTCCATCCGTCTATCTGCATCATTATTGGTTCCAATCATGCCAATGTCACAGTCATCATTACCGACCTTGTCCATTGCCTGATATAAATGATGTAGCCGTGCATCAGATACTGATATGTTGGTCTCAACATGCTCTTGTTGGGTCGACGTCTTCGACGTTGGCAAATTATCAGTACCAACGATCTTAAAATTGCGTTTGACCTGTCCACTTGCCCACCGTGTTCCCATGGAACTATGAGCCTCACATGGCGGGTACGATGGCAAGGAGGTTGAGTCAGATGCGTCATGATCCCGCTGTGAGTCCAAGACAAGAAGAGCACCCATAGATACAGGGTTAGCACGCTGGGGTTTTGGAGTGCACCCTCGGTATTTCTTACGAAGGAAATAGATCAATCCACATGTGATTGAAGTTACTGCAACGCTACATATTCCTACAGCTATAATCACAATCATGAACGTGTTTTTACTGATCGGAGTGGAAGTAAGTATCGCGTTGCCTTTAGTAGCGTCAGACAAGGGTTTGGTGGTTAATTTTCCACTGACGAAAGGTACTAATGTCGACACGTTTGAGAGCGCTGTGTTATTCAAAGTGATAACAGTCTGATCCATATTCGTGACTGTTTCCGAGGTTTCCGCTGGACTGATCATCAAACCCATATCTAAAATCGTAACGGTTACAGACATAAGTTTACAACTCAAACGTGTGAATTTGAACACGTACACCAGATTGTAAATGCCAGAATCACCTACATCTGTATTCAAGATGCTCATATCGAACGTCATATTGAACAACGATGTCCTAATCCACTCACCAAACGTTGTAAAATGATACCGTTGGTTTTCTGGTTGATTTTGAGAACAAGATTGTAAACTGCAGTTTGCTAACCATTGGCTGCACCTCATCCATTGTATCTCGCGATCGTTAGAGAAGGGAAGCTCCTTTGTATAGTGTAACGTCACATTCTCTCCAGCTAATACGCTGATTTCCTTTTCTTTTGGATCTTCATCGCAAAAAATAAAAGCGTTTAAGGGTGACATTAAGCCTAAAAACAGAACTCTTACGAGCAGAGTAATCGAGAACATTGTGATCTGAGATCCTATCCAAGTCACTGAATGTCTGTAAATCAATACTAGTCTCCCTGTCGTAATTACTATTGCGTAGACGATTTAACGGCAATTGGGCTTTTGACGAACCTTGTCAAAGTAAGATCGGTTCATTGCCAGTGAAGCAACAAGATGTACGCCAAAGCAATTCCAAACAAGGCTTAGCCAATCACGTTCTGTGTTCATCGCTGATTGGCTGACACTTGTCATGTGATATTCGTACCTTATCATTTACAAAAGTTACCATTTTATGCTGACGATAAGACTGTTAGTACGCTGACAAGTTTCTCAAACAACGGGAGAGGGGGTTAGTTGGGATGCTAGAGGTTAGGTCAAATGCTGTAATCGAGGGATTTTTCCAGTGTTACTTTGAAATGCATTCCAAAGACATAGAAAACCTAGTTCTCCTTATGTAAATTATCATTAATTTAGTTAGATGATTTGCTCTTCTTGCCGAGCAAGTTTTGAAACCACCTATATGTATTGCATTATAGCCTGTCAGTGCTGTTTTCCAGGTCTGTGCTTGTTCAGGACAACAGTTCATGACTACTTTATATCTGACACTTGTTTATGATAAGAAAATAACTTTAACCGGCTGCGTCCAGCGCATGCGTATTATAGGGCTACATTATCTGTACTCAGGTACAGTTCATGACTTCTTATATGATGCATGATTATGATAAGAAAATATCTTTGGAAAGGTGATGTCCAGATCCCTTTGTGCAAACATGTACAATATGGTAAAGCATCAATTTTCATCGCGGTAAGTTTGATGAGCACACTGCACTTGTTTTTCACAAACACACCCAGAGAATATCTCAAAGCATGTACAAAGGTAAACAGCTTATGCTTATGCAACTTCTAGTAACCTACAGATATTATGATATTCTTTAATGAGCTACTTTTCATAAGCGCTATCTATCTATCTGCATTATCATTGGTTCCAATCATGCCAATGTCACATTCATCATTACCGACCTTGCCCATTGCCTGATATATATTCTCTAGCCGTTCATCAGATACTGATATGTTGGTCTCAACATGCCCCTTTAACGCTAATGTGTTCACTCGCTCAACTTCATCGGTATTCACGATGCTCACAATGAACGTCATTTCGAATCGCAATTGCATTCCAGGCAGCCCACCAACCGTTATAAAACGATGCCGTGAATTTTCCGGCTCATTTCGAGAAGAAGATTGTATTAAAAGACTCAATAATTTCAGTTTCAGTGCCATAATGCCATTCTCTCTCTCTCTCTCTCTCTCTCTCCACCTCTTCCCCCATACGTGTCCATGTTCATCTCTCTGGCTGTATTTGTTCCCTCCTCTGTCCGTCTTTCTGCTTACCTTTTCAGTTGATTCATCATTAGAATTACGTGTTAACATTCATACCTGTTTGAAAACAAATCGTGACGTTGTCACAAACAGAAAAGAGCAATTCATGGAATTATACTGCACACAAAATTATGACGGATTCTCGTCAAGCCTTTACTCTTTTGTTTCTTTTATGTTTCTGTTTTTATTGAAACAAACTTATCTTCAGGGTGAACTATCCATCTTATTAATGCTTAATAGATTACTCATTGCAGATATAATCGCTAGTGATAATCGTTTGTCTCGCAATGTATGGTCAACAAGGAATCTAAAAAGATCACGAGGTTTCGTGCACCGCTGCAACAATTCGTCAGGTGTGATACAAAATTGTAGTATCACACCTGACGAAGTGTTGCATTGCGACTACTATCCCGACAGGAGAACTATTATTTTAAAAGGTAAGGCTAGGACCATGATCATATCATCGTCCGGATTTCATTTCATTTGAAAGATTGTGATTTCATATTCCATCGGCTGCTTTCTACCCCATTTATAAACCTGGGTGGAAAGAAGCAACGTGAATAATATATCTTAAAGGTCCCCTGTCATCAAAATACATTTATATGTCGACTTATGTTGATGCAACATAATATGTACACAACAAAATCACTAACTGTGCAATGGAAGTATGTGTCGTATATTTTAAAATAATTGTTCTTTATTTTTTTCTCAGCACTGCTAAGCCCCGCCTCCAAAATATTATCCAAGTCAAGATTCCCCCTATGACATCATCAAAGGTAGCAATTAGCACGATAATAAGCAGAATTTATGCACACACTAAGCATTGCAATGATTATCTTCACCTGCCTACAAGAGCATCACATGACTTCACACAATGCCATCTAACAACCTTTCATGTGGGAATAATCGCTTCCTTATGACAGAATGTGCTAGCTATGTGATGCTATTATAAGCACTTGCAGGTAGTCATTGCAATGTTTAGTTTGTGCATAAATTATGCCTATTATCCTGCTAATTTCTACGTTTGATGATGTCACAAGGGGAATCTTGAGTTAGAGGATATTTTGGAGGCGGGGCCTATCAGTGCTGAGAAAAATAAAGAAAAAAAAATATTTTTAAATACAGAACACAAATTTCCATTGAACAGTTAGTGATTTTGTTATATACATATTATATTGCATCCATAGAAGTCAACATATATTTTGATGACAGGGGCCCTTTAAGGACACAATTGCCATGAGTTGGATTTAAACGGGAACCTTGAGATCTCTCGTCACAGATCACAATCATTATGCATGTACCATATATGCAACACGATATGAAATCTGACATGATGTGGAATTATATAGGTGCCAATGTAATTGACATACAAATTCCTTTTGCTAGTTTCCTCCTTTAAGTCACAAGGGTGAAATTGTAATTGATTTAATTGCTCAAATTTTCGTCAATCTGTGTCGCTGTATTAAATGTTTATAATGGAATCGATAAGTGATCAGCTTTGGTACGATTCACGTCAAAGCTAAGAGTTTGCTGTGGTAAACATTACGGGACCCGGAATCATGGTAGATCTGTTTTTGACGTCACCACCGATCCGGATCCCGCTTGATTTCTATGATTTAATACTTTTGAGAGGATTCCTTATTCACGGTTTCTCATGACCATGATGGCGGTTGGAAACTCCTATTGGTCATTGTCCTGCCATCTCTCATGCGAGAATTTTAGAATATGCTAATGCAACTCATCAATGTTGACGGGGCGGGACTATTGTAGTAGTTTCTAAATGTTATTCATCTTAGGAAAGGACATCATGTATGCTTCATTAGCTCCCTCTCACATAATTGTTACCTCTCTCCCTCTTGGAAGTCGTTAATTGTTCGATTATGTTTCGGTTTCATGCCATCTTTAACAAAAAAAAATCCTCCCACTCATCATCACATCAGTCTCTCACTCTCTCTTTCTCTCAATCCTCTTCCTCAGCCTCTCTCTCGTCTCTCTGTCTGTACGTACTGTATGTATGTCTGTCTGTTTGTCCTCCTCCTGTCTCTAGTTGACCTCTCCGTGGCTATAAATTTCACCTCTGCTCCATAGTATGTACGATATTGAGAGTTCTCAGGCCTCGTAAAAATTACATTGGCATTGTCTAAATCTTGATTATCCCTAGAATACTAATGTCTATATTATGCATGTTTTTCCCTCTTTTCATTTCACGCACCTTACATGCGACAAAGAAACAAATGAAATCTTAGCACAGTCGTCGTTGTCATTTAGTTTATCTAGTTTGGACACCGTTTAACGAACTAGTACCAAAGTACATTCAGCCTGCCCATCCCTGCTTGGTGAATCGCGTCATGGAATCGGTAAACGAACAAGAAGCAATATAGCGTAGAGAGTGAACTAGAATTTGCACCCATGTTTATCTAAGTGTCCGATGTTGTCCTCCTTGAAAAGAGGCTCTTTCGTGTCATCATCGGGTTCCGATTTCAATTCATTTCAACATACTAGCTACTGGATATATTGTCTACTGTTTACAAAGTGAAGACAGAAGCATGGCGACGTTTTGAAGAAAATCATTGAAATGCTTATGAAGGGGATATATAAAGACGCATAAATGGGCTGCTTTAATTTTTATGAATTTAATAGCCATGTGCACTATTGTTGCATTCGTAAGAAGTGAGGAATAAATGAAGGACAATGATAGAAAATAAAGACATTAAAGGAATCATTTTCTTATAGATACACTTAGCACAAACTGCTAATCATATAAAGACATTTACTTCACATCATTACAATTCTGGTATAAAAATTATGATAGTAATGATGGTGTATTTCAGCCAAAAATTCTCATTCGGTAATATTATTGTCAGAACATGATTTGACCCGGTGATTATGTTAACCATGGTAACAATATAATAATGGTATGTACCTAAAGGATGATGTACAACCACATTGTATAATCACATCAGTTTGACATCATCTGTGATATACACAAACCACTCAAAAAGGTTCTGCAACTCAAGTTTAAGGGGTAATACATGTATATCGCTTATCGCTTCATTTTCCTACGTGACTGTCCAGGTATTATTAATAAGCTTGATTTTTCCTCTTCACATTGGTATAACATTTGCTATGATCATGCAATCATGGAATGTGCAGTATTACAGAATATGGGGCAAAGTCACAAATGGAATATTGCAAAATACACTGTTTTCAATAGCAAAGGCTCCATTTCTTTTGGAGATACAATGTGTTTCAAATTAACAATGAACGTTCACGCATCGCCGCATCAGCATCGTTCAAACTCTTTTCATGTGCAAAGCAAACGGAAAACATAACATTTTGCAACATTTCATTTTTGACATTGCTGTATATTCAGAAGGTCTGCGCACTCCACGATTGCGTAAGCATTAAAAACGATACATCATTGTAACGATAAATAGTGAAGCTGTCTTATGATACCACATTTATGTACGATATTGAAGCAACTTAAGATAAATGACCCCTCAAACCTGAGATGCAGTACTTTTTGACGGGTTTGTATTAAAAGTTCATATCACTAACATAATTTTAGAGTAATTACTACGCAAAGAAACATTTACATAAGTACAATAGTAATATACGTGAACTCTAAACTTGCTAACAAATAACGAACGGTCTTGCTACTGAACGAATTTCTACAATTTCTACTGAATTGCCGTTCTCTTTAATCAAACTAACATGAAATTAAACAATAAAAAACAATTCCTAAATGAACAATAATACATTATTTTTTCATAATGCTCTTAACATTTTCGAATAATAGACACATAAGAGAGTGCTAAACGGGTGATTTGTAGCAGGCATGCGTAACATTGCAGACTGTTACATCTTTCTCATACTGCTGGCGTTTACAGTAATATGTACAGTTTACAATAGCTACACAGTGCGTAAGTATATGTTCTTCATTTAGTGTATGAATAAGTAGTCTCTGACAATCACAGTGTACGCATCGGAAGTGACAGCATGAAATATAGTCAACGGTGACAGCATGACAGTAAGAGATATCCGAGTGGTGCCTGTTCTGACTACAAATACTGTGTTATAATACAATCTAAAAGTCTGTAACAATTACGAAGTTGTAAGTCACGATTTATCTATCTTGGTTTACTTCAATGAAGGCGTTATTGCTTTTTGCTTCTTCACGTTGCAATAAAAAGCCATGTACAACCTGAACACATCAATGCATATACAAAACAGCCACTCGGGCTTTGAGGAAATCTGAATTGAATGAAATGTTATGGTAGTTTGTATAATGATCTTCAATTTCTATTCTTTATAAAATTCATGATTTGCATGACCTTTTTTCTTTTCTTTTCTCCGTATCATACAGACATACATCTCACAATATACACCTTTTCCAGTAAGCTTCGAGAAGGTCTTTACGCAATCGCGTGCATTGATATTCTTGAGCACTTGCTTTAATTGCTCACGACGCAGATCATGACAATAGTGTTAATATGTATTGATGATTCAGGTGAACTATAAAATGACGCTACCATCACAACAAAAAGTAAGCTCATTCTGCTGGAAGCAAGGTAAAAAGACATTTGGTTTATTCTTACTGGAAAATAATTTCACATTCCCATTTTATCAATACCATAAGAATGTGGTTTTAAATGTCTTCCGATGTGCAACTCAATTATATTTGCCATTAAATGTACCAAAGTTCAATAATGCTTACACAATTATAACCAGCCTTTGTGTGGTGCTTAGTGATAATATACTATGATTACCAAAGCTTAAGACAACCTTTCGCTAATTGCTGCATACCTCACGAACAGGATTTAGGAGTGCATAGTCAGACGAGTCAAATAAGAAGTCAATTGATTCTTCGCCTTCTTGTTCATTCCTAGCAACCTGACTTGGAGCCACTTCACTGGGAACAGACTTAGCAGATGCACACTGAGTTGCATGTTGAACCTTATGGGGTTCTGTGTACAGGCTTTCGACGTCGAGATCGTAATCCCGTTTGCTCTCTTCAGTGGGGAGGCGTGCGGGGTTGGACACCGCTCGTAAACTGACCTTAGCTTCTTCCACAATGGGTGGACATGATGGAGAGTGGTCTTTATCTCCTGGTACTGAGATGTGTGACTGCTTGCTTTTCTTGGTCGTGGCTTTCTTGTTAGGCTTTGCATAGAGGTCTTCACGAGGAACATCAGGACTATGCATGTGACTATTAAAATGATTCATATTGGTACTCTGCACGGCCTCTTCACGATAATTCCGTTTTTTAGCTGCATGAAACACAACTTGTGCTTCGGTTTTCTGGAATTCCTCACAAGCAGAGTTCGAACTAAGCTCACACGAAGTCCCGGTCTTTGAGGCACAAGGGAAGGAAGCATAGCTCGAAATCTCTTCGTCGTCAATCGTGCAATAAACATCTTCAAAATTGCTGTTTTCAGTAGTACCATCCCGTCTCTGAGCTATCCGGCTATCGAGTACTGCCGTCTCCACAGTTTCTTTGTCGCTTGGTGTTTTCTCGCTCGCTCTATTAAGCTGTGTGCACCCGCTTTGACTGGACTTTCTCAATGCGGACAAGGAGCCAGTAGAAGTATGAACAATATCGCATTTATGTTTGTTATGTTGTGGATCATCTCCGGGTAGTGCACCTATCTGTCGTGCTCCCATCGAACCATGAGCCTGAGATGGCGGGTACGATGGCGAGGAGGTTGAGTCAGAAGCATCATGATCCCGCTGTGAGTCCAAGACGAGAAGAGCACCCATAGATACAGGGTTAGCACGCTGGGGTTTGTGAGTGCACCCTTGGTATTTCTTACAAAGGAAATAGATCAATCCACATGTGATGATATGTAGTGCAAGGCTACATGCACATACTGCTGTCACAATTATGAACGCCTGTCTACTGATCGGAGTTAAAGTAAGTGTTGCGTTGTCTTCAGCATCATCAGACAGGGGCTTGGTGGCTAATTTTCCACTGGCGAGCGCTGGGGTTACCATGACTGTGTTATTCAAATTAATAACAGTTTGATCCATATTCGTGGCAGTTTCTGTTGTTTCCGGTGGACTGGTCGTCAAACCCCTCTCTGAAATCGTAACGGCTGCAGACATTAGTTTACAACTCAAATGCGTCAATTTGAACACGTACACCAGATTGTAAATGCCAGAATCACCTACATTGGTATTCACGATGCTCATATCTAACGTCATATTGAACCACGATGTCCGAATAAACTCACCAAACGTTATAAAATGATAACGTCGGTGTTCTGGTTGATTTTGAGAACAAGATTCTAAACTGCAGTTCGCTAGCCATTGGCTGCAGCTCACCCATCGTACCTCGCGATCGTTAAAGAAGGGAAGCTTCTTTGTAAAGCGTAACGTCACATTCTCTCCAGCTACAACGCTGATTTCCTTTTCGTTTGGATCACCATAACAAAAATCAAAAGCGTTCAAGGGTGACAATAAGCCTAAAAACACAACGTTTGCGAGCAGAGAAATCGATAACATTGTGATATGAGATCCTATCCAAGTCACTGAATGTCTGTAAATCAATACTAGTCTCCCTGTCGTAATAACTAATGCGTAGACGATTTAACGGCAATTCGGCTTTTGACGAACCTTGTCAAAGTAAGATCGGTTCATTGCCAGTAAAGAAACAAGATGTACGCCAAAGCAATTCCAAACAAGGCTTAGCCAATCACGTTCTTTGTTCATCGTTATTGGTTGACACTTGTCATGTGATATTGGTACCTGATAAGTTACAACAGTTACCTTCATGTTGACGATAAGACTATTAGAGAGAGGGGGTTAGTTGGGATGCTAGAGGTTAGGTCAAATGCTGTATTCGAGTGGTTCTTCTAGGGTTACTTTGTAATGCATTCCAAAGACATAGTAGACCTAGTTCTCCCTTTGTAAATTAACATTAATTTAGTTAGATGATTTCATCTTCTTGCCGATCGAGTTTTGAAACCACCTACATGTATTGCATTATAGCCTTTCACTGCTGTTTTCCAGGTCTGTGCTTGTTCAGCACAACAGTCCATGACTACTTATCTGACACTTGTTTAGGATAAGAAAATAACTTTAACCGGCTGCGTCCGGCGCATGCGTATGGTAGGGCTACATTATCTGTACTCAGGTACAGTTCATGACTTCTTATATGATGCATGATTATGATAAGAAAATAACTCTGGAAAGCTGATGTCCATATCCCTTTGTGCAAATATGTACATAATGATAAAGCATCCATGTACATCGCAGTAGGTTAGATTAGTACACTGCACTTGTTTTCTACAAACGTTATTTTTCATAAGCGCCATCCGTCTATCTGCATCATCATCGGTTCCAATCATGTCAATGTCACATTCATCATTACCGACCTTGTCCATTGCCTGATATACGTGCTCTAGCCGTTCATAAGATACTGATATGTTGGTCTCAATATGCTCTTTCAGCGCTAACGTGTTCACTCGCTCAACTTCATCGGTATTTACGATGCTCACAATGAACGTCATTTCGAACCACGATTGCATTCCAATCAGCCCACAAACCGTTATAAAACAATACCGTAAATTTTCCGGTCGATTTTCAGAACAAGATTCTAAACTCACTCGTTTCGGTTTCAGCACCATAATGCCATCCTTGTAACATCATAAATCCTCCTACTCTCCTCCCACCTCTTTCTTTCTCTCTATCTCTCCCTCCCCCCACCTCCCCCCCCCCCCCCCCCCCCCACCATCACCACCACCACCTTCCCCCTATATGTATCCATGTCCACCTCTCTGGCTGTATTTGTTGCTTCCTCTGTCTTTCAGTTTTTCTGTGTCTGCCCCCCCCCCCCTCAGTGAATGAAAAGTTTGTTATTATCGACAAATGATATCGATACACTCATCTTTCATCTACACTCATCTATGACATCACAACATTGCTTATAAGATAATGATCATTTCGCTTTAAATAGCCTTCTCCAGTTTCTCTTATCTTAGATTTATGTAGCAGCAGGTATGGCAACACTAGAGTGAGAGTTGCTCTCCTGAAATGTAAAACAAGTAGTGTGTTTTGGGGACTCTATTATTGATATCGATCACAGTGCATTTTAATACTTCCGAGAAAGTCTCCTTTCCAATCAAGACTGGTCGCTTTTCGAGCCGCTTCATATGCTTTTGACGTGATTTTTTTAACAAGATCGTATGAAGTTCAAGCCCCTCCCTCTTTTTCATCCAATTCAAAATTAATTTTGGAACTGCTAAATTAGTACTTAATTAAATGAGGAAGTGCGGCTGCTGGAATTTTTTGATCCAAACTTTAAAAATAAAAGTCTAGTCAAAGACTAGTCACTGCATTATTCTCCTTTTTACTCAGTCCGTGCATAAGAAGAAATCGACAATGATTAGTATACTGCAGCGAGACGTCACGTACGAGGTGCTCTCCAAAATTATTTTTGAAATATATTCTAAAAAACGATCATCTTTTTACCTTTTCATTTGATTCATCATTTGAAATACGTTTTAACACCCATACCTGTATGCAAGCAAATTATTGCGTTGTCGAAAACAGAAAAAGAGCAATTCATGGAATTGTATTATGACGGATTTTCGTCAAACCTTCACTGTTTGGTATATTTTATGTTTCTGCTTTTATTGGAACCAACGTATATTTAGGGTAAACTATCCCTTTCATGCTAAATATGTCATTGCGGATGCAATCGCTAATGATAATCGTTTGTCTCACAATGTATGGTCAACAAAGAATCTAAAAAGATCACGACATTTCGTGCGACGCTGCAACACTTCGTCAGGTGTGACACTCACTACAAGTTTGCGTGAGTAGGGTGGCCTTCTGCAGGCGGCTGGCTTCTACCACTCATCGATGGCTGACTTGAGGTACATTACATGAAGGAACACAATTGTTTTCAACTAAACTCGTCAGTTCTCATGTATATCCACAAAAATAGTCCCAGCAAGCTTTTTTTCATCACAAGATAATTTTTCTGATTCAAATAGGGAGGTAATGGCACAATGCATTTATTAAATGGCGCGCAATGGCATATCGTTGTTAAGTGAGCGCTCGGGATTGTGAGGGACTGCTTTCCTTCTTTAAACTGGGCATATTATCACTATCCCGACATTGGCACTATTGTTTTAAAAGGTAAGGCTCAGTCATGGTAGTATTGACATTGATTATGGACCATAATATCATATCATCGTCCCGATTTCATTTCATTTCAACGATTGTCATTTCATACTCCTTCGGCTGCTTTCTACTCAGTTACCCACTTATACACCTGGGTGGAAAGCAGCAACGTGGATAATATGTCTTGTTGAAGCACACAGGTGCCATGGTTGGGCTTTAAACTTGGAACCTTGAGATGTCTCGTCACAGATCACAACCATTATACATGTACCATGATACCTCTAATATATGCAACACGATATGAAATCTGACATGATGTCGAATTATATAGGTGCCAATGCAAACAGCAAACATATTCCTTTTGATAGTTGCTTCCTTTAAGTCACAAGGGTGAAATTCTGATTGATCTAATTACTCAATTTTCGTCAATCTGTATCGCTGTATTGTATGTTTATAATGGAACCGATATGTGATTTGGTGCGATTCATGTCAAAGCTAAGGGTTTGTTGTGGTAAACATTACGGGACCCGGAATCATGGTAGATCTGTTTTGACGTCACCACCGGTCCGGATTCCGTTTGATTTCTATGATATAATACTTTTATGGGGATTCCTTATTCACAGGTCCCCTTGAAATGAAGATTAAAGGTCTCTCATGACCATGGTGGCGGTTGCTAATGCAACCCTTCAATGTTAAAGGGAGCGGGACTATATTGTCATGCTATTTATCATAGGAAAGGATATCATGTATGCTGCATTAGCTCCCTTTCACATAATTGTTGTCTCTCTCCCTCTTCGAAGTCTTTAATTGTTTGATCATGTTTCGGTTTCAGGCACTCTTGAACATAAGATATCCCCCACTCACTATCACATTTCTCACTCTCTCTCTCTCAACCCTCTCTACCCAACACTCTATCGTCTCTCTGTCTGTCTGTACATTATGTATGTCTGTCTTCCCCCCCCCCCTCCTTCCCCCTTCTAGTTAACCTCTCCTTGACTATAGCTATGTTTTCTTCCCTCTATACTCTCTATCACGTGCTTTCTGTATATTCATTTTCCATTTTCCCTCCATGACCACATCATTACTCCTTTCATAGCAGTGCCGTTTTTGAGAGAAGTCCCTGGTGATAATTATGGGGACTATATGAACTAGCGCAAGCACATAAAAATTCTAGAGACTTGGTTGGTAGTCACTCTTATACTTGCAGTCTTTAGCTTCACATCGATTCGGACAACTGTCCTTTGTACATTATTTTCATAACGCGGGTGCGAATTTATTATGTGTATTTCCTTCATCTATCTGACATCCGGCTATTTGGTCTACAAAAGGAGATTTGTATGGGCTAGGGTTAAGGTAAGGGGTCTGGATTAGGGTTAGGATTTAAAAATATTCCATAAGGCTTTCTGCAGTATACTTAAAGGGATAGTTCACCCTGAAATTATTTTTTGTTTCATTAAAAGCAGACGCATATCGGTGAAAGTTTGACGAAAATTGGTCAAAAGCACAAAGTTATTTGATTTGAAAGTTTTGATTTTGCGACGTCACGTGCGAGATGCTATCCTATATGTTGTGTATTATTTCTCCCCATCATTTGCCTTTTTTTATGTTAGTTGATAAAGGACATTCTTTTCATAGCAAAACATGTGTCTAATGATGTATCGAACGCACAGGTGAAATGGGAAATATCATTTTAACAAAAATGACATTTTCCAAAAACAAA
Organism: Arbacia lixula; assembly: GCA_963669155.1. Lineage (NCBI taxonomy): Eukaryota > Metazoa > Echinodermata > Echinoidea > Arbacioida > Arbaciidae > Arbacia > Arbacia lixula. The sequence goes on along the minus strand of OZ022578.1, from coordinate 74,566 downwards.
ATTGTACACAACATGTGGGAAAGCAACTCGCACGTGACGTTACAAATCAAAACTTTAAAATGAAATAACTCAAATAAATCTTTTCCGTTGACCAATTTTTCTCAAAACTTCGCTAATAATTCTTTCACGTGTCTCCTTGTATTGCAATCACCATAATTTCAGCTCTCCCTTTAATCTAAAAGAGTAGTTTTAGGGTTTTCCTTGTAGAAGAAAAATGCGTAAACCTAATGGCTATAAACCTTCCCTCTATCATGTCTATCGACTTTCTGTGTTTACTGAATGTTGAGGTGAGAACTTGCACGCAAGAGATTGCTCTAGTATTGTTTTCTAGACAAACATCACGAACGTGACAGAGAGGAGAGAGATATCACCATACGTAACTCGAAGTATATAACATACAACATGATAGACCGGATGACATGGATGACAAGCAATTTTTGAAAATAAATGGGCTTCATGCATTACATAGACATAAGACAATAAAGAATATCAAAGCGCTAAACAATTACTGTTAACGTTCAAAATATATTCCAGCCGATGCTAACCTGGATTTTATTGATTACATGTAGGAAGAGATTTAGAATTGACAAGAATGGAAGAAGAAACAGGTTCTGGGCTTCTTTTTGTATAAATCATTATTCAAAACTGGACTGGTGATGCAAAGGAGTATTAAGTTTACAGCCTTTTTCCTCTTCGTCGTTCAGCTTTACTTCTCCATCTTCTGATTCTCCCTTTTCTCTCATCTTAGCTTTGTGTGATGGTACAATCTTCACCAAGGGACATCTGTCCAATACTTTTACCGAAAGGAAAACTAAAAAAAAAACACATCAAGTGACACGCCCATTTTCGGCGTGCAGCATGCACTCAAACATACATTGACATAACGTCATTTTGAGAATGAAGACTACTTATTACCAAAACAAGTTTCGTGTAAAGAATATAATTTTTTCTACATTTCATTTTTGACATTGCTTCATATTCAGAAGGTCGTCGCAATCCATGATTGCGTAAGCATTAAAAACAATACATCAATGTAACGATAAATAGTGAAGCTGTCTTATGATACCACATTTATGAACGATAATGAAGCAACTTAAGATAAATGACCCCTCAAACCTGAGATGCAGAAGTTTTTGAGAGGTTTATATCAAAAGTTCATATCACTAATATTATTTTGATGTAATTAAGACGCAAATAAACATTTACATAATTACGCTAGTAATATATATAAATATGTAGCGAACACTGAACTTGCTAACGTATAAGCAACGGTCTCATTACTGAACGAATTTCCCAAGTTTCCACCGAATCTCCGTTCTAAAATAATAACTGGAGAAGTAAGATTGAGGTAGGTTTGACACAACCGAACATTTTGATTTATTAAGTTTGAATAGCACATTTCGAGAAATGTAAGAATATGATTTCTGGTGTTCAACAAGTTATGGAAACAATGGAGGAAGAGTTGCTTTGCTGAAATTTTAATTAAGGAGCTATGTAATTTGGGGGCTCAGGTACATGACTATTTATACAATAAGAAAATAAAATTCCAAAGCTGATATTGATAAAGATGTGAACATTTACATATCTGCATCTGGTAAAGCATCAATGTGCATCACAGTTAGTTTGATGAGCACACTTCACTAGTTTTTACAAACGTACCCAATATTTTTTGCATTCTCTAATAAACACGTGTGATGTTTTAAAAAATGTATATCAAATGTGACATTATTTCTTTGCGAGCACTGCTCTAATTTCCCAGCAACAGGTAGACAACTACTTTATCTAGCTCGGAATATGCTACATGATACAGAACAAATGGAATGACAAGGTATATGTATAACTAGGTACTCATTTTTGTACAGAGATCTCATGAAATATATTTTCCATGACAAACTTCAACATTTGAACAGGCTCAGGCGACGTGTTTTAGGAGCTTAACAATGTCACCTCTGATACGAGCCTTGATATGTGAAATCCTTCCATTATAGTGCCGTCTTCTTGGAATGTGTACATCAAGAAACATAACACTTTATAAAAATCAATTACTACTAGTAAAACGAGCTGTTCACTTATTAACCATGTAAATTAATGGTTTTAAAATGAAATGATCTTTTTGACGTCTATTATTCTTAGAGAGCGGTGACACCGAGGACATTCTCACACAGGGAGTACACCCACATCTCACATCTTGGGTTGCCATGGGAAATCACATGTTACTTGGGAATGGCGGATGGGCTGGAAACTCGACAAAATCTGATGAATTACTTTGCGTGAGGCTTCGTCCCTTGGGAAATGGACGAGATGTGTTGGAGTAGACATGTTGTGGTCTGATGGGTTCCTCATAGTAGTCATCTAAACCAGCTGCCTCGTACTTTATCTCACAGGAAGAGGTCGAGATGGCACCACTGCCAGCTTGTTCCTTGACCGCCATCCGTCTATCTACATCATCATCGGTTCCAATCATGCCAATGTCACAGTGAGCATTACTGACCTCGTCCATTGCCTGATATACATGATGTAGCCGTTGATCAGATACTGATATGTTAGTCTCTTCATTCTCTTGTTGGATCGACGTGTTTGACGTTGGCAAATTACCAGTACCAAAGATCTTACACTCGCGTTTGATCTGTCCACTTGCCTTCCGTGTTCCCATCGAACGTTCAGCCTGAGATGGCGGGTACGATGGCGAGGAGGTTGAGTCAGATGCATCATGATCCCGCTGTGAGTCCAAGAAGAGAAGAGCACCCATAGATACAGGGTTAGCACGCTGGGGCTTGTGAGTGCACCCTCGGTATTTCTTACAAATGAAATAGATCAATCCACATGTGATGATATTTAGTGCAAGGCTACATGCACATACTGCTGTCACAATTATGAACGCATGTCTAGTGATCGGAGTTAAAGTAAGTGGTGGGTTGTCTGCAATATCGTCAGCCAGGGGCTTGGTGGTTAATTTTCCTCGGGCAAGCGCTGGGGTTGTCATGACTGTGCTATTCAAATTAATAAGAGTCTGATCCACATTCATGACAGTTTGCGTTGTTTCCGGTGGACTAGTCGTCAAACCCATATCTAAAATCGTAACGGTCACAGACATAAGTTTACAACTCAAACGAGTGAATTTGAACACGTACACCAGGTTATAAATGCCCGAATCACCTACATCGGTATTCACGATGCTCATATCGAACGTCACATTGGACAACGATGGCGAAATCCACTCACCAAATGTTGTAAAATGATACCGCTGGTTTTCTGGTTGATTTTGAGAACAAGATTCTAAACTGCATTTCGCTAGCCACTGGCTGCACCTCACCCATCGTATCTCGCGATCGTTAAAGAAGGGAAGCTCCTTTGTAAAGTGTAACGTCACATTCTCTCCAGCTACTACGCTGATTTCCTTTTCGTTTGGATCTACATCACAAAAATCAAAAGCGTTTAAGGGTGACATTAAGCCTAAAAACAGAACGCTTACGAGCAGAGTAATCGAGAACATTGTGATCTGAGATCCAATCCAAGTCACTGAATGTCTGTAAATCAATACTAGTCTCCCTGTCGTAATTACTAATGCGTAGACGATTTAACGGCAATTCGGCTTTTGACGAACCTTGTCAAAGTAAGATCGGTTCATTGCCAGTAAAGAAACAAGATGTACGCCAAAGCAATTCCAAACAAGGCTTAGCCAATCACGTTCTTTGATCATCGCTTATTGGCTGACACTTGTCATGTGATATTGGTACCTGATAATTTACACGTTACCTTCATGTTGACGACAAGTCTATTAGTACGCTGGCAAGTTTCTCAAACAACGGGAGATGGGGTTAGTTGGGATGCTAGAGGTTAGGTCAAATGCTGTATTGGAGGGATTTTTCTAGTGTTATTTTTTAATGCATTCCAAAGACATAGTAAACCCAGCTCTCCTTATGTAAATCATCATTAATTTAGTTAGATGATTTGTTCTTCTTACTGATCGAGTTTTGAAACCACCTACATTTATTGCATTATAGCCTGTCAGTGCTGTTTTCCAGGTCTGTGCTTGTTCAGGACAACAGTTCATGACTACTTATCTGACACTTATTTATGATAAGAAAATAACTTTAACCCGCTGCGTCCGGCGCAGGCGTGTTATAGGGCTACATTATCTGTACTCAGGTACAGTTCATGACTTCTTATAGGATGCATGGTTATGGTAGGAAAGTATCTTTGGAAAGCTGATGTCCATATCCCTTTGTGCAAATATGTACAATATGGTAAAGCATGAATTTTCATAGCGGTAAGTTTGATGAGCACACTACACTTGTTTTTTCACGAAGGTACCCAGATAATATCTCGAAGCATGTACAAAGACAAACAGCTTCTTTGTAAGCTGCTAGTAACCTACAGATATTATGAGATTCTTTAATGAGCTACTTTTCATAAGCGCCATCCATCTATCTACATTACCATTGGTTCCAATCATGCCACTGTCACATTCATCATTACCGACGTTGCCCATTGCCTGATATACATGCTCTAGCCGTTCATCAGATACTGATATGTTGGTCTCAACATGCTCTTTTAACGCTAATGTGTTCACTCACTCGCTCACAATGAACGTCATTTCGAACCACAATTGCATTCCAGTCAGCCCACCAACCGTTACAAAACGCTACCGTGAATTTTCTGGTTGATCTTGAGAACAAGATTCTAAACTCACTCGTTTCGGTTTCAGCGCCATAATGCCATAATTGTACCATTATAAATCCTCCCCTCTCCTCCCACCTCTCTCTCTCTCTCTCTCTCTTTCTCTCTCTCTCTCTCTTTCTCTCTCTCTCTCTCTCTCCACCTCTCCCTTTATCTATCTATGTATCCATATCCATCTCTATGGCTGTATTTGTCCCTTCCTCTGTCTGTCTTTCTCTTCTTCTGTCTCTACCCCCCCCCCCTCCCGCCCTCCCTAGTGTATCAAAGGTTTGTAATTATCGATCTATGATATCGATACGTTCATCTTTCATCTTCCTCATCACAACATTGCTTATTACATCATGACCATTATGCTTTAAATACCATTCTCCCTTTTATCTCATCTTAAATGCACGTATCACCAGTAATAGCAACACTAGAGTGAGAGTTGCTATGCTGCAATGCAAAACATATGTATTTTGGGGACTGTATTATTGATATGGATCACAGTGCCATTTTACTACTTTTGAGAAAATCTCAAGACGGGTCGTTGTTCAAGCTGCTTCATACGCTTTTAACATGATTTTCGAATAAGATGGTACGAAGTTCAAGCCCCCTCCCCTTTTACGCCCAATTCAATATAAGTTTTTGAAACTGCTAAATTAATACATGATTATATGAGGAAATACGGCTGTTGGAATTTTCTGATCCAAACTGAAAAGATAAAGTCTAGTCTAAGACTAGTCACTGCATCATTCTCGTCTTTTCTCAGTCCGTGCAGGAGAAGCAGGAGAAGAAATCGAGAATGATTAGTCTATTGCAGCCAGACCCCTTTGTTGATTTTTTTGGTTTTAGCTGACGTCACGTGCGAGGTACTCTCCAAAATGTTGTGTACAAGTGTTTTTGAAATTGTGCATTTTCTCAAAAAAGATCATCTTTTTACTTTTTTTTTATTTGACTCATCATTAGAAATACGTTTTAACACTCATACTAGTATACAAACAAATCATGGCGTTGTCAAAAACAGAAAAAAAAACAATTTATGGAACTATACTGCACACAACATTATGACGGATTTTCGTCAAGCCTTTACTGTTTTGTTTCTTTTATGTTTCTGTTCTTATTGAAACCAACTTATAGTGATGATCGTTTGTCTTGCAATGTATGGCCAACAAGGAATCTAAAAAGATCACGATGTTCCGTGCGCAGCTGCAACACTTCGTCAGATGTGATACCAAATTGTAGTAAATATTACACCTGACGAAGTGTTGCATTGCGACGATTATCCCGACAGGAGCATTATTGTTTTAATTTCATTTCAACGATTGTGATTTCATATTCCATCGGCTGCTTTCTACCCAAGTACCCATTTATATACTTGGTTGCAAAGCAAAACGTGGATAACATATCTTGCTTAAAGGTCCCCTGTCATCAAAATATATGTCGACTTATGTTGATGCAACATAATATGTACACAACAAAATCACTAACTGATGATGTCACAAGGGGAATCTTGAGTAAGAGGATATTTTGGAGGCGGGGCTTATCAGTGCTGAGAAAAATATAGGAAAAAAATATTTTAAAATATAGGACACATATTTCCATTGAACAGTTAGTGCTTTTGTTATGTACATATTATGTTGCATCCACAGAAGTCAACATATATTTTGATGACAGGGGCCCTTTAAGGACACAATTGCCATGGGGTGGCTTTAAACTGGAACCTTGAGATCTCTCGTCACATATCATAACCATTATACATGTACCATGATACCTCTAATATATGCAACACGATATGAAATCTGACATGATGTGGAATTATATAGGTGCCAATTCAAATGACATGCATATTCCTTTTGCAAGTTGCTTCCTTTTCTGATTGATTCATTTCCTTACATTTTCGTCAATCTGTATCGCTGTATTGTATGTTTATAATGGAACCGATATGTGATTTGGTGTGATTCACGTCAAAGCTTAGGGTTTGTTGTGGTAACTTTACGGGACACGGACCCGGAATCATGGTAGATCTGTTTTGACGTCACCACAGTTCCAGATCACGTTTAATTTCTATCTTTATTACCATTTAAATGAAGATTAACGGTTTCTCGTGACCATGATGGCGGTTGGAAACTCCTATTGGTCGTTGTCCTGCCATCTCTCATGCGAAATTGGTAGAATATGCCAATGCAACTCTTCAATGTAGACGGAGCGGGACTATTGTAATATTCTTAGTTTCTAAATGATATACACCAAAGGAAAGGATATCATATTTAGGCTTCATTAACTCCCTTTCACACAATTGTTGACTCTCTCCCTCTTCGAAGTCTTTAATTGTTTGATCATGTTTCGGTTTCATGCACTCTTGAACATGAGATATACCCCAATCACTATCACATTTCTCACTCTCTCTCTCAACCCTCTCTACCCAACACTCTATCGTCTCTCTGTCTGTCTGTACAGTATGTATGTCTGTCTGTCCACCCCCCCCCCCCCCACTCCCCCTTCTAGTTAACCTCTCCCTGACTATAGCTATGTTATCTTCCCCTTTATACTCTCTGTCACGTGCTTTCTGTATAATCACTTTCCATTTTCCTTCCATGACCACATCATTACTCCTTTCAGAGCAGTGCCATGGTTGAGATAAGTCCCTGGTGATAATTATGGGGACTATATGAACTAGCGCAAGCACATGGAAATTCTAGAGACTTGGTTGGTAGGCTTATAGTTGCAGTCTTTAAATACACATCGAGTCGGACATTTGTCCTTTGTATTTTCATGACGCGAGGAAACCTGAAAATGTGAAGGAAAAATATGTGAACATGATGTATAGTCTCATTTTGCATCTTTATATCATGATGTGCTAATTTCTCATTTTAAAGACATTAGCCTATCGTGCTTTTTTAACACGCGGATTTATTGTGTTTATTTCCTTTATCTATCTGATATCAGGCTATTTGGTCTAGAAAGGGGGATATGTATGGGCTAGGGTTAATGTAAGGGGTCTATATTTGGGTTAGGTTTTAAAATCATGTCATAGGGTTTTGTAAAGGTTACTTAAAGGGATAGTCCACCCTGAAATAATTTTGTTCCAATAAAAGGACACACTTGAAAGAAACATACTAGTGAAGGTTTGATGAAAATCTGTCAAAGGACAACAAAGCTATTTGATTTTAAAGTTTTGATTTTGTGACGTCAAGTGCGAGGTGCTCTCCCATATGTTGTGTACTATTTTTTCCCATAAATTGCCTTTTTATGTTTGTTGATGAAGGAATACATTCTTTTAATAGCTATATGTGTGTAAAAACATGTGTCTAATGATGTATCAAACCCATAGATGAAATGGTAAATACCCATTTGAGAATATAGACATTTTCCAAACCAAAATGTACACAGCATATGGGAAAGCACCTTGCACGTCACGCTACAAAATCAAAACTTTACAATCAAACGAGACATACTTGGGGACAAGTATACGGACAAGTATACACGGACATTGGATGATAAATGCTCGGTGACACCATGGACCTTCCATGGTGACATCACCTATTCATTAGAAATCAAAGGCAGCACACGAAAGACTTGCCTAAATGGTGAAATGTATGTGCTAACAACATGTAATAAAATAGTCATTTAAGATAAAGGGGCGAGAAGAAAAAATAGGAAAGAAAATCTCAAAGAGAATGAATAAGTGAGGGATTGTACAGAAGAAGGTCGCAAAAATCACATTGCAAAAGAAATGAAAAACTGATCCTACCCTCACCAGGATCCGAACCGGGGCCCCGCCTTCTTAAAACAGCGCCTTACCCATGAACCACAAATCTTCCAATTCACTTAACACGTGAAGCAGAAAAAAGGGCTATAATGATTTAGAAATCAATGTTCGAGCTGACATTTCGCCATGATCCCGACATCTGATGGAGACCATGCCCCGAAATCTAGTAGACTCAGGTACAACATACTAAAATTTCAGAGTAAAAGATTCAAACATATGCGAGATACAGGAAATAAAAGATCGCCATGTCAGTTCATGATTTGAAATAAATCGGCCTCTCCCATTGACATTAAATATGTAAATATGACGTAAATATGTGAGAATTTGACATAATGCATTTCATCAAAATATACACCATGATGGCGTAATTAAAATGGGTATAAAGACATTTTCTACCATGGAGCAGTGTCTGAGGCACGACATACTAAACTTTTGGAAAAAAAAATGATCGAGGATTACCGAGATACGCTCAAACGGGTAAAAAAAATTTCATGACGTCAAACATGAAAATTCATTTTTTCGATTCATATGTCAATATGATGACGTCACGATGTACTTACCGATAAAATGACACATGAAATCGCATCTACATTTCATACTCCGTCCAAATATTAAAAAAAAAATGGGGGGTCATTAGCCGTTCTGAAGAGCTATGGCCGATTGAAGGTAGATTTTTTTTGCAATATTTGCACACTAAAACGTAATGACGCACGCGCAGACTTTCAACTTTGACGCACACGTACGACCTTGTTATTGCATGGAAATAATTCAAAATGACAGGATGTGATTTATGTAGTGTCAGAAACATGAAACCAATAAAACAACGAAATTTTGACGCTGCATTCGCGTTACGTACGGAAAAATGCGCGAACGCGCGCCCACGCGCGGGAATTTTTGAAATGCTGGAAATGGCCTGAAATATGATTATGCAAAACAATTTTTAGTCGATTTGAAGCATTTTTTAGATTTTGCCCGCGCGTCATTGCACTGACGTACGCGTACGCGCGCGGTTTTATTCATTGAAATTAATCGTCCTATCATTAACTTTAGGTCAATTTGAGTAATGAGTGATTAAATCACAAATCTTCAAAATGTTCGGGCCGAACGTTTTGAGGATTTAATCATTAATCATTAATTACTCCCTATGTGGGTCATTTGAGGGCAAATAACTTTCAGTAAGCTTCTATAATGGACAATACATGCATTTAAGACCATTGGCAAGAAGATTGCTAACAATTACATTTTGAAGGCTTTTTTGCCTTCCCAGTACAGTATATGCCCTTTAAAACTTGATAGACCGGATGACATGGATGACAAGCAATTTTGGAAGGGAATGGGCTTCATACATGGCATAGATAAAGTACAATAATATCAATGCGCTAAACAACTGCTGTTAACGCTCTAAATATAGTCCAGTCTTAGGCCGCTGCTGACCTGGAAATTGTTGATAACACGAAGGACGAGACTTGTTTAAAGCTAACAAGAATAGAAGAAGAAACAAGTACCTGGCTCCATTTTGTATAAATCATTATTCGAAACTGGACTGGTGATGCAAATAGGTGTTAATTTTACAAACCTGTTTCCTCTTCCTTCTGGACTGATTGTTAATCTTTACTCCTCCACCTTCTGATTCTCCCTTTTCTCTCGTCTTAGTTTTGTGTGAAGGCACAATTTTCACCCAGGGACACGCTTCCACATACTTTTACCGAAAGAAGAACTCAAATAACATCAAGTGACACGCCCATTATCGGGAAAAGGATGCACTCAAAAATGATTTGACAGACCGTCATTCTGAAAATGAAAGCTACCTATGAGAAAAACAAGTTTCGTGCAAAGAATATTTCCGCCATTATCAAATCACTGTCATGAAAGAGAATCAGACATACATAATACCACCTGTTTGCGTTATAGTTCATAGAATTGAAATTCTGTGTAGTAAATTTCAGCTCCATACATCATTCAAACTCGTTTCATGTGCAAAACAAAAGGAAAACACAAAATTTTGCAACATTTAATTGTTGACATTGCTGCACATTCAGAAGGTCTTCGCACTCAACGATTGCGTAAGCATCATAAACGATACATCATTGTAACGATAAATAGTGAAGCTGTCCTATGATACCACATTTATGTACGATAATGAAGCAACTAAAGATAAATGGGCCCTCAAACCTGAGGTGCAGAACTTTTTGACAGGTTTTTATTAAAAGTTCATGTCAATAATATAATTCTAGAGTAATAACTACGGAACGAAACATTTACATAAGTACACTGGTAATAAACATGAAGAGCGAACACTAAGCTTGTAACAAATCAGGAACGGTCTTGCTACTGAACGAATTTACCCACAGGTTCACTAAATTGCCGTTCTGAAATTTTCTATCCCTAAGGTTTAATTAAACTAACATGAAATCCTAAATGGACTATAGTGTTTTTTTTTTTTTTTTTTTTTTTTTTTTTGGGGGGGGGGTTATAATACTCTTGACATTTTAGACACATAAAAGAGTGTTAAACGGTTGATTTGTAGCAGGCGTGCGTAATATTATTGACTGTCGCATCTTTCTCATACTAATGGCCTTTACAAACATATATACAGCTTGCAGTTTCTACACAGTGCGTAACTATTTGTCTTTCATGTAATGTATTTAATAAATAGGCCCCGACAATCACAGCGTACGCATCGGAGGTGACAGCATGACAATTAGAGATATTCGAGTGGTGCACGTTGTGACTACAAACACTACATTATATCAAAATCTAAAAGTCTCTAACAAATATAAAGTTACAAGACTCGGAGTATCTTTCTACCTTGATCATTTCTAGAAGTCCAATTGTATATCAATATTTTTGTACTTTTAAAATTATGATGGTAATATATGAAAGGTTACATGTTAGACTTTGCACATTATAGCCCATATGATGTTATATATTTATCTTGTGCTATTATCGTTGTAGGTGCTATGTTGTCATGGACTTGTCACAATTTAAACAACATGATCACACTTCGATGAAACGGATCTAAACTTTACATTGAAGGGGAATATACGATTTCTTACACATAAAAAAGAGCACAGAGGAATATAATGTCTTCTCAGTAAACATTTGTGCATTATTGATGTAAGTTTGAGCACAATTCCAGAAATTATTTACATTACAATAAACAACCGTATGCGTATATTCTATCCAAGCTTCCACTGTAAGTCAAATATCAGAGCAGTAGTTGTCACTTTTGAAAGTTACCAAGTCAAAATGACAATTTATTCAGAACAGAGCAATATCCTTTATGTACCACACCTGGCTATTTCCAGAGTCTTCGTGAATTATTCATCATTCTTGATAGCTTAGGCTAATCTGCCTGGAATTAGATCTTTGGAATATTTGAGTTATTTCACCATTAGTGCGACAAATCCAAATACCTACTGACATACATGTACACTGTATGAATTTATTTTTAGTGTCATTTAAAGTTTATCACCTTCCATGTCTAGCTGATAGGTGTGGTGGAGTGGCAAGTGCGGTGCTTAAATGGCATTGTTAGGTTTTAAAGTAATCATATTTTTAAAATCTATCAACAAGTAACAAATAAATTCAATATTTAAATGTATGAAACACAGTCAATAAAAAATGCAAAAATCTACGCCCACAGAATGACACATAATTTAGCTTTACACAATAAAGTTTGCAACCTTCTTTTAGTTGTAACATCTGAGGTTCAATCAAAAATGTCCTTTGGCTTTTTATTACACATAGCATAAATATGATTTTAAATAGTGGTCTCGGATTTATATATTTAAATGACCCATCAGTATTTCTCGGATGTCATCGTTGCCAATAACGGGAATTTACATCTTCACCATGAAAAATAATAAATAGCGTTTACTTTAATCAATGAAGGCGTTATTGCTTTTTGCTTCTTCACGTTGCGATAAAATTTAATATAAACCTGAACACATTAATTGCATTTACGAAACAGCCACGCAGGCTTTCAGGAAACCTAAATTGAAGATATCGATCATCAATAAACGATGCTTAAAATTGATGGAATGTTATATGATGTTAATGTTTATATGATTTATTTATTGATTTTAGCAGTAATGTTTTGCTTGCCCTTATTTCATTTTTTTTTCTACGTATGATACAGACAATCTCTCAATACAACGTTTTCCGCGGTGAGTTCCGACAATGTCTTTACGCAATCGCGTGCATTTATATTCTTGACCAATTGCTTTCATTGCCTATGACGCAGATATTAACGATGTTATGTATTGATGATTCAGGCGAAATATAAAATGACGTTACCATCACAACAAGTAGTAAGCTCATTCTGTTGGAGGCAAAGTAAAAAGACGCTTGGTTTATTCTTACTGGCAAATGATTTCATTCCCATTTTATCAAAACCATAAGTTTGTTGTCTTAAATGCCTTGCGATGCGCAAGTCAATTATATTTGCCATTAATTGCGCCAAAGATAAGTAATGCTTACACAATATATAAGAAAAGCCGTTTGTAGTTCCTGCTTAGGGATAATACACTATGATAACTGAAGCTGAAGTCTACAATGAGCTAATTGCTGTATACCTCACAAACATGATTTAGGAGTGCATAGTCAGACGAGTCAAATAAGAAGTCAAGTGATTCATCGCCTTCTTGGTCATTCCTAGCAACCTGACGATGACCCACTTCACCGGAGACAGACTCAGTAGATGCACACTGAGTTGCATGTTGAAACTTATGGGGTTTTGCGTACAGGCTTTCGACGTCGAGATCCCGTTTGCTTTCTTCAGTGGGGAGGCGCGCGGGATTGGACACCGCTCCTAAATTGACCCTCGCTTCTCCCGCTGTTGCTGGACACGATGGAGAGTCGTATTTATCTCCTGGTACTGGGATGTGTGACTGGTTAATTTTCTTGGTCGTGGCGTTCTTGTTAGGCTTTGCATAGAGGTCTTCACGATGAACATCAGGGCTATGCATGTGACTATTAAAAGGATTTATATTGGTACTCTGCACTGCCTCTTCACGATATTTCCGTTGTTTCGCTGTATGAAACACAGCTTTTTCTTCGGTGTTTTGGAATTCCTTGCCAGCAAAGTTCGATCTAAGCTCACAAGAAGTCCCGGTCTTTGAGGCACCAGGGCAGGAAGTATAGCTCGAAATCTTTTCGTCTTCAATCGAGCAATAAACATCTTCCAAATTGCTGTGTTTAGTAGTACCATCCAATGTCTGATCTATCCGGCCATCGACTACTGCCTCTGTCTTAACAGTTTCTGTGTCGCTTGGTGTTTTCTCGCTCGCTCTATTAAGCTGTCTGCAACATCTTTGATTTGACTTACTCAATGCCGACAAGGAGCCAGTAGAAGTATGAACGATATTAAATTCACGTTTGTTATTTTGTGAATCATCTCCGGCTAGTGCACCTATCTGTCGTGTTTCCATCAAACTATGAGGCTGAGATGGCAGGTACGATGGCGAGGAGGTCGAGTCAGATGCATCATGCTGTGAGTCGAAGACGAGAAGAGCACCCATAGATACAGGGTTAGCACGCTGTGGTTTGTAAGTGCACCCTCGGTATTTCTTACAAAAGAAATTGAACAATCCACATGTGATGATATGTAGTACAAGGCTACTTGCACATACTGCTGTCACGATTATGAACGCCTGTCTAGTAGTCGGAGTTAAAGTAAGTGTTGCGTTGTCTTCAACATCATCAGACAGGGGTTTGGTGGTTACTTTTTCACTGGCGAGCGCTGGGGTTGTCATGACTGTGTTATTCCAATCAATAACAGTCTGATCCATGTTCGTGACAGTTTCCGGTGGACTAGTCGTCAAACCCATATCTAAAATCGTAACGGTTACAGACATAAGTTTACAACTCAAACGAGTGAATTTGAACACGTACACCAGATTGTAAATGCCAGAATCACCAACATCGGTATTCACGATGCTTATATCGAACGTCACATTGGACAACGATGGCGAAATCCACTCACCAAATGTTGTAAAATGATACCGTTGGTTTTCTGGATGATTTTGAGAACAGGATTCTAAACTGCAGTTTGCTAGCCACTGGCTGCACCTCACCCATCGTACCTCGCGATCGTTAAAGAAGGTAAGCTCCTTTGTATAGTGTCACGTCACATTCTCTCCAGCTACTACGCTGATTTCCTTTTCGTTTGGATCTTCATCGCAAAAATTAAAAGCGTTTAAGGGTGACAATAAGCCTAAAAACAGAACGCTTACGAGCAGAGTTATCGAGAACATTGTGATCTGAGATCCTATCCAAGTCACTGAATGTCTGTAAATCAATATTAGTCTCCCTGTCGTAATTACTAATGCGTAGACGATTTAACGGCAATTCGGCTTTTGACGAACCTTGTATCGGTTCATTGCCAGTAAAGGAACAAGATGTACGCCAAAGCAATTCCAAACAAGGCTTAGCCAATCACGTTCTTTGTTCATCGTTTATTGGCTGACACTTGTCATGTGATATTGGTACCTGATAATTTCCAACATTTACCATGTTATGTTGACAAAAAGACTATTAGTACGCTGGCAAGTTTCTCAAACAACGGGAGAGGGGGTTAGTTGGGATGCTAGATGTTGGGTCAAATGCTGTATTCGAGGGATTTTTCTAATATTACTTTGCAATGCATTCCAAAGACATAGTAAACCTAGTTCTCCTTATGTAAATTATCATTAATTTAGTTAGATGATTTGCTCTTCATGCCGATCGAGTTTTGAAACAACCTATTTATTGCATTATAGCCTGTCAGTGCTGTGTTCCAGGTATGTGCTTGTTCAGGACAACAGTTCATGACTACTTATCTGGCACTTGTTTATGATAAGAAAATAACTTTAACCGGCTGCGTCCGGCGCATGTGTATTATAGGGCTACATTATCTGTACTCTGGTACAGTTCATGACTTCTTATATGATGCATGATTATGATAAGAAAATATCTTTGCAAATGTGATGTCCATATCCCTTTGTGAGAACATGTACCATATGGTAAAGCATCAATTTTCATCGCGGTAAGTTTGATGAGCTCACTACACTTGTTTTTTACAAACGTTCCGAGAGAATATCTCAAAACATGTACAAAGGCAAAAAGCTTATTTGTAAGCTGCTAGTAACCTACAGATATTATGAGATTCTTTAATGAGCTACTTTTTATAAGCACCATCCATCTATCTGCATGATCATTGGTTCCAATCATGCCAATGTCACATTCATCATTATCGACGTTGTTCATTGCCTGATGTACATGATGTAGCCGTTCATCAGATATTTATATGTTGGTCTCAACATGCTCTTTTAACGCTAATGTGTTCACTCGCTCAACTTCACCGGTATTCACGTTGCTCACAATGAACGTCATTTCGAACCATAATTGAATTCCAGTCAGCCCACCAACCGTTCTAAAACAATACCGTAAATTTTCAGGTTGATTTTTGAGAACAAGATTCTAAACTCACTCGTTTTGGTTTTGGCGCCATAATGCCATCCTTGTAACATTATAAATCCTCCCATTCTCCTTACATCTCTCTCTCTCTCTCTCTCTCTCTCTCTCTCTCTCTCTCTCTTTCTCTCCACCTCTCCCCCTACATGTATCAATGTCCACCTCTCTGGCTGTATTTGCTGCTTCCTTTGTCTGTCTTTCAGTTGTTCTGTCTCTGCCCCCCCCCCCTTCAGTGCCACAAAAATTATTATCGATATATGATATCGATACGCTCATCTTTCATCACAAAATTGCTTACTAGATAATGATCATTATGCCTTAAATAGCCTTCTCCATTTTCTCTCATCTGAGATGCATGTAGCACTAGTCATGGCAATACTGGAGTGAGAGTTGCTATGCTGAAATGTAAAAGAAGTAGTTTATTTTGGGGTCTTTATTATTGATATCGATCACAGTTCCATTTTACTATTTTCGAGGAAGTCTCCTTCCCAATCAAGACGGGGCGCTGCTCGAGCCGCTTCATATACTTTTAACGTGATTCTCGAATAAGATGGAAGGAAGTTCAAGCCCCCTCCCTCTTTTTCGCCCAATTCAATATAAGATTTTGAAACTGCTAAATTAACACATTATTATATGAGGAAATGCGGCTGTTCGAATTTTCTGATCCAAACTGAAAAGATAAAGTCTAGTATAAGACCTGTCACTGTATCATTCTCGTCTGTTCTCAGTCCGTGCAGGAGAAGCAGGAGAAGAAATCGAGAATGATTAGTCTACTGCAGCCAGACCCCTTTGTTGAACATTCTGGTTGGTTTTGACGTCACGTGCGAGGTGCTCTCCAAAATTGTGTATGAAAATGCGTATTCTCTCAAAAAAGTTCACCTTTTTATCTTTTCATGTAATTCATCATCTGAAATACGTTTTAACACTCCTACCTGCATGCAAACAAATCATTCTGTTGTCAAAAACAGATAAAGAACAATTCATGGAATTGTATTATGACAGATTTTGGTAAAACCTTTACTGTTTTGTTTATTTTATGTTTCTGCTTTTATTGAAAACAACGTGTATTTAGCATGTTTAGGGTGAACTATCCCTTTCATGCTAAAATTGCGGATATAATCGCTAGTGATAATTACATCTCTCGCAATGTATGGCAACAAGGAACCTAAAAAGATCACGACATATTTTATGCGCCGCTGCAACACTGTCAGATGTGATACTCACTATAATTTTGCGTGAGCAAGGTGGCCTTCTGCAGGCTACTGGTTTCTACCACTCCTCGATGGCTGACTCGGGGTATATTACATGAATTAATACAATTGTTGCCAACTAAACTCGGCAGTCCTCATGTACAACCAACAAAAATAGTCCCCACAAGCTTTTTTTTCATAGTTCAAAAAAGAATTTTACTGATTTCCATCATTCAAAAGGTGAGGTCATGACACACGATACCTTTACTAATAGGCGAGCACCGACATACATGTATCATGGTTATTCGAGCGCTCGGGATTGGGTGAAATTCTGATTCTGATTTCGTCAATCTGTATCGCTGTATTGTTTGTTTATAATGGAACCGATAAGCAGCTTTGGTGCGAATCATGTCAAAGCTTAGGGTTTCTAGTGGTAAACATTACGGGACCCGGAATCAAGGTAGATCTGTTTTTGACGTCACCACCGATCCGAATCTTATTTGATTTCAATGATTTAATACTTTTGAGCGTATTCTTAATTCACAGATCCCCTGTAATGAAGATTAGCCGTTTCTCATGACCATGATGGCGGTTGGAAACTCCTATTGGCCACTGTCCTGCCATCTCTCACGCGAAATTGATAGACTACGCTAACGCAACTCTTTAGTATTTATGGAGCGGAACTATTGTAATAGTTTCACGTAATTGTTGTCTCTCTTCCTCTGCCGAGTCTTCTATTGTTCGATCATGTTTCGATTTCATGCACTCTTGAACATAAAATATCCTTCCGCTCACCATTACATTCCTCACTCTCTCTCTCAACCCTTTCTACCTCACACTCTACCATCTCTCTGTCTGTATGTACAGTTTGTCTGTCTGTCTGTCCGTCTGTCTTTCTTCGCACTCCTCTCTCTAGTTTACCTATCCCTGACTATATTTCTGTGTTTCTGTCCCCTCCATACTCTTTGTCACGTGCTTTCTGTACAATCACTTTCCATTTCACCTCCATGACCACATCATTACTGCTTTCAGACCAATGGCATGGTTGAGCATAGATTAATCTCTGGTGATAATTGTATGAACTAACGCAAGCACATGGAAATTTGAGAAACTTGGTTGGTAGTCTTAGTTGCAGACTTTAAGGACATATTGAGTCGGACATTTGTCCTTTGTATTTTCGTGACGCGAGGAAACCTGAATTTGTGAAGGATATATATGTGAACATGAATTCTCATTTCAAAGATATACGCCTGTCATGCTTTTTAAACATGCGCATTTACTATGTTTATTTCCTTCATGCATGTCATATCTGACTATTTGGTCTAGAAAGGGAGATATATATGGGCTAGGGTTAATGTAAGGGGTCTGTATTAGGATAAGGTTTTAAAATCTTGTCATAGTTTTACTGAAGTTTACTTAAAGGTACAGTCTACCCTGAAATTATTTTGGTTTCAATAAAAGGAGACAATTAAAAGAAACATATCAGTGAATGTTTGACGAGAGCGGTCAAAGGAAAACAAAGTTATTTGATTTTAAAGTTTTGAGTTTGTGACGTTTGTGACGTCGCGTACGAGGTGCTCTCCCATATGTTGTGTACTAATTGTTTCCATAAATTGCCTTTTTTATGTTCGTTAATGAAGGAATTCATTCTTTAATAGCTATTTTTAATAGCTGTGTGTAAAAACATGTGTCTAATGATATATCAAATGCACAGGTGAAATGGAAAATATCCATTTGATAATATAAACATTTTGCAAAAAATGTACACAACATAAGGGAAGGCACCTCGCACCTCACGTTACAAAACCAAAACTTTAAAATCAAATAACTCTTTTTTTCTTCGACCGATGTTTTTTCAAACCTTCACGTCGTTTTCTTTCATGGGTCTCCATGTATTAAAACCAAAATAATTTCAGGGTGAACTATCGCTTTAATCTGAAAGGGTAGTTTCAGGACCTTCCTTGTGAGCGAAATGGGCGTAAACCCTCCCTCTATGATAAACCGAATGACATGGATGACAAGCAATTTTTGTAAGTAATGGGCTTCATACATGGCACAGGCAAAGGACAATAACGAATGTCAATGCGCTAAACAACTGCTGTTCACGCTAAAAATATAGTCCAGTCCTAGGCCTACGCTCATCTGGAAATTGTTGATGACATGAAGGACGAGACTGATATAAAACTAACAAGAATGCAAGAAGAAACAGGTACCAGGCTCCTTTTGTATAAATCATCATTCAAAACTATAATTTTACAGCCTGTTTCTTCTTCCTTGATGATTGATTATTCATCTTTACTTTTCCACCTTCTCATCTTAGCTTTGTGTGATTGCACAATTTTCACCAAGGGACACCTGCTACATACTTTAATCGAAAGAAAGACTAAGAAAACATCAAGTGACATGCCCACTTTCGAAAACAGCATGCACTCAAACATAGTTTGCTAGACCGTCATTCTGAGAATGAAAACTACTTATTACAAAACAGGTTTCGTGCAAAGAATAGTTATTTCCGCCATTATCAAATCACTGTCACGAAAGAGAATTAGACATACATAATACCACCTCTTTGCGTTATAGTTCATGGAAGTGAAATTCTGTGTAGTAAATTTCACCTCCATATTATGTATTGAGAATTTGCTTTTAGCATTGTCTAACTCTTGATTATCCCTAAAATACAAATATCGATATTATGTATTCTGGCCTTTCCCCCTTTCATTTCACGCACTTTTAATGCGACAATATAAAAGCAAAAGAAAATCTTAGCATAGTCGTCGTGGTCATTTCGTTTTTTTTTTTGTTCAGATAGCGTTGAACGTACTGGTACCATAGTATATTCAGTGATGATGGTAACCATGGTTACAATATGTGTTATGTATCTAAAGGATGATGGACAACCACATCGTATAATCAGTTCAGTTTGACATCATCTTGATGTAGGTAAACCTCTCAAAAAAGTTGTGCAACTCAAGTTTGACGGAAATTACAGGTATATCGCTTATGTGTTCATTTTCGTACGTGACTGGAGTATCATTAATGAGGTTGATTTTTCCTCTTCACATTGGTGTGCCATTTGCTATGATCATGCAATCATGGACTGTGCAGAATATGGGGCAAAGACACAAACGAAATGTTCCAAAATACACTGTTTTCAACAGGAAAGGCTTCTTTTCTCTTGGAGATACAATGTGTTTCAATTTAACAATGAACGTTCATGCTTCGCCGCATCAACAACATTCAAACTCATTTCATGTGCAAAACAAAGGGAAAACATAGAATTTTGCAACATTTCATTGTTGACATTGTTGCATATTCAGAAGGTCGTCGCAATCCATGAGTGCGTATACATTACAAACGATACATCATTGTAACGATAAATAGTGAAGCTGTCTTATGATACCATATTTATGTACGATAATGAAGCAACTTAAGCCCGTCTCACATACTTACCTGCGATATCGTTCTGCATCGCTGAACATCGCATCGCGAGTCATCGCTTGGTAAAATTGCACAGTGTGAGGCGGGCTTTAAGATGAATGGCCCCTCAAACGTGAGATGCAGAACTTCTTGAGAAGTTTATATCAAAATTTCATAACAATAATATTATTTTGAAGTAATTACTTCGCAAATATCCATTTACATAAGTATACTAGTAATATACATAAATATATAGCGAACACTTAACTTTCTAACAAATAAGGAACGGTCTTGCTACTGAAGGAATTTTCCCCAGTGGCACCGAATTCCCGTTCTGAAATAAAAACTGGAGAAGTAAGATCGAGGTGGGTTTGATACAACCCAACATTTGATTTCTTAAGTTTGAATAGCTCATTTCAAGAAATGTAAGAACATGATTTCTGGTGTTAAACAAGTTATGGAAACAGTGGAGTGAGAGCTGCTTCGCTGAAATTTTAAATGAAGAGCTATGTATTTTGGGGCTCAGGTACATGACTATTTTCATGATACATAGGTATGATCAGAAAAAATTATATTGCAAAGCTGATATTGATGAAGATGTGAATATGTGTAATATTTACATATCTGCATCTGGTAAAGCATCAACATGATCAATGTGCATCACAGTTAGCTTGATAAACACACTGCACGGTTTTCTTTACAAACGTACCCAGAGCATAATTCAAAACATGTACACAGAGAAGCAGCTTACTAACCAACAGCCGTCGAGGTGCTTTCCTTAGTTATTTTTAATCATTCTTGCATTCTCTACAAAAACATGTACTTTATTTAAATGTATATATAATGTGATATTATTTCATTGCGAGAACTGCTCTGGTTTCCCAGTAACAGGTAGATAACTAGGCTATCTAGCTCGGCATATGCTACATGATATATGTCGAACAAATGGAATGTCCAGCTACATGTATAACTAGGTACACATTATTTTGTGTACAGAGATGTGATGAAATATGTTTTCCATGACTAACTTTTACGTTTGAACGACCCATGCGACGTGCTTTAGGAGGTTAACAATGTCACCTCTGATACGTGATTGATACGTGAAATCCTTCCATAATAAATAGTGCCGTCTTCTTGAGATGAGTACACCAAGAAACATAACACTTTATACAAATCAATTACTACTACTAAAACGAGTTGTTCACTTATTAACCTTGTAAATTAATGTTTTTAAAATAAAATGATCCTTTTGACGTCTATTACGAATATAGAGTGATGAAACCAAGGACATTCCCACACACGGAGTACACTCACATCTCAAATCTCGGGTTGCCATGGGAAATCACATGTTACTTGGGAATGGCGGAGGGGCTGGAAACTCGACAAAATCTGATGAATTACTTTGCGCGTGGCTTCGTCCCTTGGGAAATGGACGAGATGTGTTGGCGTAAACATGCTGTGGTCTGATGGTTTCCTCATAGTAGTCATCTGAACCAGCTGCCTCGTACTTTATCTCACAGGAAGAGGTCGAGATTGCACCACTGCCAGCTTGTTCCTTGAGCGCCATCCGTCTATCTACATCATCATTGGTTCCAATCATGCCAATGTCACAGTCATCATTACTGACCTCGTCCATTGCTTGATATACATGATGTAGCCGTTCATCAGATGCTGATATGTTGGTGTCAACATGCTCTTGTTGGGTCGACGTGTTCGACGTTGGCAAATTATCAGTACCAACGATCTTACACTCGCGTTTGATCTGTCCACTTGCCTGCCGTGTCTTTGTCGAGCGTTGATTCTGAGATGGCGGATACGATGGTGAGGAGGTTGAGTCAGAAGCATAATTTGAGTCCAAGACCAGAAAAGCACCCATAGATACAGGGCTAGCACGCTGGGGGTTGTGAGTGCACTTTCGGTGTTTCTTACAAAGGAAATAGATCAATCCACATGTGATGATATGAAGTGCAACGCTATATGTTCCTAAAACTATAATCACAATCATGAACGTCTTTTTACTGATCGGAGTGGAAGTAAGTATCACGTTGCCTTTAGTACCGTCAGACAAGGGTTTGGTGGTTAATTTTTCAATGACGAAAGGCACTAATGTGGACACGTTTGAGAGCGATGTGTTATGCAAAGTGATAATATTCTGATCCATCTTCGTAACTGTTCCCGATGTTTCCGGTGGACTGGTCGACAAACCCCTATCTAAAATTGTAACGGTTACAGACATAAGTTTACAACTCCAACCACTGGGTTTGAATGCGTACACCAGCTTGTAAATGCCAGAATCACCCACATCGGTATTCACGATGCTCATATCGAACGTCATGTTGACCCGCGATGGCGATCTAGTTAGCCCACCAACAGTTATAAAATGATGTCGTGGATTTTCCGGTTGGTTTTGAGAACAAGATTCTGCACTGCACTTCGCTAGCCATTGGCTGCACCTCACCCATCTTAACTCGTACTCATCAGGGAAGACAAGTTCCTTTGTGAAGTGTAAAGTGACGTTCTCTCCAGCTACCGCGTTGATATCCAATTCGTTTGGCTCACGATTACAGAAATAAAAAGCGTTTAAGGGCAAGAATAAGCCTAAAAAGAAAATGCTTCCGAGCAGAGGAATTAAGAACATTGTGATCTGAGATGTTATCCAAGTGACTGAATGTCGGTAAGTCAATACTTGTCTCCCTGTCGTAATTACTAATACGTAGACAATTTAACGACAATTCGGCTTTTGACGAACCTTGTCAAAGTAAGAGCGGGACATGGTCAGTAAAGAAACAAGATGTATGCCAAAGCAATTCTAAACAAGGCTTCGCCAAGCGCGTTCTTTGTTCATCGCTTATTGGCTGACGCTTGTCATGTGATGTTGGTATCTGATAATTTACAACCGTTACCTTCCTGTTGACGATAAAACTGGTAGTAGGCTGGTAAGTTTCTCAAACAACGGGATAGGGGGTTCTAGTGTGATGCTCGGGGTTAGATCAAACGCTGTTTTCGAGTTTTTTTTTTTCTATTGTTCCTTTTCAATACAATCCAAAGATATAGTAAACATCATTCCCCGTTTGTAAATTAACATCAGTGAGATGATTTGTTCTTCTTGCCAATCGAGTTTTGAAACCACCTGCATTTATTGCATTAAATCCTGTCTACATGATTATGATTTTCGGTGCTGTGGTCCAGGTCTATGCTTGTTCAGCACAACAGTTCATGACTATTTATCTGACACCTAATTATGATAAGAAAATAACTTTGACCGGCTGCGTCCGGCCCATGCGTAATCATGTACAGTTCATGAACAGTAATGAATGATTACGATCGGAAAATGTTCATATCCCTTTGTGCAAATATGTACATTATGGTAAAGCGTCAATGTGCATCGCAGTGAGTTTGATGAGCCACGGCACTTGTTTTTCATAATCGTACCCAGAGAATATTTCAAAACATGTCCAAAGGCAAACAGCTCATTGGTAACCTAGTAGTAACCTACATACATTATTGCCTGATATACATGCCCTAGCCGTTCATCACATACTGATATGTTGGTCTCAACATGCTCTTTTAACGCTAATGTGTTCACTCTCTCAACCAGTCACCCCACCAACCGTTATAAAACGATACCGTTAATTCTCCGGTCGGTTTTGAGAACAAGATTCTCAACCCACTCGTTTCGGTTTCATCGCCTTAATGCCATCCTTGTAACATGAAATATCCCCCCCCCCCCCTCTCCTCTCTCTCTCTCTCTCTCTCTCTCTCTTCCCCTCTCCACCTCTCCCCTATATGCATCCATGTCCATCTCTCTGGCTGTACTTGTCCTTTGCACTGTCTGTCTTTATGCTTTATGTTTTTTTTTCTGTCTCTGTCTATGCCCCCCCCCCCTTGTATCAAAAGTTTGTTATTATTGTTGTGTTGGGATCGTTAATGTGTGTTCGTTGTATAGGAGATTTAAACTTGTTGAAATAAAGGGTAACGAAGCTGGTACTGCAGTTGAATGATGATTTATTACTGAGTCACAAACTCGGCTCAATATCGTAAGCAAGAGGGAGTTATTTCTGGATACAAGAATCAGTATGTGTTGTCCGGTCGAAAGGTAAAGGTAGAAGGCCGTCAACACGGAGTTGTTGGGGTGAAGCATGGATCTGAAGTTCCATCTCCATGAAGTTTGGGGGTGTTAACGAAGAAAATGAGTAAGAGAGGCAAGCTCTGATTGGTCCATAGTAATATGTCAATCAGAGTATGAAAGAAAAGTGTGGGTGACCAGATCTTGAACAAAGAAGCTATTCAAGTTGTATTTGTAAGTGGCCAGGATAATGAAGGCATGTGTGGTTTTGATCAGCCACATAAACTGTCCCTTGATGGGGGTAATAAACACTTGAGATTCTACAGTGTGGTAAGGAAGTCGGGGAAAGGTGAAGATTTAAAAGATATAAGAACTGCTACATAAAATTATCGATATATGATATCGATACGTTCATCTTTCATCTTCCTCATCTATGACATCACAACATTGCTTATTTGAACATGATCATTATGCTTTAAATAACCTTCTTCCCTTTCCCTCATCTTAGATCCATGTAGCACCAGTTATGGCAACACTACAGTGAGAGTTGCTATGCTGAAATGTAAAACAAATGGTGCATGTTGGGGACTTTGTTATTGATATCGATCACTGTGCCACTTTACTACATTTGAGGAAGTCTCCTTTCCAATCAAGACGGGGCGCTGTTCAAGCCGCTCCATATGCTTTTAACGTAATTTTCGAATAAGATGGTATGGATTTCAAGCCACCTCCCTCTTTTTCACCCAATTCAATATTTATTTTTTAAACTGCTAAATTAACACAAAATTATATGAGGAAATCATGCTGCTGGAATTTTCTGATCCAAACTGAAGAAGTAAAATCTTGTCTAAAACTAGTCAATGCATCATTCTCGTCTTTTCTCAGTCCGTGCAGGAGAAGCAGGAGAAGAAATCAGCCACACATTAATTTGTTGAATATTTTGTTTTTTGTGACGTCACGTGCGAGGTGCTCTCCAAAATGTTGTGTGTATTTGTTTTTGAAAATGGGCATTTTCTCAAAGAAGATATGCACCTTTTTACCTTCTCATTTGATTCATCATTAGAAATACGTTTTGATACTCATACCTGTATGAAAACAAATAATGGCGTTGTCAAAAACAGAAAAAGAGCAATTTATGGAATTATACTGCACATACCATTATGACGGATTTTTGTCAAGCCTTCACTCTTTTGTTTCTTTTATGTTTCCGCTTTTATCGAAACCACTAATATCTTCAAGGTGAACTATCCCTGTAATGCTAAATAGATTACTCATTGTGGATATAATTGCTGGTGATAATCGTTTGTCTCGCATTGTGTGATCAACAAGGAATCTGAAAAGATCACGATGTTTCGTACGCCGCTGCAACACTTCGTCAGGTGTGATACAAAATTGTAGTGAGTATCACACCTGACGAAGTGTTGCATTACCACTATTATTCCAACAGGGGCACTATAGGCTTAGTCATGGTAGTATTGATAATGATTATGGACCGTGGTCATTTCATCGTTGGATTTCATTTCATTTCATACTCCTTCGACTGCTTTCTACCCAGGTATCCATTTATACACCTGGGTGGAAAGAAGCAACGTGGATGATATATCTTGCTGAAGGACACAAGTGCCATGGTTGAGCTTTAAACTGGAACCTTGAGACGTTTCTTCACAGATCACAACCATTATACATGTATCATGATACCTCTAATATATGTAACACGATATGAAATCTGACATGATGTGGAATTATATTGGTGCCAATGCAAATGACATACATATTCCTTTTGCTAGTTGTTTCCTTTTCACAAGGGTGAAATTCTGATTGATTCATTTCCTTACATTTTCGTCAGTCTGTATCGCTGTATTGTATGTTTATAATGGAATCGATAAGTGATCAGCTTTGTTGCGATTCACGTCAAAGCTAAGGGTTTGTTGTGGTAAACATTACGTGACCCGGAATCATGGT
This sequence comes from Arbacia lixula, assembly GCA_963669155.1. Classification (NCBI taxonomy): domain Eukaryota; kingdom Metazoa; phylum Echinodermata; class Echinoidea; order Arbacioida; family Arbaciidae; genus Arbacia; species Arbacia lixula. The sequence goes on along the minus strand of OZ022578.1, from coordinate 48,045 downwards.
AAATCTATTTTTTACGTCACCAAGGGCCGGATCCCGTTTGAATTTCAATGATTTGATACTTCTGAGGGGATTCTTAATTCATAAGTCCCCTTGAAATGAAGATTAACAGTTTTTCATGACCATGGTGGCGGTTGGAAACTCCTATTGGCCATTGTCCTGCCATCTCTCACGCGAAATTGATAAACTATGTTAATGCAACTCATCAATGTAGACGGAGCGGGATTATTGTAATAGTTTCTAAATGCAATTCATCTTCGGAAAGGTCATCATGTGTGCTTCATTAGCACCCTTTCACATAATTGTTATCTCTCTCCCTCTCCGAAGTCTTTAATTGTTCGATCATGTTTCGGTTTCATGCACTCTTGAACATAAGATATCCTCCCACTCACCATCACATTTCTCGCTCTCTCTCAACCCTCTCTACCCAACACTCTATCGTCTCTCTGTCTGTCTGTACAGTATGTATGTCTGTCTGCCCCCCCCCCCTTCCCCTTCTAGTTAACCTCTCCCTGACTGTTGCTATGTTTTCTTCCCCTCTATACTCTCTGTCACGTGCTTTCTGTATAATCACTTTCCATTTTCCCTCCATGACCACATCATTACTCCTTTCAGAGCAGTGCCGTGGTTGAGATAAGTCCCTGGTGATAATTATGGAGACTATATGAACTAGCGCAAGCACATGGAAATTCTAGAGACTGGGTTGGTAGTCTTATAGTTGCAGTCTTTAAATACACATCGAGTCGGACATTTGTCCTTTGTACATTATTTCCATAACGCGGGTGCGGATTTATTATGTTTATTTCCTTCATCTATCAGATATCCGGCTATTTGGTCTACAAAATGAGATTTGTATGGGCTAGGGTTAAGGTAAGGGGTATGGATTAGGGTTAGGATTTAAAAATACTTCATAAGGGTTTCTGCAGTATACTTAAAGGGATAGTTCACCATGAAATTATTTTTGTTTCACTAAAAGCAGTCACATATCAGTGAAGGTTTGACGAAAATTGGTCAAAAGCACAAAATTATTTGATTTGAAAGTCTTGATTTTGTGACGTCACGTGCGAGATGCTATCCTATATGTTGTGTATTATTTTTCCCCCATAAATTGCCCTTTTTTAAGTTAGTTGATGAAGGACATTCTTTTCGTAACAAAACATGTGTCTAATGATATATCGAGCGCACAGGTGAAATGGAAAATATCCTTTTAACAAAAATTACATTTTCGAAAAAAATGTACACAACATTTTGGAAAGCAACTCGCACGTGACGTTACAAGTCAAAACTTTAAAATCAAATCACTCAAATAAATCTTTTCCGTTGACTAATTTTTGTATAAACTTCGCTAACAATTCTTTCAAGTGTCTCCTTGTATTGAAATCAAAATAATTTCAGGGTGAACTCTCCCTTTAATCTGAAAGGACAGTTTTAGGGTTTTCCTTGTAGACGAAATATGCGTAGACCTAATGGCTATAAACCTTACCTCTATCGACTTTCTGTGTTTACTGAATGTTGGGGTGAGAACTTAAACGCAGGAGATTGCTCTAGCATTGTGACAGAGAGGAGAGAGATATCACCATAGATAATTCGAAGTATATAACATAAAACATGATAGACCCGATTACACGGATGACAATCAATTTTTGCAAGGGAATGGGCTTCATGCATTACATAGACAAAGGACAATAAAGAATATCAAAGTGCTAAACAACTGCTGTTAACGCTCAAAATATAGTCCAGCCGATGCTGAAATGGAAATTGTTGATGACATGTAGGACGAGATTAAAAATTGACAAGAGTGGAAGAAGAAACAGGTACCGGACTTCATTTTGTATAAATGTATTTTGTATATACAAAAAAAATACATCAATTCGGAAGCAGCATGCACTCAAACATAGATTGGCATAACGTAATTTTGAAAATGAAGACTACTTATTACAAAAACAAGTTTCGTGTAAAGAATAGAATTTTGCAACATTTCATTCTTGACATTGCTGCATATTCAGAAGGTCGTCGCAATCCATGATTGCGTACGCATTATGAACGATATATCAATGTAACGATAAACAGTGAAGCTGACTTATGATACCACATGTATGTACGATAATGAAGCAACTTGAGATAAATGAACCCCAAATTTGAGATGTAGAACTTTTTGAGAGGCTCATATTAAAAGTTCATATTACTAATTTTTTTTAGTAATTAGTAATTACTACTCAAATAAACATTTACATAAGTAAACTAGTAATATACATGAATAAATATCCAACACTGAACTTGCTAACAAGGAACGGTCTTGCTACTGAACGAATTTCCCCAGTTTCCACCGAATTGCCGTTCTGAAATAATAACAGGGGAAGTAAGATTGAGGTGGATTTGACACAAGTTTCTTCGAGAAATGTAAGGACATAATGCCTGGTGTTAACAAGTTATGGAAACAGTGGAGTGAGAGTTGCTTTGCTGAAATGTTAAATGAAGAGCTATGTATTTTGGGACTCAGGTACATGTCTATTTATATGATACATAGTTATGATAAGCAAATTAAATTGCAAAGCAGATATTGATAAAGATGTGAATATGTGAAATATTTATATATCTGCATCTGGTAAAGCATCAATGTACAATTCACAGGAAAGCTGCTTCCTAGTAACTACCGACATCGAGGTGTTTCCCTTAGGTATTTTTAATAGTTTTCGCATTCTCTACAAAACACGTGTGATTTTTTTTTAAAGTAAATCTTATGTGATATTATTTCATTGCGAGCACTGCTCTGATTTCCCAGCATCAGCATCAGCATCAACTAGTTTATCTAGCTCGGAATATGCTACATGATATGGAACAAATGGAATGACAACCTACATGTATAATTAGGTACACATTTTTGTACAGAGATGTCATGAAATATATTTTCCATTACTGACTTCAACGTTTGAACGGACTCAGGCAACATGCTTTAGGAGCTTAACAATGTCACCTCTGATACGAGCCTTGATACGTAAAATCCTTCCAGTAATAGTGCCGTCTTCTTGGAATGTGTACACCAAGAAACATAACGCAAATATAAAAATCAATTACTACTTCACTAATTAACCATGTAAATTAATGTTTATAAAATGAAATGATCCTTTTGACGTCTATTTTTCTTAGAGAGCGGTGACACCGAGGACATTCTCACACAGGGAGTACACCCACATCTCATATCTCGGGTTGCCATAGGAAATCACATGTTACTTGGGAATGGCGGAGGGGCTGGAAACTCGACAAAATCTGATGAATTACTTTGCGTGAGGCGGCGCCCCTTGGGAAATGGACAAGATGTGTTAGAGTAGACATGCTGTGGTCTGATGGGTTCCTCATAGTAGTCATCTAAACCAGCTGCCCCGTACTTGTCTCACAGGAAGAGGTCGAAATGGCACCACTTCCAGCTTGTTCCTTGTGCGCCATCCGTCTATCAGCATCATCATTGGTTCCAATCATGCCAATGTCACAGTCATCATTACCAACCTCGTCCATTACCTGATATACATGATGTAGCCGTTCATCAGATACTGATATGTTGGTGTCAACATGCTCTTGTTGGGTCGACGTGTTCGACGTTGGCAAATTACCAGTACCAACGATCTTACACTCACGTTTGATTTGTCCACTTGCATGCCGTATTCCCATTGAACCGTAAGCCTGAGATGGCGGATACGATGGTGAGGAGGTTGAGTCAGATGCATCATGATCCCGCTGTGAGACGAGAAGAGCACCCATAGATACAGGGTTAGCACGCTGGGGCTGGTGAGTGCACCCTCGGTATTTCTTACAAAAGAAATAGTTAAATCCACATGTGATAATATTCAACGCAAGGCTACATGCACATACTGCTGTCACAATCATGAACGCTCTACTGACCGGAGTTAAAGTAAATCATAAATGTTGCGTTGTCTTCAGTATCGTCAGACAGGGGCTTGGCGGTTAATGTTCCACGGGCGAAAGGCGCAAATGTGGACACTTTTGAGGGTGATGTGATTTCTATGACTGTGCTATTCAAAGTGATAACAGTCTGATCGATATACATGCTAGTTTGTGTTGTTTCTGGTGGACTGGTCGTCAAACCCCTGTCTGAAATCGTAACGGTTACAGACATAAGTTTACAACTCCTACTCTCGAATTTGAACACGTAAACTAGATTGTAAATCCCAGAATCACCCATATTGGTACGATGCTCATGTCGAATGTCATATTGAACAACAATATCCTAATACACTCACCAAACGTTATAAAATGATACCGTTGGTTTTCTGGTTGATTTTGAGAACAAGATTTTAAACTGCAGTTTGCTAGCCATTGGCAGCACCTCACCCATCGTACCTCGCGATCGTTAGAGAAGGGAAGCTCATTTGTATAGTGTAACGTCACATTCTCTCCAGCTACTACGCTGATTTTCCTTTCGTTTGGATCTCCATCACAAAAATCAAAAGCGTTTAAGGGTGACAATAAGCCTAAAAAGACAACGCTCACAAGCAGAGTAATCGAGAACATTGTGATCTGAGATGTTATCCAAGTCACTGAATGTCTGCAAGTCAATACTCGTCTCCCTGTCGCAATTACTAATGCGTAGACAATTAAACGGCAATTCGGCTTTTGACGAACCTTCTCAAAGTAAGATCGGCCCATGGTAAATAAAGAAACAAGATGTACGCCAAATCAATTCTAGAAAGGGGCTTCGCCAATTACGTTCTTTGTTCATCGCTTATTGGCTGACACTTGTCATGTGATATGGGATCTGATAATGTACAACCGTTATTTCCTGTTGACGATAAAACTATCAGTACGCTGGCAAGTTTCTCAAACAAAGGGAGAGGATTAGGGTAGGATGCTTTTCTCCGTGAATCGGCATATAGATACAATAGTGTATAGATTTGTCAACGTTGGTCGCGCAAATGGGTTCAAACACAAAATCCTACTATAGGGACCCAAGCACAAGGTAGTCGCCGCTCATTATGCAAACTTTTACTATTTTCTGCTATATATACTAATAAAATGATATTGGCTGGTATATATTCAGATGAAGTATTTTGCTTGGATGGTTGAATGTTGTTCATGCCTGTAAGTCATCAGGTAGAAGGATTTTCGAGTTGAGGTATATGATATACAAATAAAAACCGCTCTGACGGAAATGGTTTAAACTATAGGCACTAGGTGATTCCAAAACGTTTCTATTGTCATGAGGACACAGGCTGATGGATGGCAGCATTATTTTGAGATCACCGCGAGTTCAAAGCAAGTTCTCCCTTTATTACCCTTGTACTGCAATTTTTTTTTTTTCAGATTTAACCATACTTTGATTAATATTTACACTTGTATTTCGTGTGTACTATCTATATTTTATTTAATATACAAACGTTAGAGGCAACATGACTTGTTTTGTAGTAATAAGTTACACTAATGTACTCAGGATACATTATTTGATATTTGTTAGAGGAACTCTTTAAAGTGCAAGGTATATTCAAAAGACAGGGAACTCTTTTTTGCCCTCCTTGTTCTGGGTTCCACCCACATCACTTGGAAATCTACACTCCTTATAGTATTAGGCCTACGAGCAATCATAGAACATAACGATTCATGAAGCTATGCATGATGAATCCGACCAGTAGAGCAGGTGCCAAAATAGACGCCCTCTAGGGTGCGAGCATAACCAGTGCCACGATTAGGTCACACTCCCTTAATAACTAGGGAAGTAAGATCGAGGTGGGTTTGACACAAAACAACATTAGATTTCTTATTTTTTTTTTTTTTTAAATGTAAGGACACGATCATTTATACAGCACCAGTTATGGCAACACTAGAGTGAGACTTGCTCTGCTGAAAGGTAAAACAAATAATGTATTTTGGGGACTTTATTATTGATATTGATCACAGTGCCATTTTACTACATTAGAGGAAGTCTCCTTTCCAATCAAGACGGGGCGCTGTTCGAGCCGCTTCATGTGCTTTTAACGTGATTTTCGAATAAGATGATATGAAGGTGAAGCTCTCTCCCTCTCTTTCACCCAATTTAATATGAATTTTTGAACTGCTGAATAAACACATGATTATACATGTATGAGGAAATACGGCTGTTGGAATTTTCTGATCCAAACTTAAAAAATAATGTCTTGTCTAAAACTAGTCACTGCATCATTCTCGTATTTTCCCGTCCGTGCAAGAGAAACAGGAGAAGAAAAATCGAGAAGGATTAGTCTACTGCAGCCAGACCCCTTTGTTGAATATTCCGGGGGTTTTGGTGACGTCACGTGGGAGATGCTCTCCAAAATGTTGTGTACAGTTGTTTTTGAGTATGTGCATTTTCTCAAAAAATATATGCATCTGTTTATCTCTTCATTTGATTCATCATTGGAAATGCGTTGTAAAACGCGTACGTGTATGAAAACAAATCACGGCGTTGTCAAAAACAGAAAAAGAGCATTGTGTGATACTCACTACAAATTTGCGTGATCACGGTGAACTTCCGAAGGCTGCTGGCTTTTACCACTCCTCGATGGCTGAATCGGGGTATATTACATGAATTAACACAATTGTTGCCATTTAAACTCGGCAGTTCTCATGTAAACCCAACCAAAAAAGTCCCTACAACCTTTTTTTCACAACTCCTTATTTCCTCATTCAAATAGGGAGGTAATAGCACAAAATGCCTTTACGTATAGGCAAGCCCCTGCACATCATTGTAAAGTGAGCGCTCGGGATTGTGAGGGACTGCTTTCCTTCTTTAAACTGGGCATATTATCACTATCCCGACAGGGGCACTATAAGGTACGGGGTAGTCATGGTATTATTGACAACGATTATGGACCGTGATCATGTCATCGTCCCGATTTCATTTCAGTTCAACTATTGTCATTTCATACTCCTTTCCACCCAGTACACCCACATCATACATCTCTGGTTGCCATGGGAAATCACATGTTACTTGGGAATGGCGGAGGGGCTGGAAACTCGACAAAATCTGATGAATTACTTTGCGTGAGGCGGCGCCCCTTGGGAAGTGGACGAGATGTGTTGGCGTAAACATGCTGTGGTCTGATGGTTTCCTCATAGTAGTCATCTGAACCAGCTGCCTCGTACTTTATCTCACAGGAAGAGGTCGAGATTGCACCACTGCCTGCTTGTTCCTTGAGCGCCATCCGTCTATCTACATCATCATCGGTTCCAATCATGCCAATGTCACAGTCATCATTACCAACCTCGTCCATTACCTGATATACATGATGTAGCCGTTCATCAGATACTGATATGTTGGTGTCAACATACTCTTGTTGGGTCGACGTGTTCGACGTTGGCAAATCACCAGTACCAACGATCTTACAATCGCGTTTGATCTGTCCACTTGCATGCCGTATTCCCATCGAACGTTGAGCCTGAGATGGTGGGTACGATGGCGAGGAGGTTGAGTCAGATGCGTCATGATCCCGCTGTGAGTTCATGACGAGAAGAGCACCCATAGATACAGGGTTAGCACGCTGGGGTTTGTGAGTGCACCCTCGGTATTTCTTACAAAGGAAATAGATCAAGCCACATGTGATAATATTTAGTGCAAGGCTACATGCACATACTGCTCTCACTATTATGAACTCCTGTCTACTGATCGGAGTTAAAGTAAGGGTTGCGTTGTCTTCAGTATCATCAGACAGTGGTTTGGTGGTTAATTTTCCACGGGCGAAAGGCGCTAACGTGGACACGTTTGAGAGTGATGTGATTGTCATGACCATGCTATTCAAAGTGATAACAGTCTGATCCATGTTCGTGACTGTTACCGATGTTTCCGGTGGACTGGTCGTCAAACCCCTCTCTGAAATCGTAACGGTTACAGACATAAGTTTACAGCTCAAATGAGTGAATTTGAACACGTATACAAGACTATAAATGCCAGAATCCCCTACATCGGTATTCACGATGCTCATATCGAACGTCATATTGCACAACGATGGCGTAATCCACTCACCAAACGTTATAAAATGATACCGTTAGTTTTCTGGTTGATTTTGAGAACAAGATTCTAAACTGCCGTTCGCTAGCCATTGGCTGCACCTCACCCATAGTACCTCGCGATCGTTAAAGAAGGGAAGCTCCTTTGTATAGTGTAACGTCACATTCTCTCCAGCTACTACGCTGATTTCCTTTTCGTTTGGATCTTCATCGCAATTATTAAAAGCGTGTAAGGGTGACATTAAGCCTAAAAACCGAACGCTTACGAGCAGAGTAATCGAGAACATTGTGATCAGAGATCCTATCCAAGTCAGTGAATGTCTGTAAATCAATACTAGTCTCCCTGTCGTAATTACAAATGCGCAGACGATTTAACGGCAATTCGGCTTTTGACGAACTTTGTCAAAGTAAGATCGGTTCATTGCCAGTAAAGAAACAAGATGTACGCCAAAGCAATTCCAAGCAAGGCTTAGCCAATCACGTTCTTTGTTTATCGCTTATTGGCTGACACTTGTCATGTGATATTCGTTCCTGATAATTTACAACAGTTACCATTTTATGTTGACGATAAGACTATTAGTACGCTGGCAAGTTTCTCAAACAACGGGATAGGGGGTTAGTTGGGATGCTAGAGGTTAGGTCTAATGCTGTATGGGAGGGATTTTTCCTTTGTGTTACTTTGTAATGCATTCCAAAGACATAGTAAACCTAGTTCTCCTTATGTAAATTATCATTAATTTAGTTAGAAATTTGAAAACACTGAAAGTTTCTCCTTTGATGATATAACAATAGAATTTGTACTTAAAGAACTGAAGTCAGTTAACTGTAATAAAGCTGTTGGAATTGATAAATTACACCCAAAACTATTGAAACTTGCTGCTGATTACATTGCAAGGCCATTAAGTTTTCTTTATAATGTATCATTACGTACTGCGGAGATCCCAACTGACTTTAAAATTGCAAAAATAATACCACTTTACAAAGGTGGAAATAAATTAGATATTAACAACTATCGTCCAATCTCTTTACTGCCCATACCTGCAAAAATATTGGAAAGGGCTGTTCATGCACAACTTTATAAATACTTTGATGAAAATTCTTTGTTATCTTCTATACAATCAGGTTTTAGACCGATGCATTCAACTCAAACATGTGTTACTGATATTTCAGAATATATTCTGCGTAATATGAATTCTGGTAATATCACAGGTGCAATTTTTCTTGACTTGCGAAAAGCATTCGATGTAATTTCTCATACGCGTCTTTTAAAAAAACTATCGATGTATGGAATACGTAATTTAGAATTAGAATGGTTTAAATCGTATATTACTGATCGATTGCATTGTGTTTCAATAGAAGGAACATTAAGCAAGTACTTAAAGGTAAAATCTGGTGTTCCCCAAGGTTCGACTCTAGGACCCCTCATGTTCAGTATATTTATTAATGACATATCTAATTTAATATTAGATGAATCCTGTAAATTATCTTTATACGCAGATGACACAGCTATATTTTGTACAGATAAGAATATTCATGATGTACAACTGAAACTCCAGTCACAATTTGGTACCATCACTAAATGGCTTCAATGTAATGACCTATTTTTAAACTCGGAAAAGACGAAAACTATGCTGTTTGGTTCAAACCGTAAATTAACAGGTAAAAAATTGGCAATAATGTACAAAAATGATATCCTTGAACATGTCAAAGAATTTAAATATCTTGGTGTTGTGTTGGACGGGAGTCTTAATTGGACTAGTCATGTTGATCATGTTGTAAAAAAGATATCACAAGCAATTGGCTGCATACGTAGAGTAAAGTGTTACCTTACAAAAGAAATAATGATAGATCTGTTTTATTCTCTTGTTTTACCACACATTGATTTTTCTTGTACAGTATGGGGAAGCTGTGCCCAAGCAAATATTTCACGTATCCAACGATTGCAAAACAAATACGCTCGAATGGTTCTTGGCATGGATTTATTCACATCGGCAAGTTTTCTATTAAGCACTTTAAATTGGCAGTCAGTTAAGCAAAGAATCCGGTATCAACAAACGGTACTTGTATTCAAAATCCTCCATGGGCAAGCTCCCCGTTACTTAAATACCTTAATACAACGCAGAGATGTTAACTATACAACCCGTTACGCAACCCGCAGCCCGTTATTTGTTCCCACACCTAGAACTGAATACATGAAAAGATCAATCTGCTATTGTGGTAGTAAACTCTTTAACAGCCTCCCAATCACTGTTCACTGTTGTAATAGTCTCACAAAATTTAAATCAGATGTGCGTCGTATAAGCTACACCTGGGCACTGCGTTAGGCCGGGGGGAGGGGGGGGGGGGGAGGGGGGGGGGGGTCACTCACTCACTTACATTTGTGTGACTTTTTTTTTCCTTCTTCAAATGTGTTTTTGTGTTAGTCTTTGTTATTGTTATCTTTGATCTTTGTATTAATTGTATTTGAATGTTACATATTTTGTTATGTTTACGTGATTTGTATCACAGGGCTCCTTTGGAAAGCAGTCCTCGAGACTGAAAGGACTACCCTGTCTAAATAAAACGTGAAATAAATAAAATAAATAAAAATAGATGATTTGCTCTTCTTGCCGATCAAGTTTTGAGCCCACCTACATTTATTGCATTATAGCATGTCAGTGCTGTTTTCCAGGTCTGTGCTTGTTCAGGACAACAGTTCAGGACTACTTATCTGACACTTGTTTATGATAAGAAAATAACTTTAACCGGCTGCGTCCGGCGCATGCGTATGGTAGTGCTACACTATCTGTACTCAGGTACAGTTCATGACTTCTTATATGATGCATGATAATGATAAGAAAACAAATGATAAGAAATCTGATGTCCATATCCGTTTGTGCAAATATGTACATAATGGTAAAGCATCAATGTACATCGCAGTAGGTTTGATTAGCACACTGTACTTGTTTTCTACAAACGTTATTTTTCATAAGCGCCATCCGTCTATCTGCATCATTATCGGTTCCAATCATGTCAATGTCACATTCATCATTACCGACCTTGTCCATTGCCTGATTTACATGATGCAGCCGTTCATCAGATACTGATATGTTGGTCTCAACATGCTCTTTCAACGCTAACATGTTCACTCGCTCAACTTCATCGGTATTTACGATGCTCACAATGAACATCATTTTGAACCACAATTGCATTCCAATCAGCCAACCAGCCGTTATAAAACGATACCGTGAATTTTCCGGTCGATTTTCAGAACAAGATTCTAAACTCACTCGTTTCGGTTTCAGCACCTTAATGCCATCCTTGTAACATCATAAATCCTCCTACTCTCCTCCTCCTCTCTCCCCCCCCCCCCCCCCCCCCATCATTACCGACCTTGTCCATTGCCTGATTTACATGATGCAGCCGTTCATCAGATACTGATATATTGGTCTCAACATGCTCTTTCAACGCTAACATGTTCACTCGCTCAACTTCATCGGTATTTACGATGCTCACAATGAACATCATTTTGAACCACAATTGCATTCCAATCAGCCAACCAGCCGTTATAAAACGATACCGTGAATTTTCCGGTCGATTTTCAGAACAAGATTCTAAACTCACTCGTTTCGGTTTCAGCACCTTAATGCCATCCTTGTAACATCATAAATCCTCCTACTCTCCTCCTCCTCCTCTCTCTCTCTCTCTCTCCCCCCCCCCCCCCCCCCCCCCCCACCGCCACCACCACCTTCCCCCCTATATGTATCCATGTCCACCTCTCTGGCTGTATTTGTTGCTTCCTCTGTCTTTCAGTTTGTCTGTGTCTGCCCCCCCCCCCCCCTCAGTGAATGAAAAGTTTGTTATTATCGACAAATGATATCGATACACTCATCTTTCATCTACACTCATCTATGACATCACAACATTGCTTATTAGATAATGATCATTTCACTTTAAATAGCCTTCTCCCCTTTCTCTTATCTTAGATTTATGTAGCACCAGGTATGGCAACACTAGAATGAGAGTTGCTCTGCTGAAATATAAAACAAGTAGTGTGTTTTGGGGACTCTATTGTTGATATCGATCACAGTGCATTTTAATACTTCCGAGAAAGTCTCCTTTCCAATCAAGACTGGTCGAAATCGACAATGATTAGTATACTGCAGCGAGACGTCACGTACGAGGTGCTCTCCATATTTTTGAAATATATTCTATAAAAAGATCATCTTTTTACCTTTTCATTTGATTCATCATTTGAAATACGTTTTAACACCCATACCTGTATGCAAGCAAATTATTGCGTTGTCAAAAACAGAAAAAGAGCAATTCATGGAATTGTATTATGACGGATTTTCGTCAAACCTTCACTGTTTTGTATATTTTATGTTTCTGCTTTTATTGAAACCAACGTATATTTAGGGTAAACTATCCCTTTAATGTTGAATATGTTGCTTATTGCGGATGTAATCGCTAAAGATAATCGTTTGTCTCGCAATGTATGGTCAACAAGGAATCTATAAAGATCACGACATCTCGTGCTCCCCTGCAACACTTCGTCAGATGTGATACTCACTACAATTTTGCGTGAGCAGGGTGGCCTTCTGCAGGCGGCTGGTTTCTACCACTCCTCGATGGCTGACTCGGGGTATATTGCATGAATTAACACAATTGTTGCCAACTAAACTCGGCAGTTCTCATGTACGCCCAACAAAAATAGTCCCCACAAGCTTTTTTTTCATAGTTCAAAAAATAATTTTACTGATTTTAATCATTCAAATGGTGAGGTAATGACACACGATGCCTTTACTAATAGGCGAGCACCGACATACATGTATCATGGTTAATCGAGCGCTCGGGATTGGGTGAAATTCTGATTCTGATTTCGTCAATCTGTATCGCTGTATTGTTTGTTTATAATGGAACTGATAAGCAGATTTGGTGCGATTCACGTCACAGCTTAGGGTTTCTAGTGGTAAACATTACGGGACCCGGAATCAAGGTAGATCTGTTTTTGACTTCACACCGGTCCGGATCCCGCTTGACTTCTATGATATAAAACTTTTGGGCGTATTCTTAATTCACAGGTCTCCTTGAAATGAATAATAACGGTTTCTCATGACCATGATGGCGATTGGAAACTCCAATTGGCCACTGTCCTGCCATCTCTCAAGCGAAATTGATAGACTACGCCAATGCAACTCCTAGGTATTTACGGAGCGGAACTATTGTAATAGTTTCACATAATTGTTGTCTCTCTCAATCTTCGAAGTCTTTAATTGTTTGATCATGTTTCGGTTTCAGGCACTCTTGAACATAAGATATCCCCCACTCACCATCGCATTTATCACTCTCTCTCTTTCTCTCAACCCTCTCTACCCTACACTCTACCATCTCTCTGTCTGTATGTACAGTCTGTCTGTCTGTCTGTCTGTCTTCCCACTCCCCTCTCCAGTTGACCTATCCCTGACAATATCTCTGTGTTTCTGTCCCCACCATACTCTTTGTCACGTGCTTCACGTGCTTTCTGAATAATCACTTTCCATTTCACCTCCATGACCACATCATTACTGCTTTCAGAGCAGTGCCATGGTAAAGCAAAGATTAGTCTCTGATGTTGATTATGGGGACTGTATGAACTAACGCAAGCACATGGACATTTTAGAAACTTGGTTGGTAGTCTTAGCTGCAGACTTTAAAGATATATCGAGTAGGACACTTGTCCTTTGTATTTTCATGACGCGAGGAAACCTGAAAATGTGAAGGAGAAATATGTGAACATGATGGATAGTCTTATTTTTCATCTTAATATCATGATTTGTTCATTTCTCATTTCAAAGACATAAGCCTATCATGCTTTTTTAACACGCGGATTTATTGTGTTTATTTCCTTCATCTATCTGATATCAGGCTATTTGGCCTACAAAAGAAGATATGTATGGGCTAGAGGTAAGATAAGCGGTCTATATTTGGGTTAGGGTTTAAAATCATGCACAACATACTGAAATTTGGGAGAAAATTGATTGAGGATTACCGAGATACGCTCAAACGGGTAAAAAAGTTCATGACGTCAAACTTGAAAATTCATTTTTTCGATTCATATGTCAATATGATGACGTCACGATGTACTTACCGATAAAATGACACATGCAATCACATTTACATCTCATACTCTTTCTAAATATCAAAAAAAAAATGGGGGTCACCGGCCATTCTGAAGAGCTATGGCCGATTGAAGTCATGATTGAAGTCATGTTTTTTGCAATATTTGCACACTAAAACGTATTGAAGCATGCGCAGACTTTCAACTTTGACGCACACCTACGACCTTGTTATTGCATGGAAATAATTCAAAATGACAGGACGTGATGTATGTACTGTCAGATACATGAAACCAGTAAAACAACGAAATTTTGACGCTGCAATCGCGTTACGCACGGAAAAACGCGCGAACGTGCGCGCACGCGCGGAAATTTTTGAAATGGTGGAAATGGCCTGAAATATAATCATGCAAAACAATTTTTAGTTGATTTGGAGCATTTCTAAATTTTGCCCGCGCGTCATTGCACTAACGTACGCGTAAGCGCACGTTTTTGTTCATTGAAATTAATCTTCCTATCATTAACTTTAAGCATGTCAATTTTCATTTGCTCTAGATAATCAGTTCTAGAGATATATCAGTTAACAGGTTTTCATTAAATTGCTCGTAGATGACGTCACTGTTATGCCATGACCTTGATAAATGGTAAAAACATGATAAGACATGACACATGCATTGTTGAGATATAGATGACACAAAAAAGTGGGGGGGGGGGTAATGGAATAAAAATAAGAAGAAGAAGAAGAAGAAGAAGAAGAAGAAAGGAGATTCGGACGAAATTAGAAAGTGATCTGTCGGTGTACGACAGACCACCTAATAACTCTCTTTTCCTTTGACTGATTTTTGTCAAACCTTCCCTGTTATGTTTCTTTCATGTGTCTCCTTTTATTGAAATCAAAATAATCTCAGGATGAACTAACACTTTAATTTTAAAGGGTAGTCTCAGGTTCTTCCTTGTAGACGAAATGGGCGTAGACTTAATGGCTATTGGCCATCATTTTATCCACTGCCTCTCTGTGTTTAATGAACATATAAATAGGTGTTAATTTTACAGCCTGTTTCCTCTTCCTTCTGGGGTGATTGTTAATCTTTACTCCTCCACCTTTTGATTCTCCTTTTTCTCTCGTCTTAGCTTTGTGTGAAGGCACAATTTCCACACAGGGACACGCTTTCACATACTTTTACCGAAAGAAGAACTCAAATACCATCAAGTGACACGCCCACTTTCGGAAACAGCATGCACTCAAAAATGAATTGACAGACCGTCATTCTGAAAATGAAAGCTACCTATGAGAAAAACAAGTTTCGTGCAAAGAATATTTATTTCCGCCATTATCAAATCACTGTCATGAAAGAGAATCAGACATACATAATACCACCTGTTTGCGGTATAGTTCATGGAAGTGAAATTCTGTGTCGTAAATTTCACCTCCATACATCATTCAAACTCATTTCATGTGCAAAACAAAAGGAAAACATACAATTTTGCAACATTTAATTGTTGACATTGCTGCACATTCAGAAGGTTTTCGCACTCAACGATTGCGTAAGCATTACAAACAATACATCATTGTAACAATAAATAGTGAAGCTGTATTATACTACATTTATGTACGACAAAGAAGCAGCTAAAGATAAATGGGCCCTCAAACCTGAGGTGAAGAAGTTTTTTGACAGGTTTGTATTAAAAGTTCATATCAATGATATAATTCTAGAGTAATTACTACGAAAAGAAACATTTACATAAGTACACTAGTAATAAACATGAAGAGCGAACACTAAGCTTCGTAACAAATCAGGAACGGTCTTGCTACTGAACGAATTTACCCACAGGTTCACTGCATTGCCGTTCTGAAATTTTCAATCCCTAAGATTTAATCAAACTAACATGAAATCCTAAATAGACTATAGTGCATTTTTTTTTTGGTTTATAATACACTTGACATTTAGACACAGAAGAGAGTGCTAAACGAGTGATTTGTAGGAGACGTGCGTAATATTATTGACTGTCGCATCTTTCTCATACTAATGGCCTTTACAAACATATATACAGCTTGCGGTTTCTGCACAGTGTGTAACTATATGTTCTCCATGTAATGTATTAATAAATAGACCCCGACAATCACAGCGTACGCATCGGAGGTGACAGCATGACATATAGTCGAAGGTGACATCGTGACAATAAGAGATATCCGAGTGGTGCACGTTGTGACTACAAATACTATATTATATCACAATCTAAAAGTCTCTAACAAATGTGCAGTTACAAGACTCGGAGTATATTTCTTGCTTGATCATTTCGAGAAGTCCAATTGTATATCAATATTTTTGTACTTTTAAAATTATGATGGTAATATATCAAAGGTAAGATGTTACTCTTTGCACATTATAGCCCATATGATCTTATATATTTATCTTGTGCTATTATCGATGTAGGTGCTATGTTGTCATGCACTTGTCACAATTTAAACAACGTGATAACGCTTCGATAAAACGGATCTCAACTCAAATTTACATTAAAGGGGAATATACGATTTCTTACACATAAAAAAGAGCACAGAGGAATATGATGTCTTCTCAGTAAACATTTGTGCATTATTGATATAAGTTTGAGCACAGTTCTGGAAATTATTTACATTACAATAAACGACCGTATGCGTATATTCTATACAAGCTTCCACTGTCAGTCAAATATCGGAGCAGTAGTTGTCACTTTTGAAAGTTACCAACTCAAAATGACAACTTACTCAGAACAGAGCAATATCCTTACCACACTTGATTATTTCCAGAGTCTTCGTGAATTATTCATCATTCTTGGTAGTTTTGGCTAATCTTCCTGGAGTTAGATATTTTGAATATTTGAGTTATTTCAGCATTAGTGCGACAAATCCAAATACCTACTGACATAGAGTGTATGAATTACTTTTAGTGTCATTTAAAGTTGATCACCTCCTTCCACGTCTAGCTGATAGGTGTGGTGGAGTGGCATTTTTAAAATCTATCAACAAGTGACAAATAAATTCAATATTTAAATGTATGAAACACAGTCAATAAAAAATGCAAAAATCTACGCCCGCAGAATGACACATAATTTAGCTTTATACTGTAAAGTTTGCAACCTTCTTTTAGTTGTAACATCTGAGGGAGGCTCAATCAAAAATGTGTTTTGGCTTTTTATTACACATAGTATAAATATGACTTTATATAGTGGTCTCGGATTAATATATTTAAATGACCCAATAACGAGAATTAACAACTTCACCATGAAGGCGTTTTTGCTTTTTGCTTCTTCACATTGCGATAAAAATCATTATGATACGTGAACGCATTAATGCACTTACAGGCAGAAACGCGGGCTTTCAGGAAACCTAACTTGAAGATATCGATCAACAATAAAGGATGCCTAAAATTGATGAAATGTTATGGTAGTTTATATAATGATCCTGTATGTCTATGCTTTATAAAAATTAATTTAAGATTATTTTTTTTCGCTTGACTTTATTTCATTTTTTTCTGTGTATGATAAAAACGATCTCACAGTGTACATTTTCCCCAGTGAGTCTCGACAATGTCTTTAGGAAATCACGTGCACTGATATTCTTAAGCAATTGTTTTCATTGCTCATGACACATATCATGACAGCGATATTATGTATAAACGATTCAGGTGAACTACAAAATTACGTTACCATCACAACAAGTAGTAAGCTCATTCTGTTGGAGGCAAAGTAAAAAGACACTTGGTTTATTCTTACTGGCAAATGACTTCATTCCCATTTTATCAATACCGTACGTTTGTTGCCAATTATATTTGCCATTGATTGCGCCAAAGATCAGTAATGCTTACACAATATATAAGAAAAGCCGTTTGTAGTTCCTGCTTATGGATAATACACTATGATAACTGAAGCTCAAGTCTACCATGAGCTAATTGCTGCATACCTCACGAACAGGATTTAGGAGTGCATAGTCAGACGAGTCAAATAACAGGTCAATTGATTCATCGCTTTCTTGGTCATTCCTAGCACCCTGACGAGGATCCACTTCATCGGAAACAGACTCAGTAGATGCACACTGAGTTGCATGTTGAACCTTATGGGGTTTTGCGTACAGGCTTTCGACGTCGAGATCCCGTTTGCTTTCTTCAGTAGGGAGGCGCGCGGGGTTGGACACCGCTCCTATAAAATTGACCCTCGCTTCTCCCGCTGTTGCTGGACACGATGGAGAGTCGTATTTATCTCCTGGTACTGGGATGTGTGACTGCTTACTTTTCTTGGTCGTGGTTTTCTTGTTAGGCTTTGCATAGAGGTCTTCACGATGAACATCAGGACTATGCATGTGACTATTACAAGGATTCATATTGATACTCTGCGCTGCCTCTTCACGATATTTCAGTTGTTTCGCTGTATCAAACACAACTTGTTCTTCGGTGTTCTGGAATTCCTTGCCAGCAGAGTTCGATCTAAGCTCACAAGAAGTCACTGTCTTTGAGGCATCAGGGAAGGAAGCATAGCTCGTAATCTCTTCGTCCTCAATCGTGCAATAAACATCTTCAAAATTGTTTTTTTCAGTAGTACCAATCGATGTCTGATTTATCCGCCTATCGACTACTGTCTCCGTCTCAACAGTTACTTTGTCGCTTGGTGTTTTCTCGCTCGCTCTATTAGGCTGTCTGCAACCGCTTTGACTGGACTTGCTCAATGCCGACAAGGAGCCAGTAGAAGTATGAACAATATTGCATTTATGTTTGTTATGTTGTGGATCATCTCCGGGTAGTGCACCTATCTGTCGTGTTCCCATCGAACCGTGAGCCTGAGATGGCGGGTACGATGGCGAGGAGGTTGAATTAGATGCATCATGATCCCGCTGTGAGTCCATGACCAGAAGAGCACCCATAGATACAGGGTTAGCACGCTGGGGCTCGTGAGTGCACCCTTGGTACTTCTTCCAAAGGAAATAGATCAATCCGCATGTGATGATATGTAGTGCAAGGCTACATGCACATACTGCTATCACAATTATGAACGCCTGTTTACTGATCGGAGTTAAAGTAAGTGTTGCTCTGTCTTTAGTATCATCAGACAGCGGTTTGGTGGTTAATTGTCCACGGACGAAAGGCGCTAATGTGGACACGTTTGAGAGCACTGGCGTTGCCATGACTGTGTTATTCAAATTAATAACAATCTCATCAATATCCGTGACAGTTTGTGTTGTTTCGGGTGAACGGGTCGTTAAACCCCTCTCTGAAATTGTAACGATTACAGACATAAGTTTACAGCTCAAAAGAGAGCGTTTATACCCGTACACCAAATAGTAAATGCCAGAATCACCCACATCGGTATTCACGATGGTCATTGCAAACGCCATTTTGACCAATGATGGCGATCTAATCAGCTTACCAACCGTTATAAAATGATGTCGTGGAAATTCCGGGTAATTTTGAGAACAAGATTCTGCACTGCAAGTCGCGAGCCATTGACCGTACCTCACCCATCGTATCTCGAACACATCAGAGAAGTAAAATGTCTTTGTGAAGTGTAAAGTGACGTTCTTTCCAGCTACCGCGTTGATTTCCACTTCGTTTGGATCTCCATAACAAAAATCAAAAGCGTTTAAGGGTGACAATATGCCTAAAAAGACAACGCTTGCGACCAGAGGAATCGTGAACATTGTGATCTGAGGTGTTATCAAAGTCACTGAATGTCTGTAAGTCAATACCCTGTCGTAATTACTAATGCGTAGACAATTTTAACGACAAAGCAATTCTAGAAAGGGCTAAGCCAATCACGTTCTTTCTTCATCGCTTATTGGCTAACACATGTCATGTGATATTGGTATCTGATGATTTACAACCGTTACCTTCATGTAGACGATAAAAGTAGTTAATGAAGCGATTGACTCTGCTATTGAAAGAGAATCAGAATGGTCACGTAAACAGTCAACCGTCGTGCAATGTAACGCAACCCATTGTAAATTTGAGAACTCGGTAAATGTTCAGACAAGTCCATGGCACACTGTAAAGAAAACTGTTAAACATGTAATAGACGAAGATACAGTTAAATATTGGTCTGAGAGAATAGCCCCTCTCTTGGTTCAGGGAAAATTTGCCTCATTACTGTTATTGGAAAACGAGAACCTAACTTGGAAATCACTTATGTTCAATCTTCCAAAACGAGTCCTAAGTTTTATCGTTAATGCGTGCATAGACCATGTAGACTCCTTGCCCTCACATACAAACCTGCACACCTGGGGTAAACGCCTAAGTGGTAAATGTAAATTCTGCCCTGTTACCACAGAAACTCTCCATCATTTACTCTCGAATTGCCCAGTCTTTTTAAATAGATATGAGTGGCGACATTCTGAGGTACATGCACAAAATATTCCTCGAAATCTGTCTAACGGGAACATTTACACGAACTTAGAAGGGCACTCAATCGCCGGGGCCACCATACCTCCTCACATTCTCACAACAAGTCTGCGCCCAGATTTAGTCATTCTAAGGAAAGCAGAAAATGAGGTCATTATTGTAGAGTTAACTGTTCCATTTGAAACTAACCTTGAGGCTGCACATAGCAAGTAGAAAAATATAGCTCAATCGGGAGGGACATTAAGGAAAGGGGGTATACCGTATCTTTTTACGCAATAGAAGTCGGGGCAAGGGGCCTAGTAGTAGACCGAAACAATAAACACCGCCTAAACCAAATTCTCAACAAAACAAGCTCAAAAATTCATCCAACCGAATTCTTTCAAACTCTTTCTAAACTTGCCATCCTCTCATCATTTTCAATACTCTATGCCAGAAAAGAGCGAGCCTGGGGGGAGGTACGAAACTTAGATCCATAATCATCCGTAAGATAAGAATTACATTTAAAATAATTTAGTGATTAGCAATTTGTTAGTTCGTCTCTTCTTCTTTTTAATAGACGACGATGATAAATTAAGTATTATCTTTCGTATTTAATGCAAGATGCTTAAGGTTAAGTTGATATGATAAATGTATATACGCACACATATTTATTCTATTCAAATCGGTATTCAGAACTGTAGCTATAACTGTAAGTGCTATCATGCATAGACATTTTAGGTTATATACAGTACAATACAATTACCATACCGTAAGATCTAAGTATGTAATTCGCCTTATTAAAAAAAAAATATGTAATGACGTTTATTACCGCTTGAATTGTAAAACCTCCAACATATTTATATTATTTCGTGTATTGACATTGCCTTTTATTATCATTCAATTTCATTCCGTAACCCATGTAAACACTTTGACCTGCCATCTGTTTGGAATGAAACGGTAGACCTGGTCTATGTATGTATGTTTGACATTCTTGAACTTGAATAAAGTCATGACATAATAATAATATATTAGTACACTAGCAAGTTTCTCAAACAACGGAAGAGAAGGTTAGTTGGGATGCTAGGGGTTAGGTGAAATGCTGTATTCGAGGGATTTTTCTAGGGTTACATGTGATGCATTCCAAAGACATAGTAAACCTATTTCTCCCTTTGTAAATTAACATTGATTTAGTTAGATGATTTGTTCTTCTTGCCAATCGAGTTTTGAAACCACCTACATTTGTGCATTATAGTCTGTCTATATAATTATGATTTTCAGTGCTATTTTCCAGATATATGCTTGTGCAGGACAACAGTTCATGACTACTTATCTGACACTGCGTCCGGCGCATGCGTATTTTGGGGCTACATTATCTGTACTCAGTTAAAGTCCATGACTTCTTATATGATGCATGATTATAATAGGAAAATATCTTTGGAAAGCTGATGTTCATATCCCTTTGTGCAAATATGTACATTATGGTAAAGGACCAATGTACATCGAAGTAGGTTTGATGAGCACACTGTTTTTTCACAAACGTACCCAGAGAATATTTCAAAACATACTTCTAGAAAACGTATCATTAGAAATACGTTTTAATACTCATACCAGTATGAAACCAAATCATGGCGTTGTCAGAAACATAAAAAGAGTAATTCATGGAATTATATTGCACTACTGCTTTGGTTCTTTTATGTTTCTGCTTTTTTTAAAACCAACTTATCTTTAGGGTGAGCTATACCTTTAATGCTAGATATGTTACACATTGCGGATATGATCGCTAGTGATAATCGTTTGCCATGGGCACAGCTTCACTAGCCACAACGGCTACACCATCTCGGGTGTAGTTCATGTTCTTGGTACTACCTGACTTTGCCTTCGTGTGCTCTTTGTCTGAAATGCACATGTGATTCTGAAGAGGCAAACATCGCGGTAGTAGGCTTCTTGCGTGAGCAGGGTGGCCTTCTGCAGGCGGCTGCCTTCTTCCACTCCTCGATGGGTATATTACATGAATGAACACATTTATTGCCAACTAACGTAGGCATTTCTCAGGTACACCAAACCAAAAAAACAAAGTCCCCACGAGCATTTTTTCATGAGTCATAAAGAATTTTACTGATTTTTATCATTTAAATGGGTAAATAATCACTCACAATGCCTTTACTAAAAGGCGAGCACCGGCATATCATTGTTAAGTGAGCGTTCGAATTGTAAGGGACTGCTTTCCTTTTTTAAACTGGGCATATTATCACTATCGCGACAGGGGCACTATTGATTTAAAAGGCAAGGGGTATTGACAATGATTATGGACCGTGATCTTGTCATCATCCCGATTTCATTTAACTTTAACGATTGTGATTTCATACTCCTTCGGCTGCTTTCTACCCAAGTACCCATTTATATACCTGGGTGGAAAGCAGCAACGTGGATAATATATCTTGCTGAAGGACACAAGTGTCATGGTTGGGCTTTAAACTTGGAACCTTGAGATGTCTCTTCACAGATCACAACCATTATACATGCACCATAACACCTCTAATATATGCAACACGATATGAAATCAGACATGATGTGGAATTGTATAGGTACCAATATCAATAACATACATATTCCTTTTGCTAGTTGCTTCCTTTAAGTCACAAGGGTGACATTCTGATTGATCTAATTATTCAAATTTTCGTCAATCTGTATCACTGTATTGTATGTTTATAATGGAATCGATATGTTACCAGCTTTGGCGCGATTCATGTCAAAGCTTAGGGTATGTTGTGGTAAACATTATGGGACCCCAAATCATAGTTGATCTTTTGTTGACGTCACCACGGGTCCGGTTCCCGTTTGATATCTATGATTTAATACTCTTGAGGGGATTCCTAATTCACGGGTCCCCTTGAAATGAAGAATAATGGTGTCTCATGACCACGATGGCAGTTGGAAACTCCTCTTGGCCAATTGTCCTGCTATCTCTCATCCAAACTTGATAGACTATGCTAATGCAACCCTTTATTGTTTACGGAGCGGGACTATGGTAATATTTGTAGTTTCTAAATGCTATTCATCACAGACAAGGACATTAAATTTGTGCTTCATTATCTCCCTTTCACACAATTGTTGTCTCTCTCCCTCTTCGAAGTCTTTAATTGTTTGATCATGTTTCGGTTTCATACACTCTTGAACATAAGACATCCTACCACTCACCATCACATCTCTTATACATGCTGACCTGGAAAGTGTTGATGACATGAAGGACGAGAATGATTTAAAACTGCCAAGAATGGAAGAAGAAACAGGTACCTGACTACTTTTTGTATAAATCATCATTCGAAACTGGACAGTTGATGCAAGTAGGTGTTAATTTGACAGCCTGTCCCTTCTTCCTTGTTGATTTGATTGTTCATCGTTACTTCTTCACCTTCTGATTCTCCTTTTTCTCTCATCTTAGCTTTGTGTGATGGCACAGTCTTCACCAAGGGACACCCTGTCACATACTTTCATCGAAAGGAAAACTTAAAAACATCAAGTGACACGCCCTCTTTCGGAAACAGCATGCACTTAAACATAGATTGACATAACGTCATTCTAAGAATGAAAACCACTTATTAGAAAAAAATAGTTCCTTGCAAAGAATAGTTATTTTCGTTTGGGATTGCTAACACTTGATTATCCCTAAATAATTTATAACATCTATTTTGGTTATTTTCCCCTTTCATTTCACGCACTTTAAAGCAACAGTATAAAGACAAAAGGAAAATCTTTAGTCGTCGTGGTCATTTAGTTTATTTTGTTTAGATTTCGTTGAACGAACTGGTACCAAAGAATATTCAATGATGATGGTAACCATTGTTACAATATGTGTTATATACATAAAGGATGATGTGCAACCACATCGTATAATCATATCGATTTGACATCATCAGTGATGTATATAAACCCCTCAAAAAAGTTCTGCAACTCAAGTTTGACGGGTAGTACATGTATATCGCTTATCGCTTCATTATCTTGACTGGGGTATTATTAACAAGCTTGATTTTTCCTCTTGACATTGGTGTAACATTTGCTATGATCATGCAATCATGGAATGATCTGTATTCCAGAATATGGGGAAGAGACACAAATGAAATGTTGCAAAATTCCATGCTTTTAATTGCAAAGGCTCCATTCCTTCTTTTACAATGTGTTTCAAATTAACAATGAACGTTTACGCATCGCCGCATCAACATCATTCAAACCTATTTCATGTGCAAAACAAACGGAAAACATAGAATTTTGCAACATTCATGTTTTACATTATTGCATATCCAGAAGGTCGTCGCAATCCACGATTGCGTAAGCATTAAAACGATACATCAATGTAACGATAACTGATGAAGCTGTCTTATAATATCACATTTTTGTATGATAATGAAGCAACTAAAGATAAATGGCCCCTCAAACCTGAGATGCAGAACTTTTTTGAGGGGTTTATATTAAAAGTTCATATCACTGATATTATTTTCTAGTAATTACTACGCAAAAAAACATTTACAGAAATACACTAGTAATAAACATGAATAGCGAATACCTACCTTTTTAACAAATAAGGAACGATCTTGCTACTGAACGAAGCTCCACAGGTTCCACTGAATTGCCGTACTGAAATGTTCTCTCCCTTAGGTTTATTCAAACCCACATGAAATTAAACAGTAAAATGTTCAGACAAGTCCTATATAAACAATAAATGCATTCTTTGATCATAATTTTCTTCCCATTTTAGAGTGATAGAAACAAACGACAGTATTAAAAAGTGATTTGTAGCAGGCATGTGTAATATTACTGACTGTTTTCCATCTTTCTCATATTATTGGCGTTTTTAAAAATATATACAGCTTGTAATTTCTACACAGTGCATAAGTATATGTTCTTCGTTTGATGTATGAATATTAGTCTCTGACAATCACAGTCTACGTATCGGAGGTGACAGCATGTCAATTAGAGATATTCGAGTGGTGCACGTTCTGACTACAAATACTATATTAAGTTACAAACTAAAAGTCCCTAACAAATAAAAAGTTACAAGACTCGGAATATCTATCTAGCTTGATCAATATTTGTGTACTTTTAAGATAATTAGAGATATCCAAGTACACGTTCTGACTACAAATACTATATTAGATTACAATTTAAAAGTCTCTTACAATCATAAAGTTACAAGACTCTTGGTATTTATCTAGCTTGGCCATTTCGAAAAGTGCACTTTTATATCAATACTTGTGTACTTTTAAAATTATGACGTTAATATATCAAAGGTAAGATGTTAAACTTTGCAAGTTACAGCCTACATGATATATATTGATCTTGTGCTATTATTCATGTAGGTGCTATGTTGTCAAGGTCTTGTCACATTTTAAACAGCATGATCCCACATAAAATGGATCTAAGCCTGCGTAGATTTACATTGCAGGGGAACATATAATTAATTACACGTAAAATAGAGCACAGTGGAATATGATGCTTTCTCAGGAACAAGTTGTGCATATTTGATATAAGTTTGAGCAAAATTCTAGAAATGATTAACATTACAATAAACGACCGTATGCTCATATTCTATACAAGCTTCCCCTATCAGTCAAATGTCGTAGAGGTAGTTGTCACCTTTGATAGTTACCAACTCAAAAATGACACCTCGAAGTAAGCGGAAATTCATAGATGGCAAATTCGTTGGCGCGAATAATCATTTGAATGATTATGACATGTTTAAATCAGGAATATACACTTTGTGTGTATCATATAGTTAAGTCATAACAGAGCAATATCACACAGCGTGAATTATTCATCATTCTTTGGAGCATTGGCTAACAATCTTCCCGGAATTACATATCTGGAATATTTGAGTCATTTCATCATTATTGCGGTCAAGACAAATCCACATAACTAGACATACAGTCTACAGTTACTTTTAGTGTCATTTATTGTTTATACCCTCCTTCTACACCTTGTTGCTAGGTGTGGTGGAGTGGCATGTACGGTGCTTAAGGGGTATTGTCAGGTTTTAATTTGATTATATTTTTAAAATCAACAAGTGACAATGGAATTAAGTATAAAAAAAAGTGTGTTGCGAGAAACAAGATGAATGCAAAATTAACAAACTCTACGCCCGCAAAGTTACACATCATTTATTTTAGTTGTTTCATCTGAGGAATACTTAATTAAACATTTCTTCTCCTTTTCTGTTACACATCGTATAAATATGACTTTATATAGCGGTATCGGCGCATTAGTATTTCTTGGATACCACCATTGTCAATAACAAGGATATACATGCTCACCATGAGAAAGAATAAATAGCGTTTATTTTAATGAAGGCATCACTGTTTTTTGCTTTTCCACATTGCGAAAAAAAGCAATATAAACCCTGAACACATTAATGCATTTACAAGGCAGCCATGCGGGCTTTCAGGAAACCTGAATTGAAAATATCGATCAACAATAAACGATGCTTGAATATTGATGAAATGTTATGGCAGTTTATATAATGGTGGTGTTTGTCTATGCTTTATTAAATGATTTTAACAGTAATGTTTTATTTGACATTTTTTCATTTTTTTTCTACGTATGATACAGACAATCTTACAATATACACTTTTTTCCGGTAAGCTTCGACGATATTTTTACGCAATCGCATGCGTTGATATTCTTGAGTACTTGCTTTGATTGCTCGCGACGCAGATCATGACAATAGTGTTAATATGTACTGATGATTCAGGTGAACTTTAAAATGACGCTACCATCACAACAAAAAGTAAGCTCATTCTGCTGGAAGCAACGTAATAAGACACTTGGTTTATTCTTCCTGGCAAGTAATTTAACATTCCCTTTTCATCAGTACCATACAATTGTGGGTTTCAATGTCTTGCGATGTGCGACTCGATTACATTTTCCATTAAGTGTGCGAAAGATCAATAATCCTTACACAATATGTAATAAGCGACATGCTTTAGGAGCTTAACAATGTCACCTCTGATACGAGCCTTGATACGTGAAATCCTTCATTTAATGGTGCCGTCTAATTGGGATGTGTACACCAAGAAACATAAAGACATTATACGATTCAATTACGACTAGCAAAGCGAGCTATCCACTTATGCACCATGTTATTGAATGTTTTTAAAATGAAATCCTCCTTTTCACGTCTATTACAAATAGAGCGCGGTGATACCAAGGACATTATCATACACGGAGTACACCCATATCTCATATCTCGGGTTGCCATGGAATATCACATGTTACATGGGAATGGCGGAGGGGCTGGAAACTCGACAAAATCTGATGAATTACTTTGCGTGAGGCTTCGTCCCTTGGGAAATGGACGAGATGTGTTGGAGTAAACATGCTGTGGTCTGATGGGTTCCTCATAGTAGTCATCTAAACCAGCTGCCTCGTACTTTATCTCACAGGAAGAGGTTGAGATGGCACGACTATTAGCTTGTTCCTTGAGCGCCATGTGTCTGTCTGCATCATGATCGGTTCCAATCATGCCAATGTCACAGTCATCATTACCGACCTCGTCCATTGCTTGATATACATGATGTAGCCGTTGATCAGATACTGATGTGTTAGTCTCAACATGCTCTTTTTGGGTCAACGTGTTCGACGTTGACAAATTACCAGTACCAACGATTGTACAGTCGCGTTTGATCTGTCCACTTTGCCGCCGTATTCCCATCGAACTATGAGGCTCAGATGGCGGGCATGATGGCGAGGAGGTTGAGACAGATCCATCATGATCCCGCTGTGAGTCCAAGACGAGAAGAGCACCCATAGATACAGGGTTAGCACGCTGGGGCTTGTGAGTGCACCCTCGGTATTTCTTGCAAAGGAAATAGATCAATCCACATGTGATGATATGTAGTGCAAGGCTACATGCACATACTGCTGTCACAATTATGAACGTCTGTCTACTGATTGGAGTTGCAGTAAGTGTTGCGTTGTCTTCAGTATCATCAGACAGTGGTTTGGTGGTTAATTGTCCATGGACGAAAGGCGCTAATGTGGACACGTTTGAGAGCGTTGGGATTGCCATGACTGTGTTATTCAAAGTAATAACAATCTCATCAATATCCGTGACAGTTTGTGTTGTTTCCGGTGAACGGGTGGTCAAACCCCTCTCTGAAATCGTAACGATTACAGACATAAGTTTACAGCTCAAACGAGAGCGTTTAAACCCGTACACCAGATAGTAAATGCCAGAATCACCCACATCGGTATTCACGATGCTCATGTCAAACGCCATTTTGACCAATGATGGCGATCTAATCAGCTTACCAACCGTTATAAAGTGATGTCGTGGAAATTCCGGGTAATTTTGAGAACAAGATTCTGCACTGCAATTCGCTAGCCGTTGACTGCACCTCACCCATCGTATCTCGTACAAATCAGAGAAGTAAAGTTTCTTTGTGAAGTGTAAAGTGACGTTCTCTCCAGCTACCTCATTAATTTCCACTTCGTTTGGATCTCCAAGACAAAAATCAAAAGCGTTTAAGGGTAACAATATGCCTAAAAAGACAACGCTTACAACCAGAGGAATCGAGAACATTGTGATCTGAGATGTTATCCAAGTCACTGAATGTCTGTAAGTCAATACCCTGTCGTAATTACTAATGCGTAGACAATTAAACGGCAATTCGGCTTTTGACGAACCTTGTCAAAGTAAGTTCGGTCCATGGTCAGTGAAGAAACAAGATGTACGCAAAAGCTATTCCAGAAAGGGCTTAGCCAATCACGTTCTTTCTTCATCGCTTATTGGCTAACACATGTCATGTGATATTGGTATCTGATGATTTACAACCGTTACCGTCATGTAGACGATAAAAGTAGTTAATCAAGCGATTGACTCTGCTATTGAAAGAGAATCATAATGGTCACGTAAACAGTCAACCGTCGTGAAATGTAACGCAACCCATTGTAAAGTTGGGAACTCGGTCAATGTTCAGACAAGTCCATGGCACACTGTAAAGAAAACTGTTAAACATGTAATAGAGGAAGATGCAGTTAAATAATGGTCTGAGAGAATAGCTCCTCTCTTGCTTCAGGGAAAATTTACACCATTACTGTTATTGGAAAACGAGAACCTAACTTGAAAATCACTTATGTACAATCTTCGAAAACGTGTCCTAAGTTTTATCGTTAATGCGTGCATAGACTCCTTGCCCCCATATACAAACCTGCACACCTGGGGTAAACGCCTAAGTGATAAATGTAAATTCTGCCCTGGTACCACAGGCACTCTCCATCATATACTCTCGCACTGCCCAGTCTTCCTAGATAGATATGAGTGGCGACATAATAACATTCTGAGGTACATGCACAAAATATTCCTCGAAAATCTGCCTAACAGGAACATTTACACGGACTTAGAAGGGCATTCAATCGCCGGGGGCACCGTACCTCCTCACATGCTCACAACAAGTCTGCGCCCAGATATAAGGGAAGCAGAAAAGGAGGTCATAATTGTAGAGTTAACTGTTCCATTTGAAACTAACCTTGAGGCTGCACATCAAAGAAAAGTAGAAAAATATAGCTCAATCGGGAGGGACATAAAGGAAAGGGGGTATACCGTATCTTTTTACGCAATAGAATTCGGGGCAAGGGGCCTAGTAGACCGAAACAATAAACACCGCCTAAAACAAATTCTCAAAACAACATGCTCTAAAATCCATCCAACCGAATTATTTCAAACTCTTTCTAAACTTGCCATACCCTCCTCGTTTTCAATATTCTGTGCCAGAAAAGAGTGAGCCTGGGAGAGGTACGAAACTTAGATCCATAATCATCCGTAAGATAATAATTACATGTAAAATCATTTAGTGATTAGTAATTTGTTAGTTCCTCTCTTCTCCTTTTTTAATAGATAACGATGATAAATTGAGTATTATTTTTCGTATTTGATGCAAGATGCTTAAGATTAGGTTGATATGATAAATTTATATACGCACACATATTTATTCTATCTAAACCGGTATTCAGAACTGTATCACTAATGCCCTGTACTGCTATCATGAATAGACATTTTAGGTTTTATACAGTACAATTCAATTAGCATACCGTAAGATCTAGTTATGCAATTCGCCTTATTTAAAAAAAAATATGTAATGACGTTTATTACCGCTTGAATTGTAAAACCTCCGACGTACTTATATCATTTCGTGTATCGACATTGCCTTTTATTATCATTCAATTTCATTGTTTTGTGACACTGCATGTTTCTAATAGTTTTCATTTGTAACCCATGTAAACACTTTGACCTGCCATCTGTTTAGCATGAAACGGTGGACCTGGTCTATGTATGTATGTTTGACATTCTTGAACTTGAATAAAGTCATGATATAATAATACTATATTAGTACGCTAGCAAGTTTCTCAAACAACGGGAGAGAAGATTAGTTAGGATGCTAGGGGTTAGGTGAAATGCTGTATTCGAGGGATTTTTCAATGGTTACATGTGATGCATTCCAAAGACATAGTAAAGCTAGTTCTCCTTTTGTAAATTAACATTGATTTAGTTAGATGATTTGCTCTTCTTGCAGATCGAGTTTTGAAACCACCTACATTTAGTGCGTTATAGCCTGTCTATATAATTATGGTTTTCAGTGCTATTTTCCAGATCTATGCTTGTTCATGACAACAGTTCATGACTACTTATCTGACACTGCGTCCAGCGCATGAGTATTATAGGCCGCCATCACTTCTGTACTCAGGTACAGTTCATGACTTCTTATAGCATGATTATGATAGAAAAATATCTTTGGAAAACTGATGCTCATATCCCTTTGTTCAAATATGTACAATATGGTAAAGGACCAACGTACATCGCGGTAAGTTTGATGAGCACACTATACATGTACTTGCTTTTCATAAGCGTACCCAGAGAATATTTCAAAACATGTACAAAGGCAAACAGCTTACTTGTAACGTGCTAGTTGCCGACAGATATTATGAGATGCTTTAGTGAGTTACTTCATAAGCGCCATCCGTCTATCTGCATCAGCATTGATCCCAATCATGCCAATGTCACAGTCATCATTACCGACCTTGTCCATTGCCTGATATACATGTACATGCTCTAGTCGTTGATCAGATATGTTGGTCTCAACATGCTCTTTTAACGCTAATGTGTTCACGATGCTCACAATGAACGTCAATTCGAACCACATTTGCATTCCGATTAGTCCACCAACCTTTCTCTTATTTGAGATGCATGTAACACTAGTTAAGGCAACACTAGAGTGAGTGTAGTGTATTTGGGGAACTTTATTATTGATATCGACCACAATGCTATTTACTAGTTTTTAGGAAGCCTACTTTCCAATCAAGACGGGGCGCTGTTCGAGCCACCTCATAAACTATTAACGTGATTTTCGAATAAGATGGTATGAAGTTCAAGCCCCCTCGTTCTTTTGACCCAATGTACCATGAATTTTTGACACATTTTAACACATGATTATATAAGGAAGCGGCTGTTGGAATTTTCTGACCCAAACTGAAAAAATAAAGTCTAGTCGAAGACCAGTCACTGCATCATTCTCGTCTTTTCTCAGTCCGTGCAGGAGAAGCAGGAGAAGAAATCGAGATAGATTAGTCTACTGCAGCCAGACCTCTTTGTTGAATATTTTGGTTTTAGGTGACGTCACGTGCGAGGTGCTCAATTCAAAATTGTGTGTACAATTGTTTTTGAAAATGTGCATTTTCTCAAAAAACATCATCTTTTTACCTTTTCATTTTATTCATCATTAGAAATACACTCATACCAGTGTGCAAACAAAGCATGGCGTTGTCAAAAACAGGAAAAAAAAGCAATTTATGGAACTATACTGCACACAACATTATGACGGATTTTCGTCAAGCCTTTACTGTTTTGTTTCTGTTTAATGTTTCTGTTCTTTTTGAAACCAACTTATCTCCAGGGTGAACTATCCCTTTCATGTTAAATAGGTTACTCATTGCGGATAAAATCGCTAGTGATAATCGTTTGTCTCGTAATGTATGGTCAACAAGGAATCTAAAAAGATCACGACGTTTCGTGCGGCGCCGCTGCAGTACTTCATCAGGTGTGTACTCACGACAATTTGGCGTGAGCAGGGTGGCCTTCTGCAGGCTACTGGCTTTTACCACTCCTCGATCATTGTCGATGGCTGACTCGGAGTATGACTGAACACAATTGTTGGCGAATAAACTCGGCATTTCTCATGTACACCCAATCAATAAAATTCCCACAATTTTGTATATAAATCATAAAGAATTTTACTGATTGTCATCATTCATAATGGGGAGGTAATAACACACAATGCCTTTACTTAAAGGCGAGCACCGGCATACCACTGTTAAGTGAGCGCTCGGGATTGTGCGGGACTGCTTTCCTTCTTTAATCTGGGCATATTATCACTATCCCGACAGGCATGTCAGGGGCACTATTGTTTGAAAAAGGTACGGGGTAGTCATAGTAGTTTTAACAATGATAATTGACCGTGATCATATTATCGTCCGGATTTCATTTCATTTCAACGATTGTCATTTCATATTCCTTCGGCTGCTTTCTACCCAGGTACCCATTTAAACACCTGGGTGGAAAGCAGCAACGTGGATAATATATCTTGCAGGAGGATGCAAGTGCCATGTTTTGGATTTAAACTGGGACACTGAGATGTCATAGATCATAACCATTATACAATGACACTTCTAATATATGCAACACGATGAAATCTGAAATGATTTAGAATCACGATAGATCTATATCTGAAGTCACCGTCGGTCCGAATCCCGTTTGACCATGTTTGATTTCAATGATTTAATACTTTTGAGGGGATTCTTAATTCACAGGTCCCCTTGAAATGAAGAATAACGGTTTTTAATGACCGTGCCGGTTCCAAACTCCTCTTGGCCATTGTTCTACCATCTCTCATGCGAAATTACTAGACTATACTAATCCAGCTCTTCACTCTTTACGGAGCGGGACTATTGTAATAGTTCTTCTAAATGCTATTCATAATAGGAAAGCACATACTATGTATGCTTCACATAAGTGTTGTCTCTCTTCTTCTTCGAAGTCTTTAACTGTTTGATCATGTTTCGGTTTCATACCATCTTGAACATAAAAAAATCCTCCCACGCACCATCACATTGCTCACACACTCTCTCTCTCTCTCTCTCTCTCTCTCTCTCTCTCTCTCAACTCTCTCTCTCTCTCTCAACTCTCTGTAGCCCAGACTCTTTTGTCTCTCTATCTTTATATTTGTCTGTCTCCCACCCCCAACCCTCCCCACCCCTTCTCTAGTTAACCTCTCCCTTACTTTATCTGTTTTCTACCTTCTCCATACTTTCTGTCACGTGCTTACTGTATATTCATTTCCATCTCTCCTCCATGACCACATTACTGCTCCAGAGCAGTGCCATCGTTGAGAGAAGACATGAGCCTATCATGCCTTATTAACATGCGGATCTATTATGTGTATTCCCTTCATCTATCTGATACCTGTCTATTTGGTCTACAAAAGAAGATGTATGGGCAAGGGTTAATGTAAGGGGTCTGTATTGGGGTTAGGGTTTAAAATTATCTTATAGGGTTTTTTGAAGTTTACTTAAAGGATAGTTCACCCTGTAATCAATTTGGTTTCAATAAAAGGACACACTTTAAAGAAATATATCACTGGAGATTTGACGAAAATCGGTCAAAGGAAAACAAAGTTATATGATTTTAAAGTTTTGATTTAGTGACGTTACGTGCAAGGTGCTCTCCCATATGTTGAGTACTAATTTTCCATAAATTGCCCTTTTTTATGTTCGTTGATGAAAGAGTAGATTCTTTTCATAGCAATATGTGTGTAAAAACACGTGTCTAATGATACATTAAACGCACAAGTAAAATAGTAAATATCCATTTAAGAAAATTAATATTTTCCAAAAAATTGTACACAATATGTAGGAAAGCACCTCGCACGTAACGTTACAAATCAAAACTTTAAAATCAAATAACTCAAATAATTTTTGTCAAACCTTCACTAATAAATCTATCATGCGTCTCCTTGTATTGAAACCTAAATAATTTCAGGGAGAATTATCCCTTTAATCTTAAAGGGTAGTTTTAGGGTTTTCCTTGTAGACGAAATATGCGTAGACCTATTGGCTATAAACCCTCCCTCTATCGACTTTCTGTGTTTATTGATTGTCGGGGTGAGAACTTGAACGCGAGAGATTGCCCTAGTATTGTTTTCTAGACAAACAATCACGAACGTGACAGAGAAGAGAGAGATATCACCATAACTAATAACGTAACTCGAAGTATATAACATAAAACATGATAGACCTGATAACATGGATGACAAGCAATTCTATAATGTAATGGGCTTCATACATGGCATAGACAAAGGACAATAAGGAATATCAAAGCGCTAAACAACTGCTGTTAACACTCAAAATATAGTCCAGCCGATGCTGACCTGGAAATTGTTGATGACATGAAGGACGAGATTGATATAAAACTGACAGGAATGGAAGAAGAAACAGGTACCAGGCTCCTTTTTGTATAAATCATTATTCGAAACTGGACTTATGATGAAATAAGTGTTACTTTTACAGCCTGTTTCCTCTTCCTTGTTCAGCTTTACTTCTCCACCTTCTGATTCTCCCTTTTCTCTCATCTTAGTTTGGTGTGGTGATACCATTTTCACTAAGGGACACCCTGCCACATACTTTTACCGAAAGAAAAACTAAAAAAAAAAAAAACATCAAGTGACACGCCTACTTGCGGAAGAAGCATGCACTCAAACATAGATTGACATAACGTAATTTTGAGAATGAAGACTAATCATTACAAAAACAAGTTTCGTGTTAAGAATAGAATTTTGCAACATTTCAATTTTGACATTGCTGCATATTCAGAAGGTCTTTGCACTCCATGATTACGTAAGCATTATACAGTGAAGCTGACTTATGATACGACATTAATGTACGATAACTTCAGATAAATGACCCCCAAATTTGAGATGCAGAACTTTTTGGGAGGCTCATATAAAAAGTTCATATTACTAATTTTATTTAGTAATGAGTAATTACTACGCAAATAAACATTTACATAAGTAAACTAGTAATATACATGAATATATAGCGAACACTGAACTTGCCAACAAGGAACGGTCTTGCTAATGAACGAATTTCCACAGTTTCCACCGAATTGCCGTTCTGAAATAATAACAGGGGAAGTAAGATTGAGGTGGATTTGACACAAGTTTGAAAAGCTTACTTCGAGAAATGAAAGGACATGATTCCTGGTGTTAAACAAGTCATGGGAACAGTGGAGTGAGAGTTGCTTTGCTGAAATGTTAAATGAAGAGCTATGTATTTTGGGACTCAGGTACATGACTATATAGTTATGTTAAGTATTGAATGAAGACTACAGGCTGTAGCTTCAAGGCACCTTGTACGCATGCGCGAGAGAGTTCAAACATGGCGTTTATTAAACCAGACACTACTTAAGATCTCTGTGCAGATTATCTCATTATTATGTTGTCCACACAAGAACTCATAACATAAGAACATAACATTTTGGCGACGAGGATGGGATACATCAAAATGAGATTAATTAGGAATTTCTGTCCAGTGACTAAACTGCACTTCGGACAACTTTGGAAGTTGACCGCGGACATTGGATCATCAGCCGCTGAGCAGCCATAGCTTAGCACACACGGTCAACACCACAGCCCGCACAGAGAACGCAATGCAATGGTAAACACACTGCAAGCCAGCAGTATTACGCACGTCCACTGTGGATGGAGCACTCGCAGCCGCAAGCCCAGTCACGGAGATCTGGTATAAACAGCACAGTGCCAGAACCAAGCCTCAGCCATTGCATCGATAGTTCGCACGTTTACGAAATGGACGCTATGCCGTACGTGCATGAGTAAGTGAATAACGCCAGTTAAAGTCACTCAAATTCAAAAGACGCTTTGCTGTAAAAGAAAAGGGCTAATTATCATACTTGTGAAGTGAGAGAGGCTCGTTTTAATATGAACGCTTTGCTGTAGCCTCCCACTGACATATCGATGGTAATCGATGCATAGTTTCTAGACTAAGCCAAGTCTAGACCAGCCTAAACGGGGCCTAAGTTTAAGGACGCTTCGCTGATACCTCGAAGTTAATGATTTTCACGCCAACAAAATTATGACGGGTGAGAGAAGCTAAATCATTAAATGGACGCTTCGCAGAAGCCTCACGCCGTTCATGCCTAGCCCTTGTTCATGTTGTTGAGACCTAGACTAGAAAGTCTAAGATGCGTCTGCAGCTCATGAATAGCCCCGCCTGTCGTTGATGTTCTACATCTTTACTTTATTGGAGCCGACTTCACGCCGAAGTCTTCACGCCAGCAAACCGAGCAGCAAGTGACAGTGTGAATTTTGTACACAAGCCTAGGATCAAGCGGAGGATCCAGCATCGGGTTTCAGCCAAGCCCAGCCAAGCAACAAGTCCAGTTCCAAGTCGACAAGAAAGGACGAAGTTGTAGCGCCCAGCCTATCAGCAAGCCCAAGCCCAAGCCCAATGAAATAAATAAAGACACAAACATATGGACAAAGACTTTAATCATTTGGACTTATGAACTGTACTCTAAGTTGATGAATGCAAGAAGGACTAAAGTTAGTCCAGGTCCAGTTTGCGAAATTTATTAATGTTGTAGATGTGTGTGGTCTATATAAATAGCAGACCTAAAGTACAGGTGAATTTATGCATGATACTCATTATGTTCTAACCTTAATAGGTCCAGGTCTTGATAGTCTAAGACTAAGTAATGGTCCCAGACTATCGAGAGTTCCAAGCCACGGATCAATGTCATTGTAAGTAATGTGCCATATGATTATACATTACTCGCTTCGTTGATTGCTGCAGTGTAACAGCATACACTGTTCTTGTATTGGTTCAAGTAGGTCGTTTAGATAGCCCTAGACCCTTCACAGGACCAGGCCCGAGATAAACTAAGCCAAGTTTAAGCCAGTAGGACCAGGTCTAAGCAGTTATAAGACCACATAGCTGGTCCAAGCCTAAGCCAGTAGGACCAGGTCTAAGCAGTTATAAGACCACATAGCTGGTCCAAGCCTAACCAAGTAGGACTAGGTCTAAGCAATTACAGGACCATATGCAAGTCCAAGCCTAAGCAGGTATAAGACCAGCTCAAGGAGTTACAGGTGTAAGCCTAGCAAGTAAAGAGGACCAAATCTTAATACTGATAGGACCAAATTGCAGGTCCAGGTCCAAGCAGTTCTAGGATAAGATAGGTCTGAGTTGGTCCAAGACTTCGTAATTAGGAACAGATCTATACAGG
The DNA here is from genome assembly GCA_963669155.1 of Arbacia lixula. Taxonomy (NCBI): domain Eukaryota; kingdom Metazoa; phylum Echinodermata; class Echinoidea; order Arbacioida; family Arbaciidae; genus Arbacia; species Arbacia lixula. Next base: position 10,315 of record OZ022578.1, on the reverse strand, counting down.
TAGGACCAAACCCCTTTTGTTGCTATTCTGTTGAATAGTTACAGCCTTACACTGTACTATAGTTTAGTGTAGCCCCTCATGAAGAGTTTTCATTGTTGATACAGTATTGGACTACAGCTAGTCCAAGCTACATGTACTTGTGTGTACACATGCAGTTGATGCTTGTATATCTAGCTTTGAGTGTACTGACGCCCATTGTACTTTATGAGCAAATAAGCTTTGTTCTTTATATGCACAGTCACAGTCAAGTAGTTTGAATTTGTACAATACCAAAACTCAGAAGTATGGCAAGCCATCATATTGGTAATGTTCCCAAATTGGGAGAGGGGTACAATTTTGATGAGTGGCTAGAACTGTTAGAAGCATGGTTTGACGCTAACAGTATACAGGATGAGGGAAAAAAGAGAGCAATATTTTTGACGAATTTAGGGAGCAAGAGCTACCACACCCTGCGCGCTCTCTTGCAGCCAAATAAACCTACAGATCAAACATACACAGTATGTAAAGACACGCTGAAATCACACTTCGCACCGAAGCCTACAGAGATAGTGCAGCGATACAGATTTTACATGTGCATCCAAAAACAAGATCAGTCCATACCGCAATTTGTTGCAAATTTGCGCCAGTTAAGTGAAGGATGCAACTTTAAAGAATTGGACAACATGATCAGGGATCGCTTGGTTGTAGGTTGCCGAGATGTCACAATTCAACGAAAACTGTTAAGTGACCCATCACTAACTTTCAAGCATGCACTGGAAACCGCCACAGCCATGGAGGTTGCAAACCAGGATGTTGAAAAGCTCAAAGTATTGAGCAAAGGGACCGAGTCACCTACAGTTCAGAAACTGCAAGGCAGAAGCCAGCATAAACCAAACGTGTCTTCTTCATCGCATCAGAAAATGCATCACAAACAGAAGCAGGACACGAAAGGAAAGCCCAGCTTTAAGAAACAAGATAAACAAGGAGTCCCTGCCTCAAGATGTTGGAGATGTGGTTCCGGTGACCACGCCCCGTCAGCATGCAGATTCAAGAATGAAAAATGCTTTCTATGTTCCGCCATGGGTCATACTCGAAGCCAGTGTGAGAAGATCAAGCAGTACAGATCTAGGAAGAAAGCGGCACACCACCTGGATGGTGATGAGAACGAAGATCTGCCAGATAGTGAACTCAGACACATCAGGGATGGAACTGTAAATAAGATGGCAAGGTACAGTGAACCATTTCAAGCAAGCCTAAAGTTAAATGGAATCCAAGTTGACTTAGAAATTGACACAGGAAGCCCCTGGACGATGATGTCGCAGCAAGAATTCAAGAAACTGGGACACCATGCTGATATGAAGCAAACCAACGTTTCCTTGAGAACATACACAGGCTCTACAGTACCAGTCGTTGGGGAAGCAATGGTAGAAGTCCAGTTCGTTGACAACCAACCACCAAAGAAGTTGCCCCTTCTTGTTGTCGAGAAAGGCGTTGCATTACTTGGCAGAGACTGGATGCAAGCAGCACCTGATGGATTCTTGCAGAATCGCCTTAACCTTTCATTGGATGTTTCCAACGCCACAGAAGCTGTACACAAGGTACAAGCTACTTTACAAGATGTGCTAACACAACACAAGCAAGTGTTTGACTGTACAAGAGTTGGTAAACTGGAAGGTTATAAAGCAAAGGTGCATCCTCAGGAAGATGGAGACAAAGCGCCGTTCTTCAAAGCTGCACCAGTCCCTTATGCAATGCGTCAGAAAATCGACGAAGCCATTGATGAGCTGTTGGACCAAGGTGTACTTGAACCGGTCAAGTATGCTGATTACGCCTGTCCGATAGTGGTGGTGAAGAAGCCAAACGGGAAAGTCCGCATCTGTGGCAATTACAAACTGACGGCCAATAAGGCACTTCAAGTCGAACACTATCCAATCCCTTCGCTCCAGGATATGCTCCAGGACTTGGGTGGAGGTAAGCGATTTAGCAAGCTCGACTTGTCGCATGCTTATCATCAGATAGAGTTGGATGAAATGGCAAGGAGGTACACCACGATCAATACGCATAGAGGTCTTTTTCAGTATACCAGGTTGCCCTTTGGCATCGCAACAGCCCCAGCCCTCTTTCAGAGAGTTATGGAATCTCTTCTAGCTGACATACCAATGTGTCGCCCCTACCTTGACGATATTATCGTAAGCGGGAAGACAGATGATGAGCACATAGCCAACTTGCAAGCTGTACTACATCGTCTTGAGAGTAATGGACTTCGACTGAAAAGGGAAAAGTGTGAGTTCATGATGGACTCAGTGGAGTTCCTGGGCCACAAGCTGGACCATCAAGGAATCAGCCCGCTCGCAGACAAGATCGAAGCCATAAAGAAGACACCAAGACCCCAGAACCAGAGTCAGCTACAAGCATATCTAGGTCTTCTTGGCTACTACAGGAAATTCATACCAAATCTGACAAAGGAGATTGCCCCACTCACAACACTGTTGAAGGCAGAGTACGCTTCAGAGCCAAAGAAGCGTGGAGGTCGGAACAAGCCAGATCCAAAGCTTAGGTGGGGAAGAGACCAAGAACGAGCCTTCCAGAGATCGAAGGAACTTGTCCAGAGCGACACAGTTTTGACGCACTATGACCCAAGCAAGCCGTTATTGTTGCAATGTGATGCAAGCCCCTACGGTCTAGGTGTAGTCATCAGCCATATTGGACCAGACGGTCTAGAGCAGCCCATTTCCTTCGCCTCGCGTACCCTTTCCAAGAGTGAAGCAAATTATGCTCAATATGAAAAGGAAGGACTCTCAATCATTTTCGGTCTCAAGAAATTTCATAAGTACTTGTACGGACGACGATTTACGATCGTAACAGACCACAAGCCGCTGTTAGGAATATTCGGTGACAGTAAGCCCGCAAGTCCGATGGCCTCTGCACGGTTAGCCAGATGGCACATGATCCTATCAGCATACGAGTACGACATCATGCACAAGGAAGGTAAACAGCACCAGAATGCTGACGCCCTGTCACGCCTACCCTTGACAGATGATCAAACAGTGTGGTCGCACCAGAGCCTTTCAGACTTGGATGAGCAGCTTCCAGTTCAAATCAATATGCTTGATATTGACACTAGACCCGTAGAAGCAGATGAGGTCAAGAGATGTACCAAAAGAGATCCTGTTCTCTCAAGAGTGATGGCAAACATCATGAATGGATGGCCAAACCCCAAGAACGTCCCACCAGAGCTCAAAGTCTATGCTCAAAAGAAAGAAGAACTGTCAATTGAGGACGACATAGTACTTTGGGGACATAGAGTGGTCATTCCAGACAACCAGGAAATGAGACAAAGGATCATTGATGAGCTTCATGGGACTCATCCAGGCATTGTCAAGATGAAAGCACTAGCAAGATCCTATGTATGGTGGCCAGGCATTGACAAGAATTTGGAGGAGAAGGTGAAGACCTGCCCAACCTGTCAGGAGCACCAACGCAGCCCACCGCCTGCACCAATACACCCATGGGAATTCCCAGAACGACCCTGGAGTAGGATTCACATCGATTATGCCTACATCGATAACCAGAACGTGCTGATTGTTGTTGACGCCTATACCAAGTGGATAGAAGCTGTCAGAGTAGCCAATGCCACTGCAGCTGCCACAGTCACTGCCATGCGACGCCTCTTCGCAACATATGGTATTCCAGAGACGGTCGTAAGTGACAACGGCACCCAGTTTGTCTCGGAAGAATTCACAAGCTTCCTGTTCAGCAACAATGTAGAGCATGTTCAGACAGCTCCCAAACACCCTGCCAGCAATGGCCTGGCTGAGAGAGCTGTACAAACTGTGAAATGTGGAGTGAAGAAAACCAGTGGAACATCTTTGGAGATGCGCATCCAGGTTTTTCTGATGACCTATCGGATAACTCCTCAAGGAACTACCATGAAAACCCCAAGTGAACTGATGTTCAAAAGGAGGATCAGAAGTAGAATGGACCATGTCCGTCCAAACCTGCACAAGTCTGTTCAGAAACAACAATCTGCAATGAAACGATCAGCAGACAAGCACTCGAAGATGAGACAGTTCAGGTTAAATGACACTGTCCTGGTAAAGAACTTTGCAGCAGGACCTACATGGCTCAGAGGGAAAGTGACCGAAACACTCAATGAGGTCATGTACATAATAGAGCTACAGGATGGTAGAGAGGTACGCCGCCACGTGGATCACATACGACATTACACTCCATCGGGTGAAGATGATCGTTCCAGACAAGAAATGCTGCATCAGGATACCAATCCACAACCAGAGATTTTGACTCGACAGGCACGGTATCCAAGCCAAATAGAAAATCCTATAGCGGTACCTACAACTAGTGAACCCCTGAGCTCAAATACTGAACAATCTAGCACTGATACTGCAATAATATCAGAACCTGCCCAATCAGAGTCATTGAATGACTCTAGAGGAGCTGTTGCTCCAGACATAGTAAATCCTGAGAATGTCATGTCAGGGAGGAGAGTGTCAACTCGGAAGTCAACGACACCCTCAAAGTTCAAGGATTTCATTGTGTATCATTAAAATGCAAACACATAAACAACTACCTATTGATAGTTATATAGGAAAACATGAGATTTTAGGCAAAAGTCATAATTGGTTGATAGTGTTATATTGGATACACAGCCAAGTTAAAGGCTGTATGGTTTAAAGAAAAAAGTGATTACGTAAGCAGTGTTACAAGTATACAATGGTAACTGAATTAAGATTAACAATTATGAGTTGTAAGTGAATTACTACATGACTGAATAGTAATTCATGTTCATTGGTATACATGTATTTAGTTTTAAAAAAAAAAAAAAAAGAAGAAAGAAGGAAATACATTAGGTATGCATTTAACAGATTAGACAAGTGTCTTTAAGTAAAACTTACAATTGAGTGGAAGATAGAAAATAGGATTAAGTTTTACACAGGCAGATAGAAATACAGTTTAATCGGTTGAGAAGGACACTAAGAATGACACATTCACAAAGTGTTATATTGTTGAAGCTTGTTTATTAGAGTTAAATGAATAGGAAACAACTGTTGCACTGAATTATACATAAGTCTGAGATTGGTTACAATTGTCAGTCAAGGTATAGAATTACAGCCACATTATATGAGTTGTGATCACTATTAATTGAAGAAGTGTATACTCATTTGATGAAGGTACAATAATTAGGCAAATTCATTTTATAGCATGATAAAGTGCATATTAACGGTTTAATTTGCTACAGCTGAATTAAGGTTTTGTAAGAATTGCTCAGCTTGAAATTTCAATATAAGTGTGAAGCTTGCAATTGAATTTAAAGTGGTTACAGAATAGTTGTGTTAGAGGATAAAATTACAATTACAGCCATATGAGAAAACAGAATATGTAAACTCCAGCCAATTGATAGTTTACCGGTGTAACAAAATGAGAAGTTATTTGTAAATAGCCACAAGGTTAAAATGGTTTTGATGATTTAACCAAATAAATTGTTATGTAAGGTTTTGCCTATTACAATAGCTACATAAGGATAATTGTAATTTGCATGCAGTGTTCTTGTTTTAACATGCATTACTTTGGTAGTGTAAATGGCTAATTTTAGAGCAGTATAATTTAGCAGAGCGTGCTCCCAATTAAAGGGGGAGGAATGTTAAGTATTGAATGAAGACTACAGGCTGTAGCTTCAAGGCACCTTGTACGCATGCGCGAGAGAGTTCAAACATGGCGTTTATTAAACCAGACACTACTTAAGATCTCTGTGCAGATTATCTCATTATTATGTTGTCCACACAAGAACTCATAACATAAGAACATAACAAGTTATAATAAGCAAATTAAATTGCAAAGCTGATATTGATTAAGATGTGAATATGTGAAATATTTACATATCTGCATGTGGTAAAGCATCAATGTACAATTCACAGAAAAGCTGCTTCCTAGTAATCTACTGACATCGAGGTGCTTTCTTTTTATTTTTAATAATTTTCGCATTCTCTACAAAACACGTGTACTTTTTTTAAAATGCATATCTAATGTGACATTATTTTATTGCGAGCACTGCTCTGATTTCTCAGCAACAGGTAGACAACTAGTTTATCTAATTTGGATTATACAACATGATATAGAACAAATGGAATGACAAGCTACATGTACAATTACGTACACATTTTAGTACAGATATGTTATGAAATATATTTTCCATTACTAACTTCAACGTTTGAACGGACTCAGGCGACATGCTTTTGGAGCTTAACATTATCACCTCTGATACAAGCCCTTATACGTGAAATACTTCATTAAACGGTGGCATCTCCTTAATTGGGATATGTACACCAAGAAACATAAAGACATTATACGAATCAATTACGACTAGCAAAGCGAGCTCTTCACTTATGCACCATGTAATTTAATGTTCTTAAAATGAAATCCTCCTTTTGACGTATATTACCAATACAGAGCGGTGATACCAAGGACATTATCACACACGCATTACACCCATATCTCATATCTCGGGTTGCCATGGAAAATCACATGTTACTTGGGAATGGCGGAGGGGCTGGAAACTCGACAAAATCTGATGAATTACTTTGCGTGAGGCTTCGTCCCTTGGGAAATTGACGAGATGTATTGGAGTAGACATGCTGTGGTCTGATGGGTTCCTCATAGTAGTCATCTAAACCAGCTGCCTCGTACTTTATCTTACAGGAAGAGGTCGAGATGGCACCACTGCCAGCTTGTTCCTTGAGCGCCATCCGTCTATCTACATCATCATCGGTTCCAATCATGCCAATGTCACAGTCATTATTACCGACCTCGTCCATTGCCTGATATACATGATGTAGCCGTTGATCAGATACTGATATGTTAGTCTCTTCATTCTCTTGTTGGATCGACGTGTTTGACGTTGGCAAATTACCAGTACCAACGATCTTACACTCGCGTTTGATCTGTCCACTTGCCTTCCGTGTTCCCATCGAACGTTGAGCCTGAGATGGCGGGTACGATGGCGAGGAGGTTGAGTCAGATGCATCATGATCCAGCTGTGAGTCCAAGACGAGAAGAGCACCCATAGATACAGGGTTAACACGCTGGGATTTGTGAGTGCACCCTTGGTATTTCTTCCAAAGGAAATAGATCAATCCACATGTGATGATATTTAGTGCAAGGCTACATGCACATACTGCTGTCACAATTATAAACGTCTGTCTACTGATCGGAGTTAAAGTAAGTGTTGCGTTGTCTTCAGTATCGTCAGCCAGGGGCTTGGCGGTTAATTTTCCACTGGGGAAAGGCGCAAATGTGGACACGTTTGAGAGTGATGTGATTGTCATGACTATGCTATTCAAAGTGATAACAGTCTGATTCATGCTCGTGGCTGTTACCGAGGTTTCCAGTGGACTGGTCGTCAAACCCCTCTCTGAAATCATAACGGTTACAGACATAAGTTTACAACTCAAACGTGTGAATTTGAACACGTACACCAGATTGTAAATTCCAGAATCACCTACATCGGTATTCACGATGCTCATATCGAACGTCATATTGAACAACGATGGCGTAATCCACTCACCAAATGTTGTAAAATGATACCGTTGGTTTTCTGGTTGATTTTGAGAACAAGATTCTAAACTGCAATTCGCTAGCCATTGGCTGCATCTCACCAATCGTACCTCGCGATCGTTAAAGAAGGGAAGCTCCTTTGTATAGTGTAACGTCACATTCTCTCCAGCTACTACGCTGATTTCCTTTTCGTTTGGATCTACATCACAAAAATCAAAAGCGTTTAAGGGTGACATTAAGCCTAAAAACAGAACGCTTACGAGCAGAGTAATCGAGAACATTGTGATCTGAGATCCAATCCAAGTCACTGAATGTCTGTAAATCAATACTAGTCTCCCTGTCGTAATTACTAATGCGTAGACGATTTAACGGCAATTCGGCTTTTGACGAACCTTGTCAAAGTAAGATCGGTTCATTGCCAGTGAAGAAACAAGATGTACGCCAAAGCAATTCCAAACAAGGCTTAGCCAATCACGTTCTTTGATCATCGCTTATTGGCTGACACTTGTCGTGTGATATTGGTACCTGATAATTTACACGTTACCTTCATGTTGACGATACGACTATTAGTACGCTGGCAAGTTTCTCAAACAACAGGAGAGGGGGTTAGTTGGGATGCTAAAGGCTAGGTCAAATGCTGTATTCGAGGGGTTCTTCTAGGGTTACTTTGTAATGCATTCCAAAGACATAGTAAACCTAGTTCTCCTTAAGTAAATTATCATTAATTTAGTTAGATGATTTGCTCTTCTTGCCAATCGAGTTTTGAAACCACCTAGATTTATTGCATTATAGCCTGTCACTGCTGTTTTCCAGGTATGTGGTTCTTCAGGACAACAGCTCATGACTACTTATCTGACACTTGTTTATGATAAGAAAATAACTTTAACCGGCTGCGTCCGACGCATGTGTATTATCGGGCTACACTATCTCTACTCAGGTACAGTTCATGACTTCTTATATGATGCATGATTATGATAGGAAAATAACTTTGGAAAGCTGGTGCCCATATCCCTTTGTGAAAATATAAAGCATCAGTGTACATCACAGTAAGTTTGATGGGCACACTACACTTGTTTTCTACAAACGTACCCAGAGACTAAACATGCACAAAGGCAAACATCTTACTAGTAACCCACATTATGAGGTGCTTTAATGAGTTACTTTTCATGAGCGTCATCCGTCTATCTGCATCATCATTGGTCCCAATCATACCAATGTCACATTCATCATTACCGACCTTGTCCATTGCCTGATATACCTGATCTAGCCGTTCATCAGATACTGATATGTTGGTCTCAACATGCTCTTTTAAAAATAAATGTGTTCACTCGCTCAACTTCATCGGTATTCACGATGCTCACAATGAACGTCATTTCGAACCACAATTGCATTCCAGCATTCTCTCCCCACCACCTTCCCGTGTATTCAAAGTTTTTTATTATCGATATTTTATGTCGATACGTTCATCCTCATCTTCCTCATCTATGACATCACAACATTGCATATTAGATCATGATCATTATGATTTAAATAGCCTTCTCCCCTTTCTCTCATCTTAGATTCATGTGGCGGCACAAGGCTTCTCCAGTGTGATCCTCTCTCATATTGTAGCCGCAAAGAAAAAAAAGAAGAACTTGCCCTCTATGGAAAAACTGCATGCATGAAATTCAAAATTAAATGACAGGCTCTTAGTTATTCTACAAAAACAAAGTACTTACCACATAAAATTAAAGTTTCGTTTTTAAGGATTGATTGGATTGATTTTGCTCCTTTCAATGCTGTCACAACCCAAATGTATTAAATAAATTAACAGTATTTGTCTGCGTGATAGCTGCGTGATACTAACTGAAAAGTGAAATATTTTCACTTACTTTTTTAAACAAAAATAGACAGATTCCATACAAGTTATTCATGTAGTTTGAGTAATGCATCGACTAACTCGTGAATATTCTCAGTATAATTAAAATAAAAAAAATGATTAAAAAATAAATTGCCTAAATTATGTTCTTTGGCCTTTAAAACATAATATCACGCAGTAAAACATACCGTTTAACGAAATCGGCTCATCCCTGATTATATAATAATATTACGTGCTGAACTCAGAAAGTTGCTGAAGAGCAATCTATCACGTCGAGCGAATCTTACGATATCATATTATTATACTGTATTAGTGTTAATGAATATAATATACCTCTTGTTAACTCATGCAAGAATGCTACCTATATACCGAATTTACCCCGAAATGTTACTTCCGCCTGTATAAAGTGTCAGTAACTATCCCCGATGTACAATCCAGGGGCCGTCGCCAGGGGGGGGGGGGGGGGGGGGGGGGGGGGGTGCGGAGGGTGCGAACGCACCCCCCTTCAGAACCCCCCCCCCCCCAAAAAAAAAAAAAAAAAAAAGATCTAGGCGAAATACATGGCCGTCACCAGGGAAAGTGCGGAGGGTGAGAACGCACCACCCTCCAGACCACAATTTTTGATTTTTTTTTTAGGAGGGACCTTTTTGGGGGGTTTTTGGAGGGGGAGGGGGGAGGGGGGGGGGGACGTCGCCGAGGGGGGGGGGGGGGGCTATAGGTCTTTTAGATGGGCGAGCACTGCCTCACATCAGAATTGGTAATGTTTGTGTCTTTTCCCCCCAAACGCATGCACCCCCCTTGAAAAAAGCTGGTGACGGCACTGCAATCACACTTCCATGAAATGAACCTCGTTGTTTGGATAATACCATATGTATGTTTGTAAGATACAACTCTTACATTCTTCAATAT
>OZ022577.1:39867134-39887812 GCA_963669155.1 Arbacia lixula | reverse complement strand
TCTTGAATTGTGGGGGAACTTTGACAGGCAAGGAGAAAGAGAGACATGCACAAATGAGAGGAATGCAGAGGGATAACAGATAGAGAGAGGGAGATACATAGAGAGTGTGAGAGACAGAGAGATACAGAGAGAGAGATAGAGGGGGGGGGGTGGAGAGAAAGGGAAAGAGGGAGCAGAGAAGAGGAGGGAGAGAGAGAAAGATACAGGTGATATGGAGAGAGAGAGAGAGAGAGAGAGAGAGAGAGAGAGAGAGGGAGATGGCGAGAGGGGAAGGTTACGATATTTCTCCCTTCATTCTGTGGAATGTGTTATTAGTTATTTAAATGTAGGATTTTTTTTTAGCAAATAGCAAAACTATTGAAGAATATATCATGAAAAAAAGTGTATGGGGGAAATAAGTGTATCAACCATTTTTGTATATAATTGGCCAAAAAGGACATTTCCACCGTAGAAATGCACAACGGTATAATAAAAATGGTAATAAGAATGAAAATGATTACAATTAATAAATGATATTGCAAGAAGAAGAGGAAGAGAGAGAGAGAGAGAGAGAGAGAGAGAGAGAGAGGGGGGGGGGGTGGGAGACAGAGACAGACAGAGATTTTTTTTAAATCTAAGGAATACAACTGTGGGAACACAGCACATTCTCACAAATTACAAATTGTAATAAGAAAAAGCTAATTTATCATGGCGAAGACACGCAACAATAGATTATTGCATTGTGAAATTGCACAATGGAAATTATCTATTTTGACCAGATAAGCTCACATTTCCATCACCACCCACTCCTTATATTTTCTAAGCCATTTAAGTTACTGCTTCAATTTAAATATGTATATATAAAAAAATGGCTTATATATTTCCTTTTCCCTTCTTCACCCCAAACAAAGAGCAATTGTTATATCAAAGGAATAAAGTTAAGCCTACTACATTAAATCGAATAATCAGTCTATGTAGGTCGTTGGATCTGCTGACACTGCACCTGGCTCTTCTGAACGCTCCAGTTTCAATGCGGAATCCCCCGAATGAGACGGTTACCCATGTGGATGCCTGCATATGTAGAGTAACGAATTGTGACGTAACTTTTGAGCATTATTGTCAAGACAACTGGTTCCAAACAATGCGGGTTACAGAGCAAGCAGCGGTGATCACAGCGAGGATCGCCTGTAATTGGGAACGCCCGACACCTAGCCCGATAGACAATATCGGACCGCTAAACCTCTCGCTGGAGTGAGTTTGTTTAGAGCCAATTGTCTTGACAACATGCTCATATGACGACACCACTTCGGTACTCTCATAGGTGTGTAGGAATTAGATTATACAGGTGTATAATGATAAGTTTATTTAGGGATGGAAAATAATATAAGTCCTAAGTTGTAGCTCAAGTCAATCATCCATCAAACCAAAGGGGAAATAAGTGAAACTAGGAGAAGACGCAGAAGTCGAAGAAGTCTGGTAGCCTGTGTACTCCTTTAAATCTCTGGGCTACTTTGCCTCAGTAAAACTCAGAATGAGAGAATAATTTACATAAATATTTGAATTAGAAATAATAACCAATCGAACTAAATGGAAGGATCGAACTAAAATGTAAGAGCCCAATTCATAAGATAAACCAATAAGAAATGAGATGAAGATGGTAGAGGATGTCTGGGTGATCATGTAATAATGGGAAAGATAACATAAAAATGAAATAAACACAATGGGAAAATGGAAAAATAATCATCCTAATGTAAATGAAAATATGACTGACTTCAACGTACCAGTCAAGTTTGTTCACTGGAACGAAAGGTAGTAGAGCGTTCTGTCAGCTCTAGCTGGTACTACAACTCGACTATAAAAATACAAGAAAATACAGAATCGTAGTTACTCGGTATTATGGTAGTTGGGGTCTGGTACAGTTTACATACATAGACTACATCAGCATAAACAGTCATGACTCATGGCTTCATCGGCGGACGTAAACGAATTTCAGGAATATCCCCTGATATCAAAGTATGCAGAAGCTAGGAAGCTCGCAGAAGTGGTAAGATATTGAACAATAGTATCCTCTTCTGTAGTGATGATTTATGTGCATCATTAATCCTTTATTGACTTATGAATGACTCAACAATCTGCGTGTAAACTGAACGAAAACTTTCAATGTGGTCCCGTCTATTGAAAAATGTGTAGTTAAAACTTAAATGGGCCATATAGCTTAACTTTGGTAATTTATTGTTTGCACAGCTCATACAGCTCATAAAATGAATGTTGCCATACTGTGACATTTAGAAATAATACAATGAACCGAGACTGGGGGGGGGGGGGGGGGGTGTACAAACAGCTTGTGAAGAAGACCCCCAGACGTAGTTTAGAATCTACTTTTCCTTTTTAGTTTTACTGTAAACGGTATTGGTAGAACAGTGCAGTCTGCAGAGTCAGACGCAATGTATTATTCTGCTTTTACTTTTGAATTGCGCTGATTATTATGTGTATGCTGTAGATATGAGGTAAAACCTGCCCACAAGCCAGGTCCTACCGAGGCAAGTAGCGTTGCTGTTTCGTTGTTGATCACGATCACGATCGATCAGGCTCTGAGTCTAGTGTAGATCTATGTAGTGTCAGTGAGTGAAAACAAAGGGAGGGTTAAGGGATGGGTAGCTGACCTAAAATTGGAAATATGTTGTGGGAAACTCCTGTACAAAAATATGGTGCTCTTAATGAAAACAAGTTTGAGAAAATGTAAAAACGATTGAGGAAAATGAAACGTCTCATGAAAATTATGAATGTTTTAGTTCTATAATTTCCAATTTTAAAGACCACTTGTAGTTGTTATTTATCAGAGGCAAATTGGTAGCTTGTTTGGTGTGAGACTGTGCGATGAGCCACTGGCTCACCATTGGTTTTGCCCAATATTTATGGAAGGTTACAACTAACATAGTCCTTCACTGCTTCAGACAGAATGGCATAGTTCTATATCAATTTTGAATATTTTTTTTTGTGCAAATTAATTTGTACAAATGTTATGGCTAAACTTAGGTGAGGATCTACAGGATGGCCAGGATCTAGAGTGGGGTTTTTATGCTCTAATAAAATAAACATTCATAGTGGTTTGAACATTCATCTCCTTCCTTCTCTATTCTTCCTGCCAGGATTCCAAGAATGATCCCGAGACAGACCCATACAGATCCCGCTACAAGGCCAGGGAGATTCTCCATGAGATGAGAAAAGAACTGGAGAATAACCAGGAGAGAGGAGAGGACTCAAAAGGTACTGGTCACTTCAGTGAAATGAAAAATATGCATGAAGGCTCGTGGTGATTTAAACACTGGTTTGCCAAAAAAAAAAAAAAAGAGACCTGTAAAAGAAAAATCATCATAGGGTATTATCCTAGACAAAGTTCAAGATGTTTGTTTCATGACATCAGGCATGAAAAGGAGCCCTCAGAAAATAACTTTGCAATTTCCCCCTTGGTATTCTTTACCACATTGTCATGTACACTACAGCTCAAAGGAATTTGCATAGGGAATGGGAAAGGGAAGGAGCCACAGATTAAAATTGCGGTAGATTTTGTCCAGTTTAGCATGAAACATGATGCATTAGCCTAAATAGCATCATGTTTCATTATGCTGAACTGGACAAAATATACCGCGGTTTAAAACTATGGCTCCTTCCCTTTCTTCCCTTTCCCTTTACCTATGCCAATTCCTTTGAGCTGGAGTGTAGCTTAACCCATTCATGACATGATTAACATTACTTTCTTCTTTATATATATTCACTTTGTTTAAGCAGCCTTTAAGGCATAACAAAAAGCATTGATGTCAGCTCTAAGATGTAAAGATCACACATTTCACACAATATCTACATCAATGTCCAAATACAATGTTACATGAATTAAGTGTGATGTGTATGAACATGGTTTAAGTGTCATTGGCAACAATTGGGGCTAATTGAAACAGACATTCTCAATGCTTAATAATTGAGTGCAGTTCAGGATCAAGAGGCATATCCCAAAACTATAATGCCACTACTTTTCAGTCGCAAAGTAACTGAAACTAGCCCGTACTAGATCCCCACCCTATCAGACTTTCTAGCCAAGTTCCAGGTTTCAGATGAGAGTTTACAGGTGACTAAATACATAGCTTGACCTTTATTGTGATCATCTGTTTCACCATGAATGGCATTCTGCAGAACTGAAGTTCCAGCTGGCCCTCCTGCAGTACATGCTTGGTGTGAACTTTCTTGAGACGGAGGAGAACTCATCCGGGCATGAGCATCTGACCAAGGCTAGCAGCATCCTGGCGGATTACAGGCTAGACTCTCGCTGTGTCAACCTGACCGTGAATGTCTTGAATCAGGTTGGTATATAGCAGTGAGATCAGAGTTAGACACATGGTGCTCCTTTTTTTTTTTCAAAGATTACAATAGATCGCAGGAAGGATGGATAGACAGATGAATTCATAGATGGATGGATGGATGGATGAATGGATGAATGAATTGCTTTGTGTGAACCTTTTCACATTTAATGCTTGTGTTCTTGCCTTTTGTTATTTGAATGGCTTATTGATACATTGTTGAATGCTCAATTTAAATGTTTTCATCCGAGCAGTATTGTTTTCCCTCTTAAGCCTACTAGAGGGATGTCTAACATAATACTTGTTCTTGCATACCCCATCTGCGGAATACTGATATCATATATATTGTTTTTTTTTCATGTTTTTTCTTTTTTTTACTCAGCTGGCGATCCTGTGGTGTGCCAGGAGAGATCATGACAAAGCAAAGGGATTCCTCGAGGTAGGTTTGCCAGTCGATGTCCTGTTGTTGAAAACAAATCTAGTTTGAATAATTAAGATGCTCAATTCTCCATACGACATATAATAGGAGTCTTCCCAGAATGCATCATGCAGCGAAATCAGGATGATCTTTGCAGTCATTGCTACCTCTGGTCTCATACTGTAGTACACAGGGCCAGATGTGGACATGACTGCATGCAAAATCGGAATGTGGCTGTGTGGTGCATCATGGGATGATCTTTCCTTTTATGCGGTATGGAAAATTGGATAGTCGACAAGGAGGTTGTAGAGTCATCATAAGATACTTCATTTCTTGCAAGGTGCATTTTCTGAACCACACATAGGCGATTACACTTCTCCATCTACCTCTATATCTCATTATTCGTAATGTGGTGGTTCTACTGTTACCAGTCATTGTGAGCTATGAAGTGACATTTTGAGCTGTTTCCTGCTAAGGAAGTGTAAGTTTGGTGTCTCGTGATCTCATTTGTGAGTACCAGTGTGGTATGGATTTTACAACTGTTTTCATACATTGGAGGCTGTAATGTTGACCTGTAAAATGATTTAGATAATATCCAAGGGGAAATATTAAATAGGATTTTTAAAGGGAACATTGGACCTTAATCCTTTGAGGTAGGCAAAGTTTGAGATACATGTGAGGTTAATGGTATATAATTTTGAGGAATTTTATGCGGAACTTTAACATTAGCAGTTGCTTGAGTTAAGCACAGTTAAGAAAGATATAAAGTGAACTGTACAATGAGAATATGAAGCATGATTGTGTAAATTGATACCATAGTGTTGTGGACTGTTTGTTTGTTTGTTTGGTTACTTTTCAGGACGCCCAAAGTCTGTTCAAGAAATTCAAGAAAGAGGTTGGATCATCCCCTTCCAGTCTTCATGAGTAAGAACCCAAATTATCCCCTCTTTAATTTGTATCCCCTGTCCATGGCTTTATTCACTTTTGTACATTTGCATGGAGAATGCATCACCTGGCTTGCTCTTGTGCTGTAACTCTTGGAAAAACATGTCATACATGAACACAAAGTGAATCATACATACTCTGCAATGTCTGTGCCGTTTTACTGCATATATCAACTGGGAATTCAGTCAATCACTTTTTAAGTTTAATTATATGTGAGGGATGTTATTGCTACACAGACTCTTTGTGTAGAATGTGTAGCATGTAAACACCCATGCAACATGATGCACTTTAATGTGATATTTGAAAACATGTTTTGTTAACATTTGTTTTACCAATATTCTTAATTGATTTCTTGAATTTTCTTTCATGTTTTGCTTTAAGGGGAGATTTTGTCAGTGGGGGCTTCTTTTTTGAGCCTGATGGCATAAAATGAACATCCTAAACCATTGAATATGAGGAAAATCATTTTTTAATGTTTTTTTTTTCTTCTGAGGGGCTCTCTTTTTGACACTGCAAGGGCTACATCATCCCAAGCCCCCTGCATGATATTTTCACTGTGACTTACCAAGGTCTTTTCTACAGATTGATAGTGATAGATAGTGAACGTTGATCACGCTTTTGAATCCTCACATTTGTCTTTTGAAGGCTCTTTACGAAGGAGAGTGAGTGGCCGTCTGATCATGAGAGGGAACGGCAGTTTGAGAAGTGCTACACGCTCACCCTGTACTACCTGGCTCAGGTCTATGAGAAGCTAGGGCAAAAGACATTGGTATGTGAGAGCTTAATGTGGCATTCGTCTTTGCCTGTTAGTGCTGTTATCTAGCTATGATATAGACTACCATTCTGAGCCAATAATCACTCTGTGTTCGTATTTGATGAGTGATTACCTTCAAATTAAAATGCTCCTATCAGTATGCCAGATCACACTGATTTTATGTTGATGTGGTGTTCTTCTGTGCAGTCATCGTTGGGCACTGCTGGTAGCCTGTATTGGAATATACCTGGTAAAGGAGCAATGGTAGGAGAGTACTATTTATGGTAGTGTATCCCTATGCTCACATATAACATGTATGCAGTGGTTTGCTATCAATCTGTTTAACATTATGAGACCAAAGATCATCACAGGAAGACCATAACATCTACATTAATATATTGTGTTTTTCATGCTTTCATTCCTGTTTGGGTATCATCTGTGTAACTCAGGCGGCAAGACACTGTCACATGACACTACAAAGGCAGCTGGAGACTCAGCAGTATGAACCAATAGACTGGGCCTTGAACTGTGCTACACTGTCACAGTACTACGTCACACAGGATGACTACACCAGGGCTAGGCATTGTCTAGGTGAGTGTCGGTGGAAAGAAGGATGGATGGATGGATGGATGGATGGATGGATGGATGGATAGTGTGTAGATGAATGGAAAGATATATGGATGGATGGATGGGTGGCAGTCTAAATTGATGCTTACAAATCAATCTTAATAGTATTCCAGGTGATGACACATTCTTGAAATTCCTGATAAAAAGCACCATTAGATTCAGAACATAACACAGTATGCTCCCGAGAAATAAATCCTATCTCTGGTGATCTGGTCATACTGGAGTTTATTCCTCTTCCATGATATCAGCGAGCGCAACCCAGATCTTCTCTGAGGCCGAGAGTAAGCCGATTCCAGAGGACACGCAGGGCGATGACCGTCAGGCCTGGGAAGACAACATCAAGAGCAGGAAGGCTGA
The DNA here is from genome assembly GCA_963669155.1 of Arbacia lixula. Lineage (NCBI taxonomy): Eukaryota > Metazoa > Echinodermata > Echinoidea > Arbacioida > Arbaciidae > Arbacia > Arbacia lixula. The sequence continues at coordinate 39,880,380 of OZ022577.1, read as the reverse complement.
CATTGGCAGATGCTGGGTCAAGTACTGCCTCTCACTCCTCGAGTTCTCTAAGTAAGTCTTATTTTCTTCTTCTCAGCTTTCTGACTGCCGTGGCAAGGAGATACTTCTCAGCCAATAGAAACCAGGGAGAATGGCTTTTTAGAGACATTTGCTGAATGCTACTAAAAGAGGTGTGGTATGGTACACTGTATTTCTGGACATAGCCTTCGTGATGACTTTTTCTTTATTTGTGTAGGCTTTTATCCATTTAAGTATGCACATATGCATGCATATAGTAACCTGCATATAAACTACAAGTACTGTCAGATTGGTCCAAAAAGTATTAAACATGAAGATGAAGCATGACAGATGATGTATAGGCAATTATAGATAGAAGAGGGAAATATTGATTTATGTCAATCAAATCATGTTATTAATTTGTGTTCCATTTTCTCTCTGTAGGGATACTCAACTTGGTGGCAACCTGGAAAATGCCTCCAGCGTACCCAGCCATGCTGACACTAACCGTCTGCCGCCCTCTAGTGAGCAAGACAACGAGGCGAGGAGCGAGGGGTGTGGGGAGGAGGAGGACAAATTAGTTGAGCGTTTTGCCTCTCTGGAACTGACAGCATTGGAAGGGCAGGTTCGAGACACGGTTGTGTCTACATTTGAAGAGGTGAGGAGGAGATACCATAAGGCCAGCAAAGGGATTGCCAACTAAATACGAGCAGACCGATGGTTGCCTTGGGTCCTTGGGTCATTAAAAAATGTGTTGAATATATCAAAAACACATTGGAGGGTCGACCATGTTACGGACTATTTTCCTGATTCCTGAAAATGCAGCATGGACCATCCTGTCTTCCACATGCACCTGATTATATTGCTTCAAGCTCAGCGTGTGATATGCCATACACATAGCAACCCCTGGATAGCAACCCACGCAGCTTTGAGAACCAAACGCTTGTCTGCGTTCTAGTGGTGTATAATTCAGTGGACTGCTGGCCTGATGGGCAGATAATCTACCTCATGAATGCATAATTACAGGGCCTGGTGTGATCACGAAACTCTGGAATTATTTCTGAAAAAATGCCAGATGTCAGAATGCTTTGATACACAGAGAGATTAAGAGATAAATCTTACGGTTGAATATTGCTTATAACACAAACTGTATCTGTTGTTTTTAGTGTGTGTGTGTCTGAGTTTCATAAACAAACACGTATATTGCGTATAGGAGCCCTCTCTCTCTGCCATTTGCCCCATCTCTTTGTTTCTCTGTCTTTCTGTTTCTTCTCTCACTCGCTCTCTATCTCTACAACATTGTGCCTCTCTTTTCTAATGGGAAGAGTAAACCCCTAGGTTTCTAGTCCTAATAATCACCACCACCACCACCATCTATTGCTCAATGGCCTTTTAAGACAGCACCAAGCCATGGTCACTTCCCATTGATAGCCTGGTTAAATTGTTCTTTGTATGCCTATATCCTGCTCTTTGTTGCCCCCTGAGTCTGAGGCACAATAGAGGTGCCACCAGGGGTTGTCAAGAGAACTAAAGCTATCTTTAGTGAGGTGAACTCCTTTCTTTAACCCTTTGCCAGAAAACCTTTTACTCTATTGGATTTACATGCAATACTGGTGGTAAATTGAATCAATGGTGGACACAGAGTTGCCCAATTGTGTTCCAGACAGTTTTCTGCTCCGTGGTTTTGTGTGTATTATTTTGTTAAAATGCATCATTGGTGCCTAGAAGGTTCAACTCTCTTGTTGAAATGGGCTCACGTAGCAATGACATGACTCGGTACAAAAGCAAGAAAAGTGTAGGAGTGGTATATACATTAATATTTATGTGTACAGTAAAACCTGATTGAATGATTACCTGTATAGGAAGAATAAATTGTTTCTTTCCTTCAAACAATCAACAATGGTTACTGGAACCTGTATTAGATTTAACCTGTACATAGAGATCCACCTACTTATAAAGACTGCATTTCATGTCTCCCTTGAGCAGTCTTTGTATACAGGTTTCACTGGATATCAAATCAATATGTATGAAGTCTCTTTAAATGTCATTCATAGAAAAGCTCACAAATGAAAGTATTTTGTATGAAACTTAATTTCAAAAGACTATGTGAAGACGTTTTCTTGATGTGTGTTTGTGCAGGCTCGTACTCTGTTCCTACCAGCTCAGAAATGGATCACTGCTGCTAAGGAGTACTATTTGCTGGATGGTTTTGTTTCAGACCACATTGAGATAGTTCGGGTAAGGAGTTGTGTCTTACCTACAGTGTGCATGTACATATGGATATGACACACTTTTTTTGCTGATGTGTTTGATATATTCAAACTACCAGTATTCCCTGTGCCCTTTTTGAAATAATTTTTTTGCACTGTGTGTGATGTATTCGAGAGGATGTGACCCGTAAGTTTGAAGAAATTCTTTTTAATAGCACCTCAATGTGATAAAAAGAAGGAGATTCTTAGCTTCTTTCTTATCAACTGGCTTAAGAACTTGTGATTAGAGTCAGCTGTTAAAGCTGATATTGTTTCATTTGTTCATGAACAAAGCTCTTCCTACAGTACCTACCCTTCCGCATGAGCTGTGATATATAAGAGTATATGTAATAAAAGTACTTTTGTAATCTTAAGTTTGTTTATTACCTTCAGAATTCTCGCCTTGGAATCCTGCCAGTTATGTGCAAAATATTGAGAACAAAAATGCAATGTGAAATAAAAAGTACATCTTGTAAAGGGATTTATGATGGCAAACAGTTTCTGCAAATTTCATGTGATTGAACAAATGATTCACCTTGTATTACTCATATGATGTACTTAATCAGAATACTTGGCTCATATAAGGACACTATTTCTGTATCCAAATTATATAGCCAGGAACAAATATAAAAACAAATAAAGAAATTGGAGTATAAATTAATAGTTGTTAGTGAGCATTGCTATTTAAAAAGGACCACAAAATGTAGAACAATTTTAAAGGGCATATACTGTACCGGGGAAGGCAAAAAAGCCTTCAAAATGTAATTGTTAGCAATCTTCTTGCCAATGCTCTTAAATTCATGTATTGTCTATTTTAGAAGCTCGCTGAAAGTTATTTGCCCTCAAATGATTCACATATGGAGTAATTAATGATTAATGATTAAATCCTCAAAATGTTAGGGCCGAACATTTTGAGGATTTGTGATTTAACCACTCATTACTCCACATGTAGATCATTTGAGGGCAAATAACTTTCAGCAAGCTTCTAAAATAGACAATACATGAATTTAAGACCATTGGCAAGAAGATTGCTCACAATTACATTTTGAAGGCTTTTTTGCCTTCCCAGTACAGTATATGCCCTTTAAGTCTGTCAACCCAGCATCAACGGTGCTACCTGTAAGAAGGAGGAATGGAGGCTGTGACTATCTCTCAATCTTTACAACCCCCCCCCCCCCCTCCCTCCCAGGATCACAGTCAGCTCTTCAAGCTGATCTCCTTCTTTGAGACAGACTTTGAGCGGCGCTGCAAGATGCACAAGCGCCGAGTGGACATGCTGTCAGACATGTTGGAGGGCCTGAACAGACAACACTTCCTCACCATCTGCAGGCAGCTCATGTTTGAGATAGCAGAGGCATACAGGTAGGGTTCAGTGGAAACATAGGATGGGGACACAGGCTTATTATAAGCTTCTGCTATGCAAGGAAAAAAAGTTGCAGTCGCGTCTTCATTAGCTCGAAACTCGGGATGTATAAATTACCCCGAGTTTCATACCAGCAGTGTGCGACGGGAATAGGCCACGACCGCATGGCTTTGGTTGTGAGCATTCACATTCACATTCACATTCGCATTCACGCACATATAAAACCTATTACGTAAACGATGCCTCGGTGGCGCTGATGCATGCTGGGATCGAAAAATTTTCAGGCTAATGAAGACGCTCCGAGCTAGCTCCATCTAGCCCAAGATTTCTTGGGAAATTTTCTCGACCAAATAACGAGCTATTTTGCCTGATCTGGCTAATGAAGACACCGCTATTGTGAACAATTATCTCTCGGGTATCATGCTGTTTATCTGATGAAGATTGGAATGGATCACAAATCCACTCCCCTATCTCTATTGTATAGATTGATTGATGTCAATTGCAAGTCAAATTGTGATCAATCGCAATTCTTTATGTGACAGAGTTGTAGGCCTCCTCATTTTGAATTTTGTTTGGTCCTGGGTGTGGTTGCCGAGTTCCTAAAGCAAAACAAGTTTTCTTGTCTTCTTTATTGTTTATAAAGAAAAAGAAAGGTAGATATTTTATGAACAATAGAGCAGAGTGAGAAAGCAGCATGGGAGAAATGGGAAGTGATATGTGAAAGACAAAATGTATTTTATTGCATAAATCATGATAACAAAAGCGGGATGAAATGAACTCTTTGACCATTTTCTGACATACCCTGGACTGCTCTCTGTCTTTGGTCAATGGCAAACACAATGAGCTGTGATGGGGTAACTTATTATGTTTATTAATCCTAGATTTACTTTATAGGGCAATGAAATAAATATTCTGATTGCCTCACACAATCATTGATTTTTATCCACAGCATCATAACAGTGGGTGATTTCAATCACTCACAATAGTTACTATTATTACTATACTGACTATAGTGATGGTGAAGGCACAATCATTTATGTTACGACTTAATTAAAATATTGTATGGTTTTCATTTCATGCCCCATATCGTTTGTCCAGTTTTAGTATGTATGCTACATAGTTCAACCACCATTCAGAATACAGGCCAAGATGTACAGAGCTGTTTATCAATACACACAGAGCCATCGATACACAGGGTTTGGCCAACTCGTTTCAATAGGTAGCAACACAGGCATATTCTTTTGTTATCTGCTTTCCACATGCACCTCATTGCTTCCTTTTGAAACCAGGTTGGTCAAACTCTGTTTAGATGGATCTGAATGCGTGTGTGCAGTGAAGTGTATTATAGAGCTTATGTGTAATTATGTCTTTCATGCTTGTGGCAAACAATAGTGGAAGTTGAAGGGTGGGTCAGCCTTTGATTGCTAAGCTGCACTTCCTGTCTATTCAGTTGTCCATGAGTGGAAGGATTATGCTATTCATGAGCTGACCACAGCTCAACTCCTCTTTGGCTGTATCCTAGTATTCTTTCTTAGCCAAGAGTGATGGCCACCAGCAAGATGCCTCTTTTTGGTATCAAAGAAAGGTGTTTTCAACTCATCAACTCTAAATACCAAGCAGCCATAGCCCCTGTTGTTGTTTTTGTCTCGCCTGAACAAAGTTTGGTAGAGACCTCGTAATCACTTTTCCTGTTAGTCTGTTGGTCTGTTGGTCTGTTTGTCTTTTCGTCTGTAGGTCTGTTGGTCTGTTACAAAAATGTTTTTCTTTAACTTGCTCTCATTTCTTTATTTCTGTATCAATTGTGATCAAACTTGGTACAAATAATCCTTGGGTAATACCACATGTGTCACCATGAGGATGATTGGGTTAAAGGTCATCTAGGTGTCAAAATGTCAAATGATATGAGGCCATGTGCATCATTTTTCCCAAAGTTTTTGTTTGACTTGCTGTCATTTCTTTATTTATGAATCAATTGTGATCACACTTGGTACAAATGATCCTTGGGTAATACCACATGTGTCTTTATGAGGATGATGGGGTCAAAGGTCATCTAGGGGTCAAAATGTCAAATGATATGAGGCCATGTGCATCATTTTTCTAAAAGTTTTTGTTGGACTTGCTGTCATTTCTTTATTTCTGCATCAATTGTGATCACACTTGGTACAAATGGTCCTTGGGTAATACCACATGAGGATGATGGGGTCAAATGATATGAAGCCATGTGCATAATTTTTCTCAAAGTTTTCGTTTGACTTGCTCTCATTTCATTATTTCTGCATCAATTGTGAGCACACTTGGTACAAATGATCCTTGGGTAATACCATATGTGTCTCTTCATGAAGCTGATGGGGTCAAAGGTCATCTAGGGGTCAAAAGGTTTGAAAAAAATATTTGAAAAAAAAATGCTTTAAAAATAAACATAATCAATTTATACATTCAGACGATAGTGAGTGGCACACACACAAACAAATTTTTCAGATTTTCTTTGCTGGCTGCGATATATTTCAATTGCGATTGTTACGGGGTATCATTATCAGAACTGCGCTGACAGCACTGTTGAAACATAATATTACAAAATGATTCCGTAGCAATGTAGAAATTAACTCAGGATGTCGAATTTGATTTTTATGTTCATTTGAGATATATCTTTGATGTAAGAGAGCTAAAACTCTGCCCGGTGGTACCTTTTAAGGAATTAAAGTTGAGTGTTTGTTGGAGTTAGATTTGACTATGTATATATTTTAATATCTGCACAATCTTTTTATTTTTTGTTTCTCCTGGTTTCACTTCTCTTCCTTCAGTGAGATGATGGATCTCAAGATCACTATAGCAGAGAGACAGAGAGTTGCACCCACACCAAAAGTTGCAGCCAAGATCAATGCATTGTGAGTTCTGTTATTTTTTTAATTTGAAACCTACCATGATATGATATATGATAGCGTGTTGATGGAGCTCTCAGTTTTTTCCCTCAGAAAATGTGTTCTGTTTTACGTGGTTGTGAAATAGATGTTCATGTTTTCAGTCGACCGGGTCTGAATTTTTAACTATTACATTATACCGATATTAAAGTGATGCTTTCACAATGATTTATGAAATGTTCTTGTTTTGGAAGGTGAACTGTGAAATGAAACAATCCATGAAAGTGTGAAATACTATATGCTATGTTATGTTGTGATGTCATGAGAAAAAACGTCTCACTTTTTTCCCTCTTTTTGTGTAGATGCAAGCAAAGTCTGACTTTCTATAAAGACTTCATTGGTGAGTTCAGATCATATCTAAACGGGATGTTTTTAATTCCCTTTTTTGTCTCGCCCACCGGAGGTGAAGGCGAGACTAAGGGATCCAAATGGCGTCCGTCCGTCGTCCGTCCGTCGTCCGTCCGTCGTCCGTCGTCCGTCACAAATGTTAAAGTTTACCTGCAAGACTCTCTTATGATCCATAACTTGGCAACTGTTACAGCAATGGCAGCCACACTTGGTTGATAGAAGCACTAGGGGTATCTTCATGTTATGGTGTTGTCAGAGGTCATGTGATGATGTCAAAGGTCATTTGAGGTCATATATTAAAGAGTATGTGCAAGACTCTCTTTTTCTATGTTAAAGTTTACCTGCAAGACTCTCTTTTGACAAATAACTTCACATAGGTTGCTTGGATTACAACCTAACTTGGGTCATAGATGCACTGGGGGTACCTTCATGTTATGGTACCGTTGGAGGTCACAGGATAAGGTCAAAGGTCATTTGAGGTCATACGTTAAAGTTTACCTGCAAGACTCTCTTTTGACAAATAACTTCACATGGGTTGCTTGGATTACAACCTAACTTGGGTCATAGATGCACTGGGGGTACCTTCATGTTATGGTACCGTTGGAGGTCACAGGATAAGGTCAAAGGTCATTTGAGGTCATACGTTAAAGTTTACTTGCAAGACTCTCTGATCACACATAACTCATCACATGTTGCTACAATGGCAATCAAACTTGGATGATGGATGCACTGGGGGCACCTGCATGTTATTGTGCTGTAAGAGGTCACATGATAAGGTCAAAGGTCATTTGAGGTCATACATTAAAGTTTACTTGCAAGACTCTTGACAAACTTTCTTATATAAACATATCAATTTTAGAAACTTTATTCCATGTTCAGTTTTCAACTGCAGCACTAATTTTAACCTTTTTACATTTCTATGCCCCCCAGAGACAAAGTTTACTTCGCCTCTATTATGCAACTGATTATCATCCTGTTTTGTCTTTGTCTAATCTAATAGAACTTGGTGGAGGGTTTTTATTCCATCTCAAAGAAGGGGGAAGGTGGGGGAGGGGGAGTAGATAGAGGAAGTAGCATTGCGTGAAATAGCCCTTCTCATTTAGGGAATGTTACATTCTATGGCAGATATTTCACAATCAGCCAGGGATACAATTCTTTTGCGTAGCAACGGAGATCGCGATATTTCTGGTTATTTTCGCAAGTGGGCGAGACACAATATTGCTAATGCCTTGTTCCACTTAAATACTTAACAGCACAATTAACTTCCATACAATCTGTTATTCGGACAATAGACGACAGGCTATGAATAAACTTCAAATACCTTATAGGACACAGTTTAGCCACAACCCTTTGGTTACTGCAGTTCCATGAAAAATTTTGACATCCTAACTAGTACAGGGTTCACAAAGCCAGAAAATCTAACCGTGAGCATCAGGTTAATGGACAACTTGATAGTTATGATCTTTTGTTTTCCTCACGTTTATGCAAATAAGAAATGTGGATGCCATGTAAACTGAGCGTAGATAAATAGCTAGTAAATTTCAAGATAAGGTTTAGCGGTAAGTACCGGAAGGAAAACTTAGACATGGGCGTACCAGATCAGTATTCTCGTAGCTTCATTGGTTAATTCATTTGATCTTATTACCACTTGAATGTCTTTTAAGAGAAAACAATAAAGATATGAATAGGCTTGAATTGATTGAGATATTTTGTGGTGTTACAGATTCCACCAAGGACCATGAAGGGAACCTCCCAGCCAAGTTTGAGTTGGATGTTCTTAGGCCCTGTCTGGTGGCCTACTTCTGCATCGGTAGATTGTAAGTCTGAAGTTAAGTCTTTGAAACCTGAAAGGAGAAGTCCGTACCAAATGTGACTTGCTTTCAGAAGAAGCAAGGCCATGTTGTATATAGGTTTTCAGTTATTGTAACTTACCAACAATGGTTACTTCTATGGCAATATGTGCAATAATGAGAGCTCATTGGCTGTTGCTGTGGCTGTTGCCACGGATGGTAAGTTACAATGATTGAAAACCTATATGCAATATGGCCCAGATCAATTAATGAAGCACATTAGTGAAAGTTTGAGCAAAAGTGGACAAGTAATACAGAAGGTATGGTTGATTGAAGTTTGACTTTTTAAATTTTATAACACATACTATAAAAGGTAGGAAAAGCATAGGGCATCATACTCATTATAAATATATGAAATGTGATAGACCGGCATTCTGCCAAGTAGTCAGGTTGATTCAGATCCATAAAACATTATGTATTTTCTCTATTTCCTATGTCTTGATGTTGCAGATACTCCAAGTTTGTGACCCCCAGTCAGCCAGAGAGATTAGCTAATTTGCAACTTAGGTAAGAAGTGTGTTGTGTCACTTTTTTAAAAGGAGAGAAGTGGTGAGCCCAAAATCTGATTGGATTTTATTGTACTTTCGTTCTTCTGAATTCTTGTCTACCTTTTTTTTTAAGAGAAAGAATCTCTTCAAAATTATATTTTGTCTGTGAAAAGGTGATTATAATCTGTTATCACAGCAGTAAGAGACATACAGGTTTCAATGAAAAAAAAAATGTAGAAGTACAAGAAAAAAATGGTCTTGTCCAGGCAGATTGTCTTTCTATCCACATGGTCGCTAAGGCAGGTTTGGCTGTACAATGTTGTTGTACAATGTTGTTATTCCTCTTGTTTGCAGCCTGGAACACTACCGGGCAGTGGTGGAGTATACTGAGACCAACCCAGACCAAGCAGACACAGTCAAGGTTAGCTCTCTAATCTGCATCTTGTAAACAATGATTTTCCAGATGTAGAAAAACATGTTTTTTTTCTCATAATGTTATAAATGTTGTTTATGATTGTTTGTTCAGACACAGAAGAAATGCTCGCTGCTCATTGATTTTATTTGTGGTATCATTTATAGCAGAATTTCAAATAAGCTAAGATACAGGGAGAACTAATGATAATGTTATCAAGTAATGATAGAACAGGTAGCACATTTCAATAGAAATAAACCTTGTTTTATTGTTTATTCTCTACCCCCCCTCCCCCAATTGAGTATTAAAATAGGGATGTTATAACTTGAATTTTGAACCTCATAAAATGACAGCAATATGAAGAAAATGACATGCTACACTCATAGCAGTATTTATGAAGTGAATTGGGTGGAAAGAAAACAATATTTTATTATTTTAGTATAATCACTCTTCAAAATCCAAATCTACATAGTAAATAATGATAGTAATAATGGCAATAATAGCAAAGGAAATAACAATAGCAGGTATCAAGTGTATTAAGTAGACAGGTAATAACGCCCTTTGAGTGTACAGAGTGAAAGCTTTAAAAACCGCATTTAGTATGGCAAGATGTGATGATTTGATTTCCTTCTGATCTTGTTCCTATCTCTCTCCCCACCCAGGAGGAGCTGGAGCTGTGCAGAGAAATGACCGAGCTGATTCCTCTCAGGATGGCCAATCTACGGGGACAGATCGGTCTCTGAACACCCACAAATTATCTGACCACTGATGATAAGCTGACCGCTTCTGTACCCTTCATCTCGTAGATGACCAACTGATTCCTCTCAAAATGGCCAATCTACGGGGACAGATCGGTCTCTGAACACCCACAAATTATCTGACCACTCATGATAAGCTGACCGCTTCTGTACCCTTCATCTCGTAGATGACCAACTGATTCCTCTCAAAATGGCCAATCTATGGGGACAGATCGGTCTCTGAACACCCACAAATTATCTGACCGCTGATGATAAGCTGACCGTTTCTGTACCCTTCATCTCTTAGATGACCAACTGAGTCCTCTCACAATGACCAATCTATGGGAGAGAGATCGGTGTCTGAGCTTGCTCTTGACCATGGTCTTACCATCGATGACCAGTTGTCATCTGCATCCTGCATCCCAGAGATGACCAGCTGAATCAAATGGCCAATCTACGGGGAGAGATCGGTGTCTGAGAATACTCCTGACCACTGATGATAAATGATGAATGATGTTGATGATAAAAGGGCCTTATTTACCCAACAGTTTGAAATGAGGTTTATTTGAGGGACCTGCATTAGCACTACTCAAGTGTTTACAACTGAATTATGACTTTCTTCATCGGAGTTTCACCGGTGCTTCATCAGTTGTTAACTTAAAGAATCAGTTTAAAAAGGGTATTAGAATTGAATTCAGTGTTTGAAGAACAATAGCATCATGCAATGTACATACATATTTATCATGTATTTATCGATTAGAGCAGCAAAACTCTGTTTACTGTGTGTTAAAATTAGATGAAGTATAGAAATTCTTATATTGCCGTGACGTTGTGAATAGGTATAAATGTATAGGTTACTGATATTTGAACTAACACATGACTTCATGTGTGTGTATGCATATTTGCATAAATGTGTCCCGGTATGTGTGTGCTTTGGTATGTATGTATATGTGTGGGTGTGTGCATTAGTGTGTATGTTTGAGAGTGTATGCTGAAGTGTTTTCTACAAAAATTAATGTTGACATCCATGCTGTTCAAGCCTACAGTACTGTACATAAGTGATTCATTGGCCACACATACGAGTGACTGTAATGTCCACTCTATGCAGAGCTGTGCCCTGTCTTCTAAACAGTTGTGACTGATTTGAAGTCCAATCCCAATCCCTAATCTCTAATTTTCACAGTTATGATTATGATTGATATCAATTGCCACTCTTTATAAGACAGATTCCTGGTCTTTCTGTGCAAGGCAACTATAACAAGAGAGGTAAATACAGTCAAACCTGTCTTAGTGGCCACCTGTCTATAGCAGCCAACCTGACTATAGTGGCCAGTAAACTAACTACCCCAGAGAGAGATCATGTGTTAAAGAACCTGTTTATAGCAGCCACCTGTCTATAAAGGCCACAATTTTTTCCCCTTGGATGGCCACCATAGACAGGTTTCACTGTATGTATAAGTGACAACTCATTTTTTCCTGGTTAAATAATGTATCCAGTACCCATTTTGCGTGAATCTTCCAAATAAATCTGCTCAGCTGATATATGTGTACATGTACCATATCATGCACGCGGATAGCTGTTGCTTGCAAATTTGATGAAGCATTAGCTATGAAACATGAGGTTTTGGTTTTGATGCATGGAGTTGAGGTGGTGCATGTTGTGTACATGAGTCAATGTTCACAATAAGGTGCTGGAAAATCTGGCCTATTCCAACTCAGATTTTGTTTTGATATATGTCCAGGATTTACATTTAGTTGTGTCAAATGTGTTGATGGACTTCATTGTCAGATGAATGTGTAAGAAATATAAAAACAAACTTTTGCAGTGCTTTTACGAGTATAAAAATAGATATGCTGTATGTTTGTTTGTGTGTATGTGCATGTGTATTGGTGCGTGTGTGTGTGTGTGTGGGGGGGGGGGGGAGGGTAGGTGTATCCAATCTACCTGCTATAACAGGTACTCAGTTAATCCAACATTAAGGCGATTCACTATAGAACAAACATAACAGTAACTCTCATGGGGAGTTGGTCTTTATGTACAAGGTTGCATGTGGATATTCAAAGAACAATGTTGCAGGAGGCCAGAGGTAATGGACTTAGTATGCAGGTGACGTTCCTACAGTCATACAAGTAATTTGTATTTTACAGGCACTAACCATCGTCAGTTGGTCAGGGAGTCTCAATCAATGGGTCTGAAGTACATGAAAAAAGACTAGTTTCCATACATGTACACAGCCAAACCTATCTACCCAGACTAATCTGTCTGTCTAGACCCTCGGAATGCTTTATGTACCATTGGCATGAAACTGTGTAGTAAGTCAATAGGGTTTAAAGGCTCAGTAAGGTATGGGTTAAGGGAAATGGATAGAGCAGTCTATATAGTGGTCTATATAGACACAGTCCAATTGCACACAACTTGCTCTGAAGGGATCCTAGTTTATTGGTCTTTATAAGACATGTTGGACTGTACATTGTCCAGGCCTCTAGCTCTAGTCTGAGATTCTAGACACATGTGAGACAGTACCACAACATGGTCTGTGCTCGCATTCGATCGCCCGGCTCCAAGCCAGCGAGTCGGGCCTCTTACCAATTTAAAGTTTGAGAATAGGTTGAGGTCGTTTCGTCCCCAAGGCCTCTAATCATTCGCTTTACCAGATAAAACTGCATATGAGCGCCAGCTATCCTGAGGGAAACTTCGGAGGGAACCAGCTACTAGATGGTTCGATTAGTCTTTCGCCCCTATACCCAAGTCGGACGATCGATTTGCACGTCAGAATCGCTGCGGACCTCCACCAGAGTTTCCTCTGGCTTCATCCTGCTCGGGCATAGTTCACCATCTTTCGGGTCCTAGCGTGCCCGCTCTGCCTCCGCCACACCGACGGAG